>LPNX011204999.1:236317-399087 GCA_001517045.1 Pseudotsuga menziesii
CATTTTATAGCAGGATCTTCCACAACTAATACCGGTAGTTTCCACCATTCGTTTTCAGCACCGTTAGTTGTAGGTAACATCTAAGACCTTTATCTTTCATTTCATAGCTTCTATTTTGAGATTTGGGCCTATCTGGCAAGCCCTAAAACCCAATATGTGGGCACCGTATCTACCCCTTACAGGATACGTGGTACCACCCAAGAACCGCGCCAAGAACATGGCGGACAGGAAGTGCCACTGCCTGTATCCAATGGGGCACAGGTGGTGCCGACCATGGAGAACTTAAACAAATGATATGGGTAGAAAAAACTCATTCTTTTGATTCCCAATGATTCAAGGATGATTCTAATGCATACCACTGTCATTTTTGGTAGGTCTAGGTGACTCAAAACATGGTGATATGGAAGGTAAGAACACATGATAACGAGGACACTGCTTTTTAAAGAAATGCAGGTTGCATTGCAACACTACGGGATTATGGACTCTTAAAGTTCTTCCAGACTCCAAGCATGGTGTCCCACGAGAGATTACTAGAACACATATTGTAGATGTGGAATCTAGAACAACAATATTTCGAGGTGGGGGCACATATACTTATAGTAGAGGTAGAGGATATCTAATTTTTGACTGGTCTATCAAGACGGGATGCCCCCATCTCACTGATAGGTTGCCTTGGCGGGGACATCACCACCAGAGAGCTTATAGATCGGCACTATGCACCAGGTACAGGTACATCAGGGAAGAATATCCCCATTAGGGTAGTGATAGATAGGGCTCTACAGATCATTCTGTTCACCATGCAGAGGGTAGCTGGGAGCCAGGGTGTGCACCAGGCTTCCAGGGCACACATGTTGTATGCCATAGAGGCTATGGCACCTATGGTGTTCAATTGAGTGGAAGAAATGCTTCCAATATTCAAGGATCAGCTGACTAAATGTTAGCAGGGAAAGCTGAAGCAGTTGAGCTTTGGTTCCATATTAACCTACTTTTCCTTCAAGTGGGTCCCACAGATGAGGCCCGAGGTGACTTTTTGGAGTCTGAGAGCACGGGACCCCCGTATGCTGAGGTGGGTCCAGGTCATGGCTTGCACAAGAGTGGGTAGGGGTAGAGTGAAGTTCGGTGATCTATTATTTAGATGGTTGCGGGATCAGATGCTCATGGTCGAGGACTATGCCTATGCAGGCACGGACTTTATAGGAGATCTCGTCCTACCACTCCCACCTAGAGGGAAGTGGGGTGACATTGGTAAGAAGAAAGAAACCCTAAAATGGACAATGTTTTTATGTTTTTTAAAGTTTTATATTTTTTATGATAAGTGATGAGACCTGTTTTGGGAACGAACCCCTCCTCTCTCAGGTTCGTAAAATATATGAGACTAGAATTGTCTTCTAACAAGCTATATCGAATGTTTGTTACTCTCTTTGAACTCGTAAAACTGAAAAGATGAACTCATCAATCATGATGGGGGAAATGGGAAGGGAATCATTTTGTAAATAATGGCAGTTGTTTGTCATTACCTTTGAACATCGCACTTGTCTACACAATCATGTTAGTCAATTGGGTATTCAGTTGATCTCCATGAAGATCCACTTTCATGAGTCATGTCAATCCTTTGAGTCTTTCAAAAGAATGCATTGTCCACTGTCGCATTGTGTGTCTATCCTGTCTATTCATGCTGCCAAGTCATTTTGTCGTGCCGCCCGATGTTCAAGGGGAATTTGAAGAAGTTTTACCTCTATAGTCTACACAGTCTTTGTGTCAGTATCTTTGAGTCAGTCATATGGTTACTACATTCACATCATTCCAGAACCATGTTTTGAGTTTCATGTCATCGATGTGGGACTCATCATGGCCCTCCTTCGACGAGACTATTCCCGTCATCTCATTATCCAGGAAATAGTCTTAGAAACAATATTTATTACCTTGAGATCTATATGCCTTAATGAAATTTTCTATCGCTCTCGACATAGGTTCACATCATTGACCTTTGATCGATAGAATCGACTGGGTGTTCGACATCAGGACATCTATTCGCACTCAATAGATTGTACTAAGGTACCTTGGGAATCATTGACATTAATGGTGACCTCCCTTGCACTTGTTAATGGTTCACATCATTGACCAGTAATCAAGTGGTTTCTACCATGTTCGAATTCAGATCATTGTAATCACATGGATAGAATCATACTTTTTGGAAGATGAGATGAAGACCCTGGGTATTTGTTTAAAAGCGCTCATTGATTTTTTCCTAGGTTGTGATGGAGTTTTGTATATCTAGCATGGATCCACATTTGTATGGTCATGGATATGCTCAAATTTGTGTCTGTATGACATAGATCTACATTGTATGTCTGGTAGCTATGTCTAAGTTTGAGCCCTCTATCACATGGAACTACACTGTATTCTAGTAGCTATGCTTGTTTATTCCTCTCATGGATCTTCCTTGTATTGGTCTGCAACTATGAGTTTGGTTACTTGTGTCTATGAGTCAACATACCAATGTATTACAGATGCCTACTTGACAACATGCTCCGATCGAACTGACATTTTCATCTCTTAGCGACGACTTGTTCTCAAAGCTCTTATTTATCATATCCCTCTAAGACTCATGCTTTGGGGGGAATTTCGTTATACCAAAATCCTATCACCATCACGTGATAAGACATTTGACATACCTACTTGCCCTGAATCCCAGCTTCTAGAGTGGAAACTAAATGGGTTTTCATCAATCTTTCATACAAATTCCCAGCATCGCGCATGTCCCTTTATCCAGGAGCGGTACCCTTATTCGCACCGCACATCATCTGTTTCCCCTAAGCGGTGCCACCGCTTATTATCCTTGGTCCATAAGCGCGTATTACCAGAACTGCTCTGTCATAGAAGGAGAAATGCGGTACCCCGGGTAAAAAGGGAAAAAGAGAAGTTTCTCGAGGCTTCTAGATGATAAGCCTCGTGTCCTACCTTATCCCTACTACTATGGGTTGGTTGAGCTTGAGATCCCTCATCCTAGGATCTTAGAAGCCACCTCACCCACTAATTTCTCAACCATATCTATCCATTAAAGCCTTATAAATAAGAGCTCATAGTCGTGTTTGAGGAGAGAACACTGGAGGTATTGTTATGCTGTTGGATTGACCATTCGCCCAAGATCATTTGGAGAGAGCATATAGAGCTAGAGTCGAAGCTTTTAGGGATGAGAAGGTCTGGTTTCATGGAGATGCATGTCAACACCAAGGCTTGGTTGTAAACTTCTTCATATTCTTTAATGCAAGTTGATTTATCTCCCACATATGTTGTTTTTGTTGTGATTTCGCATATATGTTGCTAGATTCCTTAGTCACTAGCATAGATTAGTAGATCATATTCTAGTTGCTTTGATCTGTTTCATGTTGAGCTTGATTGCAGGTACACAGGTGGACTATCAAAGCCTCGTATTCTAGATATCTATGGCATCTAGGGAGAGTCTTCAACCTCTATCCTCTATTTGTTCTGAATATGGACCATTCAGACTAGTGGAACACCTTGTTGTCCGCAGGAGGTAAAATATTCTAGCTAACAGCATGCGCTCCTACTTCAGAATGACAAACCTCCACGCCGGATTGCTAGCATGGGAAATAAGAGCACACACACGCATGTGGACGTGCATGCACATTTGGATGCATGAACGTGTTAGGTGCGATAGCAAACAGGGATTCGTGCGCGACCCTATGTATTAAAAAAAACAGGGGGCGTATTGTTTTTAAGAAACCCACGAGCACGCAAGAAGGAGCCAACGACCCCCAAGGGGATGAATTCGACCCCCAAGGAGCCCAACTAACTTGTGCAAATCACCTAAAACGACGTTGGAGTAAGGTAAATACAGTAGGAATGCAATTTTTTTGTTTATTTCATTGTTTTTGTTGTTTTTAAAGTAAAATACAAAATTAAAAAAAAATGAAAATCAATTGAAATGGGAAAAATTTGATACTGTAGGTACAAATTACCTAACCATAATGACCAATACCAATGAACCATCTGAAGAAATGAATGAAACAAACCAAACAGAGGACCCAAACCTCGAATTTAAAAAATAAAACCCTGAATTAAACGAAGAAGAAAACCCCGAAGATGAATTACACGGGGATTTAAACCAATTAAGAATCATGAGAGATGAATTAAAGAACATGAGAGAACCCTCTCGAGTTTCCATCGCCACATCAATACAAAACATTGTAGAATCTATAAACATTTACCACAGTGCAATAACCAGTTTGAGTGAATATAGGGCTCGAATGAGACAGAATTATAGAACTAGTATATCCAAAGAGGATATAAAAAACTTGAATATCACAAAAGCCCAACTGTGGAGCAAATTTACAGATCCTAGAATAGGACAACCTCCAGATGTGAGGAAGAGGCAAGTTTGCATGGACTGGTGTAATTACCAGCCATGGAGAGAAAAATGGAGGAAGAGATGGTTCATGGTATTCGACAAGCCTCCATGCAACAATGTCGAGGTCCCATAGAATTTTCTCAAAAAAATGTGGGTTGAGTTTGTGTTAAGGTTCCATGTGAACTACTTTGACATCACTGAGTTCCAGGGCGTCGGTTTTGGCTCAGCCGAAGATTGACCTCAAACCCACTGGAACCCACTCAGAGGAATTGTTGCACCTAGGCGAGAGCCAAACCCTCCTCCTCAACCCCATGGGTTAGGTAGCAGGCTAAATGAGATCCAATTGTCTGTCAGACATGCCACATGACACCTTCTCAGGAAAACCGCATTTGTGGCTATGTCCTCGCAGAGCGAGCAGGACCCACCCAAGAGACACACTTCTGTACGGTCTACTGGTGGTGGAGGAGGGAGAGCAGATACAGGTGGTAGCCAGGTGGATCCATCTATCTCAACGAGACCAATGCCACATCATTTTTCTCATTGTGGGCATCCATGCCAGGTTCCCATGCAGGAGCATGGCACATAGAGCTACCTACACCAAGTTAGTCATTGTTTTATTTAATGTCATAATTTCTAATAAATTTAACTTAGAATTAGATGTTGATGAATTTTTTTTTAATGTACAGCTATTTAGTGCTGAGTCTCCAAAACACGGGTGGGAGGACGCTGGTTCCTTCAACCTAGATGGAGCCATGGCAGCTATAGAGGACATCGGGTTCCCATGTAGGAGCATGGCACAAAGAGCTACCTACACTAGGTTAGTCATTGTTTTATTTAATGTCATAATTTCTAATAAATTTAACTTAGAATTAGATGTTGATGACTTTTTTTTTTAATGTACAACTATTCAGTGCTGAGTCTCCAACACACAGGTGGGAGGACGCTAGTTCCTTCAACCTAGATGGAGCCATGGCAGCTACAGAGGACATCGCGACACCATACACACAGGTAGTTTTCTTTTAGTAATTAAATTTAATGTTAGTAGTTAATCTTGTTGTCCAAGATATGTGTCTCTCTTGTAATTTGTTTTAATATTTGCATTGTGTTTATTGTTTATTGTTATTGCTCCATGATCCTGTTTTTCTAACAAGGTCATGAAAAAAAAATATTTTCTACCACACTATCTTAAATTTCATTCAATTCCTTCACAAATGGATGAAATTTTCTCTTACCTTAATTGCTAACAAGCTAGGAAGTATGTTTGACATTGGTGAAAAAATGAGGGACCTAGAAAAAACTTACATGGAAAACATTTAGATGGAGATGCACCAAGATGATGTGTTAGATAATTAAATTGGCAATTAATGAATTGTGTCTTAGTTGTATTTTCAATAATTGAATATGTGAAAATAACCATTATTTGCTCAGTATGCTACCTATAATAGAAACTTAAAAGAAAATGTACTAAGAAGGGTATTCTCAATTAGGATACCTTAAAAAATTAGGTTTTAAATATGAGGAGAAGAGAACTCATAGCCATGTCAACTCTATGGACCAGAAAGGAAATGAAGCATAAGCAAGGTTTACTAGGGCTAACTAGTGAACTAATTGATATATAAGGAAACTTTAGCATCAATAATGGATACAATTTTCAAATATATAGTTAGGGAAAATATGACAAACACTTACCCTACAAATCATCCATCCTTTGATATTGCATAAGACAAGCATATAATTTTTGAATATCTCTTCAAGGATCGATGAGAAAGTCTAAGGAGTAATCCCATAAACGTTGTGGATATTCTCTAAAATAGAGAAAAATGTAACATCCCTCAAAATCATAATTTAAAAGAAAAATTATTATGCAAGTTTGGGACTGTTATTATCACCATCATATCATTGATGTTATTTCGCTTGATTGATTTGTGACTTCTATTGTATCACTAAATTAGTTCTTGTCAATCGTCGCATATTTATTTAAATTGTCGGCCCATATTTAGTTAATATTTACTAATTGAATCTAAATATTTTTGTGTAAATGAACAGGTGTCCGTAGGATTGAGTGACTAGCCATCCCCACTAGGGATCAATAGATCCCCTCGTGAGCAGGTATCTTGTAATAAAGTATAAATTTAATTTCAGTTTTGATGGATTAGATTCATATAGTTATATTTTTTATGTACTAATACACAATTCCATGAATATGTATGCAGGTCCCACCACATAGGCATGTCGGTGTCACTATCTCTCCATGACTTCCTTTTTCCCACCATATATGTTAGGTGTAGCCCCTGGAATACATGTCCCTTTCCCTGCATCCCTCCCCACCCCATTCCATCCATCCCTTGCCTCCCACCCACCACCACACTTCCATCCAGCTCCCCCCACCCCACCCATCCAGCCCCTCCCTTTCAGTTTCCCATGTTTCCACTCTCCCCCATCTAACCACATTACACCATCCATCCACATTCAAGCATCCCTCCACCCCATCCCAAACCTCATCCCCCTCCATATTCCCCCACCACCCTCGTTTCCTCTTCCAGGGTGGCCTGTTCCATTCTACAACCAGTTGGAATTTATCGCCATACATCACCACTTCGCCCACTACAGTCCACGCCCTCTCCCACCATTCCCTCTATTGTTGCATCCAACATCGATGTGGCTACATCCTCGACTATGCCATCCACCCTAGCATCATGGAAGGTTGTACAACCCACTGCTCCACCTGCCACCCCTGAGGAGCAATTGATTTCTCCACTTGCCAGCCCCTAGGACCAAACTGTTGTGTTCACGGTGAGATTGATTAGTTTATGAAAATATCGTTCATTATTAATGAAAATTAATGTAGCAGTAGATTGTATGAGTTATCTTACTATTTAAATGTTGCATGGTGTCATTGCCGAAAGACTTGGATCACAGAGGAGGGTAGCCCGCTCACCACTTACGGTCTTGTCTCAGGTGAGCTATTTAAAATTTGAAAACGTAATTTTGATATTTAAATTGTGTTTTATATTTGTATAATTGCATGTAGGAGTTGACATTTGATTGTTGTCATTTTAGAGCCCAAGGGGAGGTGGTCGAAGCAGCTGGAAGAACCGAGATTCCTCTAGCTCGAAGAAGAGGAAGATCAATTTTGGAGTTGGACCTTGGAGCTCCGAGGGTGGGTAGGAGGATTGAGAGAGCCTCCTACGTACACTAGCCATGATGTGGCATTTTAGCATGAGTTTCCATATTTTGTATAGGGCACAAGTTGCCATATTTTGTATACGATACGATTTGCCATATTTTGTATATGATTGGAAATTTTTGTATATTAATATATCCTTTTGTACTTCTTTATAGTAGTAGTTTACAATTGATGTGCTTGCAATACTTATTGTTGACGAAGCAATAAAGTCCGTATGTTCACAATAAAATGCATAAAAAATTGAACACTGTAGGTTAGTTAACAAAAAAATGCACAAATGCATAAAAATACAGTCTTATTCATTGTCCAAATTGCAATAGGAAGCACTTTTCTGCCTTTGGTATTTACATAGTAATTCTAACCTTTGGCCTTCTACTCCATTTTCTATCCTTGACTAACCCTATGACTGTCTATCAAACTAGAGTGTAATACTACCTATTAGGCAGCCATAAGACACACCTAAACCATTCTATTCTAGCCTAACCCTTGCTAAAACCCTTGCCCTAGACTCCTACCTTTCCCTCTCTTTAAAGAAAGGATTATTCCTTTCATTTCCACACTACTTAGACCCCCATGACTCTCCCTATATATCTGACTGTAATATCCATTTTGGACAGCCATAGAACACCACTAGCTCATCCTAAGATTCCCTAACTTATTCACTGTAATAACATATTTATGGCAGCCCTAATAGCCTTCTTACCCACCTATCAGAGCCTAAGGTCACTTGCTTTCCTTCTTATCTTACCCACTCACTTCCTATCTTGTCATCCCTATTGATCCTTCCTTTGGTAGTGACATGTTCTCTTTGGGTGTACAATCATGGTTTGAAGGGTCATTTTGGCTAGCAAGTTCCTTTTATTTCAAAGGATTTTCCTTAGTCATCATCTTGATGGCCTACAAAAGTGCATGATGACCTATCCAAAGGTCTGCACTTAGGATATCTAACGAAATAAACATTATTAAAGTTTACTTAAAAAATTCAACACAAAATTATCTCAAATTAGCATGCATAACCAATGCTAGAATCTACCCAATCAAAAAGTAATATAAGCTAAAATTCAAATCTCCACACTATAATTGTTTTCCTAGTCAGGGTTTATAAACCCTAATCATCTTTCATCATAAAAGCAGATGGCATTTTGGGCAAGTCTAGCTAGGGTTAGCATTTCAGGCAAGTCTAGCATGTAACTATTCATTAATTACAATAGTGTTAGCTATGGTTTAGGATAACAAAGAAATTCAATTCATAACCTAGGGTTTAATTCAATTGTAACAATTTGATAATTTGAGTATTGTTCCTAGCATTTGCACACATTGGTATTTGCATTTGTGAACATATAAAATAGTAAATAGTTCATATTAATCCCAATAAAATTATTTCATGTATGTGCATATCCTAGGTATAGGGACTTTTGGTTTTTACTTAAATGATACTAACCAAACAAATTATATACACCTAAAGAGGTCATAAAACCCTAGTTCCATCTCATAACTTGTGAATCCTAGTTATAATATGCAATTTGTAGTTCATGAAACCCTAGTTGGTTTTCAATTTGTAAGTGTATCCTAGGGCTATATGGCCTTTTGGTTTCTACTTAAATGATACTAAACAATCTAATTTGATATTCAAGCCTAAAGAGTTCAGAAAACCCAATTTGTAGTTCCATGTCTCAGTATGTGAACCCTATTTTTATTATGCAGGTTGTTGGCTTATATTCTAGTACATGAATAATATAATTTTGCAACATGTGATCTCTTAGTGATATCTAGACACATTGGGCCATGAAAACATGAGGGGGAGGGCCATTTTCAACCCAAGTTATAGCATGCAATTGTAGTTCATGAAACCCTAGTTGGTTTAGGATGTGTACATGTACATGTGTTTCTACTTCCATCTCATAACCTGTAAAGAGTTCACAAAACCCTACTAAATAATATAACATACCATAACATACTAACATCATACCATTCCAGCATACCATACCATACCCTACAATACTAACATCATAGTACATACCCTACAATACCCTATGATACTAACATCATACAATGTACTAACATACCATACCATACCATAGTAACATATAACATACCATACCATTGTAGTTCCATCTCATAACTTCTCAACCCTAGTTATAGCGTGCAATTGTAGATCATGAAACTATAGCATGCCATTGTAGTTCATGAAACCCTAGCATGCAATGGTAGTTCATGAAACCATAAGTGTTCTTCTCTTTTCCATCTCGTAACTTGTAAAGAGCTCATAAATCCATATTTCCATCTCATAAGTTCTCAACCCTAGTTATAGCATGCAATTTGTTGTTCATGAAACTATAGCATGCAATTGTAGCTCATTAAACCCTAGTATGCAATTGTAGTTCATGACACCCTAGTATGAAAGGATTTACGAGATTGTAGTTCATGAAACCCTAGCATGCAATGGTAGTTCATGAAACGTTAGGTGTGTTTCTCTTTTCCATCTCATAACTTGTAAAGAGCTCATAAATCCATATTTCCATCTCATAACTTCTCAACCCTAGTTATAGCATGCAATTTTTAGTTCATGAAAGCCTAGTTGGTTTTGGATTTGTACATGTACATATGTTTCTACTTCCATCTCATAGATTTTAAAGAGGTCACAAAACCCTAGTTCCATCTCCTAACTTCTCAACAATAGTTATAGAATGCAATTGTAGTTCACAAAACCCTATTTCGTTTTCAATTTGTACATGTACATGTGTTTCTACTTCCATCTCATAGATTTTAAAGAGGTCACAAAACCCTAGTTCCATCTCATAACTTCTCAACCCTAGTTATAGCATTCAATTGTAGTTCACAAAACCCTAGTTGGTTTTCAATTTATACATGTACATGTGTTTCATATCATAACTTCTCAACCCTAGTTATAGCATGCAATTGTAGTTCATAAAACCCTAGTATGTAATTGTAGTTCATGAAACCCTAGTATGCAAGTCTCAACGAGTATGTAGTTCATGAAACCCTAGCATGCATTAAGGTATCCACACTATAATTGTTTTCCTCGTTAGGGTTTATAAACCCTAATCATATTTCATCATAGAATCACATGGCATTTCAGACAAGTCTAGCACCAGTTTCGACGTCAACATGTCTATCCTAGGATGATTCCTCAAACCACAGGTCTTTGTCTATTGCATCAACACAGGCACCAAGACCTCCATGGAAAATAAGCTAAACTTAAAAAAATCTTCTTCTAAGCAAGGAACCAAAAGAAGCTTGAGACTTATCAAGTTAAGTTTTCCATGGTATTTCCCTAACCTCCATGTATCACACAAGAACAAGACTGCAATATCACCAAAGACATTAGCTCTTTTATTTGTATCTTCTACAGGGTTGGAACCCTAATTATACGTCCTTTTCCTTGACAACAAGAGCTATAGATTCTGTAAGACAAGCACCAATTCCTCTAGTATTATATCTCCTTCTCCAAGGTTTACTTACATATATAAACCCTAGTGTCCTCATGCATATCCAAGTTTCATCATGTAATCCATTCCTCCTCTAGTTGTGTACCACATATTCTTGTTCCCAATGCTCCTCGACATATGTGTTAGAGGTGGTTACAATGCTCCAATGCTTATCTTGAATATGTGTGCCAAGGTGGTTACTATGCTCATTTGTTCTCCTCAACATGTGTGTGAAGGTGGTCACTATGGTCCAATATTTCACTTATCTTCATCCTAATATCACAAGGAAACCCAACAAAATAAACCCTAGTCCAAGTGTACATTAACACCATGAAGATACATCCCTTTAGGGCACTCTTTCCAAGCATATAACATATCTAGAACCTCTTATTACAACAAATTACAACATCAATAAATCTACTGAGCAAAACCCTAGTTTATGAAAGCGATGCACAGTGGAGTCACTGGGCCATGCAAATGCGGTGGAGAGGGCCTGTTGACCTAATTTTCAAACCTAGGCCAACTAAGGAGATTAAACCCACACAAGTAGCTTAAAGGAGCTTCCGGTGTGTTTGGGATGGCAAAATCTCGCAAGTTATGGTCCTGCTACTAATTGAATTTTTCTCTTAAGGAGAAACTAAAATTCAGTAAAAATTTATCCTAATCTTATTTCTATCTAAATAAACCCTAAAATTAGTTTTCCAAGACCTAAGTTATCATAAAATTGCTTTCTTAATGAAAGTCTTCAATTTTTAAGGATTTTGTTTCGAATATTCAAAATTCAAAAAAGACTATTATAAATATAGTGAAATTAACCTAATCCTATTTAACAACTGTTAAATGTAAACTACACTAAAATAACACTAACTAAATTATTCTATCCCAACCGAGAGCAATTTGAATACTATATTAATTATCAATTAATATTTCAAGTAAACAGAAAGATAAATGGGTAAGATTTAAATGAAAATATTTAAACCATTCACACTAAATCATTCTGCTATATATTTACCATAACAGAAAATTTAAAATAAACAATTACTTTAAACTTTTTTGGAATGTTTTATTAATTAACAATTAATAACCAACACTAAATACCTGAATACAAGATAAGGTTCATGATGAAAGCATTGTCATAATACAAATGAAATCAAAACAAACATAAATATGTATATTATTACGTTTCGAATTTTCAATAAAAATATTGATTAATTCAATTATAATAACATACTCATTCAAATAGCAATATTGTGTAGACAGAATGTAATATCAGATAATGAATACAATCATAACCAAGTATAACTGTATCAATAGTATAACTAGAAGATGATATATTGAAATATATTATAAAAGTATTCAAAAATAGTACCGAACAGTGATACCAGTCTGAGAATTTCCAGTCACACTCCTCCTCCGAAGATAAAACCCCAGTAAAGAGATAAAACTAGTACTTAAAGGATATTTCAATGATGTTTTTCTTCCTAAACTGCATCCCTAATTACATCGAAATTACTAGTTTATATAACACCACTAGCCTTTCACTTTAGTTTCTAATAAGTGTTATAATCAATACCATAGGAGTCTTATCCCTATTTAAGTGCATCGAATCTCTTCAAAAATACACCTGTCACAAACATTACTATGGGATAAAACTGTTAATAAAACGACTAGCCTGTATTATCTCCTGATTAATGGGGACTGACATATTCGTGGCCATCTTGAAACTCCAATGTTTCCAGAAGCATCAACGTATGCCCACTGTGATCCGAAACATCTTGTGTTTGCTGAGGATAGCGATACCATGTACACTTGTACAAACCAAAATAAAAAGCTTATTAAAACCATGTTAACAGAAATAACAATAAAACAAACAAATTATATGCATGCCTGCAAAATCTATGATTTTGCAGGTATGCTCTTAAAAACTTTTATTACCTGTCAAAAGAGAGATAGTCCATATAACCAAAATAGAAACAACATCAGGTTCTATTTTGTAAATTGATTACTCTTCTGGCTTCAAAAAGTTTAGCTTTGAGCCTGATGATTATTAGCTTCTGTCGATCTACTTGCTCAAGCAAGTGCTGGTTTGTGTCTATCATTTATTTTTTGGCTTTCTTGTATCAATTCTTCTTCAAGTTTATGTACTTCCATCTATTAACCCAATTCAGTAATTCTGCCCTGAATGCTTTATTTTCTTCATCTTTTAAGGTTGCGTTTGCTTGACATTCTTTTAAATTTTTTTTCAATTCTGCGATTTTGGTTTCGTATACTCTGTCAAGGACCTGTTGGAGGGTTTCTTCTTCCTTTTCATGACATGAATCATCTGACTGAGAAGAATCAATATTATTCACATCTTGATCTGGTGATGGAATACTCATAAACGATGGCTCAAGGCCAGAACCACAAGCATTCATACATGATGGGGCTGCTTCAAACTTACCTGGCTTAGTAATGTTTCTGGCCGATGATTTTTCACGATTATTTTCTATGATAATAGGTTCATCCATATGTGTGGTTTTGGGAACCAAATATGAAACATCATCCTCAAGATGGACAATAACTGGCTGAGCATTCTGTTGAGTGGTTGCAGGAACAGAGGCTATAGTTATTATATTCATTCTTCTAGTGACTCTTCGTGTACGAATGAACACAAGACCTTTTCGCTCAAAACCCCCTTTGTTGCAACAAACCTATGCTAACTGTTTAATTTTTTGCATGGATTCATCACCAAGTTTTTTAGGAGTACATAACTCAGAGGGGTTTTCATGATTAACAGCATCAACATCTTCATTTTTTGTCAATCTACCATCCACCTTTGTAGGTGTACTGACGCATTTGTCAGATAGGGATTGGTCCATGTTTGTCTCAGCATAAGAGGGATTGAACTTCATGATTCCATCTTTGCTAATACAAGTACCTATAGGTGGACTTGCTTCTTGTAGTTTATTATCCTTTAACTCATCCTTATGAATATCATCAACTGCGGATCTTACTGGAGCTTTACGCTTCCTACGAGTTTTAGGGGGAGGGTTTGGCCAATACTATGTTGAACCTAGTTTATTTTCAACCAAGAACTCATCCCAAGATTTACAGCTAATAGACAATTGATGCTGGATTAAAATTTTAATCAGACCATGGTGGAACAAACTCCTATCATGATTTCCTATGGTACTTTGCACTGAATGTGCCATTTTCTTTAGAATTTGTAGTAAGTAAAATGGAAGATTGAGCTTACAACCTTTCAATGCTAACAGTAATCACAAATGATAATAATGTAGATGAGAGAATTGGCCATCACAAGATACATACCTGACTAGTATTTCATAAAACCCTCGCCATTCTGGTTTTAAAAATTTAACTGAAGCCCCAATCTTCAACTTTACATTGGCAGGTAAGGGTAACAGTAATGACCGACATTTATTCTTATCAACCTTTCCTCCTTTAAACTAGTGTTCTCCAGTTTGAGGAAGCTTTGTAGCTTCTGCAATCTTATCCTCATCAATTGTAAACTTAACATCCCCAATTTGAGCTACATTTTCCCTAAAACTCATAGCAAATTGTTTGGTAACCTCTGCGTTATGGACACTAAAACATCTAAAAAACTGACCCCATCCCATCTTTTCGAACAGCAGAGCAACTTTATCATCGGCTTCAACCAGCTCAGGCCTTGAAAATTCAAATCGGCTGAGAGGAGCCATTGTTGCTTTACTGCAACTCTGGTTATGGGTTGAAACAAATGAAGTCCTGAAAATCAAAGGAATAGGCACCCAAGTAAAAGGCATTATGCGAAATGTCAAATCCTCAATTGATTCATACGTGAGAGAAACGAGAACCCCAATTTTGGCCATGTTAACCAAATTTGGAAATGATGAGAACAACAGCTAGTGTTTTTCTCTATGATAAATGCACAGACTATCCACGACTAGCTGAATTCTTCAGAAAACAGTTTCTAACTAATCCTTCATATCAGAAATCATTCAATTCAGGGATTATAAATCAAAACATTAATAATACCCAGTCTGGAATGATGGACTCGTACAACATCATGAATAGGAATGGCTATCAGTCATTTATGGAATTGAATTCCATTGATACAATTTCATCATTAAACCCACAACTGTCAGTTAAATTGATAGGTGTTAACAATTAAACCAAATCTTCATACCAATACGATTTCAATCTTTATGCAGTGATCCTTGTAAACAGATGTTATCAATTTAGCCATACGAATCCTATACTTTAATCATAACTATCAATTGATAATAACCCAGAATTACACGTGGAAGGAAATCGTGTTCATAAACAGGATGATGTGGAGTTGTCATAATAATCCATAATGTTCCTAGGGTTTCTGAAATTACAACTAAATAGCAATCACCATTCACTCTCAAACCATATATATACATCTAATTTATTTCGAAATATAATTTTAAATACATTATGAAATCCTAATCACTTATGACCCAAAACAAGATGTGATAGGATACAAAGCTCATACAACTATTATGATTATATTTATGTGACAAATGAAAATTTCGAAATAATATACATACGTTTGCACTCTAGTTATTTTGTGATATATATGTACAATTTTACAAGGCAATGATATGATACTAAAAGATTGAGTTATATGTGAAATCTAAACCTTAGGTTTAATGAAAATATTTTAATTAATAAATCACCCTTAGTTATAAGGATTTCAAAAACTTATGATAATAAATATCTTATCAAAACCAAGTTTTAAACAAATTCAAAATGTATCTTCATTAAAAACTAATTAGCATACTATAACTTAAATCTCCTAAATCAATATATATAATCGGATAAATTAATAATGATAAAATTGATCATATATAAAATTTACAAGATTGACAGCTACTAATTTGCCAAATTTATGAAAGTGTTTTCATAAATTTCTAATACGACTCTTAACTCTTCTATAATTGAGAGTATCTTCAGAATAGAAGATTCTGAAAGCACTCTTTTATAATTAAAAAAAAAATAATCATAGAAGAGAACTGATCTTTTTTCATCGCTATAGAAAAAATGAAGGGGTTGTTGCTTACTGCCAACAAATGGCAACGACCTGGGGGAACCAGTTATCTCTACTCATACAGTTTTAAAATGATAATATAAAGAAAATCTTAAAATCTATAAAAAGCAATAAAAAATTGTCTGTCTAAATAAAAACCATTATTTTGATTTATATTCATAAGTACAATTCAGAAATATCCCATCCATTGAAATAAAATATCTTGTTAAAGATAAGCTTAGAAATATCCTGATCAAAACAAAGTACTTCATAGGAAAACTAATTTGCACCATCAGTATAGGATGTAGAAATTTACTTTTCCAAAAAAAATTTAGAATCTGTTCCAAAAACATAATAATTTTCTTTTCTTTTCTTTTCTTTTCTTTAAATAATAATTATGACTGAAGACTACTATCTAGGTATGATATCCCAATGTGATCATATCATTCATGAGAACTATCTAGAATAAGCAAGTCGGATCGTGATGAGACCTCTTGTCTCTTGATTATTTAACCAAGAGCCATCACCGTGGTGATCAAAAATGAAGTTATCCTAGACAGCACTGATGATCATGATTAGGCTGGCTCGTGATGAGACCTCCTATTCTTCAATCAAAATTATGTTTCCCTTATTAAATTTGAAAATTTATAAAATGAGAGATCATTACCCAGCATGGTGACCAAATGGTAATGTCAGTAACTAATATCACCAAAAAATGAATCAACTGGCTCGTGATGAGACCCCCTATCTCTTGACCTTGCGACCAAGAACCATTATTAGTTTCCTAATAATGTCATGCTAGTGATATTTATGATCCTGATAAGATCAGCTTATTACTAAGACCTTCAATCTCTCATTTTATCATTTTATTGACTGGAACAGATTCTAAAAAGTTTTCAGATTGTAAATAACTTAGAAGACTGATAGTGGAGATCCATAAGAGTTTTTCAAAGTACAAGTTTCGAAAAAGACATTAATTAGCTATCCCAACTATTATAATAAAAATAAAAGAGTGAGGAATAATCTGAGTAATACTTATAAATAAAGTAATGATAGGTTCTTAATAGACTCAAGAAACTTTGATCATCCTGAACAAATTTTGAAGATTTCAGTCTAATATCATAATTTTTAAACTAATGATTCAACTAGCTTTTTAAAAAACAGAAGATTTATTTATTTACATTTATCTCTTCAGTTGACATCTGGAAATTAATGACTGATTACATATACAGAAATTTGACAGTTTTTAATGCGAATGAAGTATTTGATTAAGAAAATCAGAACTGGTTGCAATAGTGGAATGATGTTTGAAAGTTACATAAGCCTTGTGAATTTATCATCATCCTTTATTTGTACAAAATATAAACCATTTAATACAAAAATATAAAATTATTTACAAACATCAAACAAATTATATACATTTTAGGGTCTAAAATATCAACAGAAATATTTTTTCAGGATCAGTCCATTCACTGGGAATGTTTCGAACTATCCTTCTACTGTTTGCAAATGAAAGGTACTTGGACCTATATTTTCAGCAATAACAAAGGGACCTAACCAAATCTTTTGAAACTTAGTATGATCTCCTTTTTCCTCATGAACTTTATCCCATTTTAAAACTAAGTCTCCCACCTGAAATTCTCGATTGGAACTTGAGGATTGATCAAACCAGGACTTCACAATTTGTTGATGTTTTGTAAAATGTTGTTTTGACTTCTCTTTTTCTTCCTCAAGTTTTAACAAAGTATTGATCCTTTTTTCCATTACTGGACAATCTTCATCTTGAACAAACTAAGCTAACTGTAATGAAGGTAAAAATAAATTCGATGGTAAAATAGCTTCAGTTCCATAAACCAAGAAGGGTGAGTTACCTATTGCAACCTTAGGAGTTACCCTGTCTGCCCAAAGGGCATTAAATAATTCTGTATTCTAATCACGATGGTGAGCTGAAATAGTTCTTTTGAGAATTTTCAATAAATTTTTGTTTGTTGATTCAGCTAAACCATTTCCATGAGGATGATAGTTAGCTGAATACCTAACTCTTATTCCCTTCTCTAAAGAAAATTGAGTTAACTCAACTGATGAAAAGTATGAAGCATTATCAAAGACAAGGGAATCTGGAATACCAAATCTCGTTATGATAAAGGATTCTAAAAATAATATAACTTGATTAGTGTTTACAGCCCTTAATGGAGCAGCTTCTGCCCAACGAGTAAAATAATCAGTTGCAGTTATTATATACTTGTGTTGCATAGAAGAGGGAGGGTTTATTGGTCCTACTATGTCAATACCTTATTGATGAAAAGGTCTTTCTATTGAAATAGGTTGTAAGGAGAAAGCAGGTTTCTTAACTCTTCCTGCAGCAAGTTGACATTCTTGACATTTTCTGACAAAAGCATAGGAATCACGAAATAGGGCAGGCCAATAATAGCCAGCTCTAAGAATCTTATGCGCAGTAGTTTCTCCACCAAAAAGACCCCCTGCTGGTCTAGAATGTAAGTCCTTCAAAATCACTTCTATTTCATCTTTGTCTAGGCATCAAAGAAACACTCCATCTGAATTTCTCCTAAAAAGGATGTTATCAATTAGTAAATAAGGATCAGATTTCAATCTAAGTGCTCTCCTTTTCTTAGGTTCCAATTAATATAGAGTAGTTCCTGTTTCCAAAAATACTCTTATGTCCGTATACCAGGAATCCTGTGGTATAAAATAGAAGTAGATTTCCCTTGTAAGTAAAATCTCATCAATGATAGCTTCAGCATTATTATTAGGCAAGTGAGCAGCTTCAGCAGCTAGTTTACATAATCCTTGACCTTTGACTATCATTGAAGGTTTAATTTCCAAGTCATATTCTTGAAGGATTGTCATCCATGGTGCTCTTTTTTCACGAAAAATTTCTGACTGAAGGATAAGGAACTATCACTTTCATTTTAGATTTCAACAAATATGGACGAAAGTGTTTGACAACTTTACAAACAGCAAAAGCTTTCTTATCAACTTCATGGTAATTAAGTTCAGCACTTTTAAAATTTGAACTCATAAAGGAGATTGGCACTTCATTATTTTGCTGATTTGGTTGGGTTAAAACTGTTGCATATGAGATGTCAGAAGCGAAAGTATACAATATGAAATCTTTGTTAAAATATGGGCTTAAAAGACTAGGAGCTTCTGAAATGGCTTCTAAAATTATCTGAAATGACTCTTTTTCAGTTTGTCCCCAATTAAAAATAGCATCCTTCTTAATCATTTTCTGCAAAGGACGAATGATTTCAAAGAAACTGGGGATGAATCTCCTAAATTTTTTTATTTTACCAAGAAATGATTGCATTGCTTTCTTGCTAAAAGGGTAAGTTATTTTTGAAATAGCTTGGTTTTGTTCGGGATCAATCATGATCTCGTGTTTTGAAACCACACAACCTAATAAAATACCTTTTGAGACAGCAAATATTGTTTTCTTAGGATTTAAGGATACTCCAAATTTTCTACATCGTTCAAATACCTTCCTAAGATGATGAATATGATCAGGTCGATATTTAGAATATACAGTAATGTCATCTAAATAGACAAGTACTGAATGATTAATTAAGCCTCTAAAAGCAATATCCATTGTCCTCTGAAAAGTTTCCCTAACATTGATTAACCCAAAGGGCATCTTTCGGTAGGAATATGTTCCCCATGGAGTTCTAAAAGCTGTTTTCAATTGATCATCTAGGGAAACCAATATTTGGTTGTATCCTAAGAAACCATCAAGAAGTGATAGCATCTCAGACCTAGAAACCTTTTGAAGAATTTGTTCCATGGGAGGAAATGGGTAATTATCCTTTTCGGAAGACTTATTAAGATTTCTAAAATCCACACATAATCTAATATCCTTGTTTTTATTCCTATCTAGAACTAGGTTGGCTACCCAGTGAGTATGTCAGATGGGAAAAATAATCCTGACAGCTAACAGTTTATTTAGTTCCTTCGTAATTGTTGGTTCTAGTGACGGGTGATATTTCCTTAGTTTTTGTTGAAAAGGTTTTGAATCCTATTTAATTGGAATTATGTGTTGCATAACTTGTGTGTTGAATGTTTTCAAATCATCATATGTCCATGCAAAGACATCCTTAAATTCTTTAAACAACTTTATAAATGTTGTTTTTCTGCGGAAGTGCAATCTATTTCTAGATTTATAGTTTGAGGATTTAGTTCTGTTCCTAAATTTATGCTTTCGTATTTCATTTGAGAGCTATTGGTTTTATAGTTAGGGACATATCTAAATTTATCTTCAAGATCAAATAATTTTTCTAATCTTAACACTAAATTAGGGATCAGTTTTACCTTTTCAAAAGCTTTTTCAACTGAACAAAAATCATTTATTACCGAAAAATCCCACAGATTTTTGTCATGTGTAACTTCATCAATGGCTGAATCTTTAAAGGTATCGTCATTCGTTAGAAAATTCAGTACCTACACGTCATTATCAAACACACGCCAGTTAAAAATATTATCTGGTATAGAAGGCCTAAAAATCAATTCAACTGAAAAGAAATCTGGTGTAAGATTTTCTGATGGGATTAATTTTGATGCTACATTCGCTAATAAATCTACTTCTTGATTTTGAGTTTTTGGAACTGAAATTATGTTAAATGCATCAAAATGTGAAATTATATTCCATACCTCTCACTAATAATTCTGTAAATGTTCGGAAAGGCAGTGAATAGAATTACAGACTTGTCTGATGATGATTTCGGAATCACTGTATGCAATTAACACTTTGATATCCAAATCAATTGATTTTTTCAAACCCTATATTAGAGCTTCATATTCCATAGTATTGTTTGTATAATTAAATTCCAGCCTACAAGCTATACATGTTTTATTTCCCTGAGGTTCTACTAGCAAGCAACCAGCTCCGATTCCTTCTTTAGATTTCGCACCATCGAAATATAAATTCCAAGTAGAACTATTAACAACTACTTTACTTTCTATAATATTTACAATATTAAGATTATCTACATCATTAATAATTTCCTTGAATGAAGAGTCAGGAGAAATAGATGTCACATTAATAATTTTTTATTGCTGTTTATTTTCAGAAAAAATAGAATTTTCATCTTTAAAATTACCAAATCCTAGTTCGTACATGTAATTCCCCATAATGGAGTGTGAAAATAAAACTGGTTCACTAGGATCATGTAATTCTATCACAGTGTGTTTCATATATCTTTCTCTGTTTATCTTGATTTGATTTGACTTTCCATTCTTAGGTAACCATAATGTTCACCAATCCGTGGCAAAGAACCCATTCAATTGTTGAGACCAATCTCTACTTAAAAATAGCCCATATGCATCAGGAATATTTGCAACCACAATATTTATAATTTGAAAATTTGAAGGGTTACAAGCAATCCTAACTAAAACGTCTTTCATCTCTCCTACAACCCTCACATTTGTCCTATCCAATTGAGTTATTTGTGAATTTGATGGAACATATTTGCCATTCAACCTTTTGCATTAAGATAAAGGCATCACATTGGAAGATGCTCCAGAATCAACCATGCAATTATGAACGTTCCTATTGAAAATCTCAAAGGTAAGTAAGAATGGAGGTGTGGTTGATTTAGAATTCTTCCCTATTAGCAAGGCTTTGTCAGCTGTTGATTTTCCTTTATCAGTTGAGGTTCCATCATTATTAGAATTATTTGCTGCAACATTTTGTTTCACATTAGGAATTATTGAACTCATGGTAGGATTTATAACATGACTGTTGGGCATTGGGTAAATTTGAAGAAGATCATACATACTGATGTTTGCACGTGTCTTCTTTAAATCTTCAATTATATCATATTATAAATCCAATTTTTGAGCATTTTGAATGGGCTGAATAATCTTTGTTGGTTGAGTCTGCTTGCCAGATTGAGTTTGTTTATTAGGTTGTGAATTATTGTTATCATTATTTGGGGTAGAACTCGATGAAGCTCCAGGAGTGTTTGCGAATGTTCTACTATGATTATTGTAGGCATGTTGTCCTGCAAGAGGACTTTTACTCTCATATTCTTTTACAAGACTATCCCAAAAATGATCGTTAACTTGTTGGGGTTCTTCTGATTCTTCTTCATTTTCTGATTCCTCTTCCTCTTCATTTTCAGTTATTTCTTGATTTGAGGGAATCTTTGATAAGGATAAAACAACTCGAATAGTATTAAAAATTTCTTCATTTACTGCTACATCAGGTGGTGTATTTGTTTTATTATTTGTATTCGGATTTTGTCTAAACTGATTTCTAAAATATCCTCTAGAAGAAGAAGCTTCATAATTGGTTTTCTTTAATCCTACAACTTCATTGGTTAATTCCCGAATAGCATTCTACAGTTGTTCTACATCAAATGCTTTATCTTTTTCTAAATTAGGTTTTTCGATCTTCCTACGAGGGAAAGTATCAGATTTCCCACTTCTATCTGGTTCATAGGACATAGAATCCTTCTCGACTTTAATGGATTCCTCAAAATTTTCTACCAAAGTTGTTTTACCAGCTCTCTTAACAAACATCCCAGGATATTTTGGTAAAGCTGAAGTATAATTTTCAATAATTATATCCTCGGGTGGTTGAGAAGCAACCGATATTTTATTTTTTAATGTAAGAAACCTCTGGTTAAATTCTTTAATTCTTTCTTTACGTTCCATTTTAATCCAAGATAACTCTAAGGCTAAAAGAGCAGGTGTTTTATCCTCCCCGAATTTATCTAAGAAAGCTTTATTAAAGGGCCCCAATTTGTAATTGATCCTTGAACTAACGAAAAGTACCAAGTAGAGGCTCTTCCTTCAAAAGTTAAAGGGAATAACCGACAAACCACATCTTCATGTTGAACATTCATGGTTTGAACTGCTAACATGAATTTGTCTACATGCACCTCTGCAGGTTCTTTGTCATCTGGGTTAAACTTAGGAAGAAGTTTATCTGAGTGTTTAGGCAAAGGATATTGTACACCAGGGATAGCTACAACAACTGTTCTCAACCAAGGGAGTTGTGGATTAGGTGGAGGATTACCTCCTCCTCCCACAGGTATGTTTCCCACCATAGGACTTCTCCCAGAACCTAAAGAATTCCCTGAATTGAATGACCTTGGACTATCAAGTGGTGATTTTGGAGGAGAAGGTGGTTGATCAAAACCGCTTACCGAAGTCAATCTTCTAACAGTATTTGTTTGAGTAATTTGTTTCTGATGACTTCTAATTTGATAACGTGGAGTGCTATGAGATTCCACCAAATCTTGAGTAACTATGTTCAATTGTGGATCACGTCTTTGTTTCCTAGGTACACCATAATCTATTGGGGTTACGCCAAGTTGATTAGCATATGATCTTGTTAAAATATGTCATGATTCTTCTAAAGTTTGAGTACTTTGTTCAGGAGTAAATGGGGATGTGATATGATCACGTTCAAGGATACTCCTAACAGTTTCTCTAAATGGTGATCTACTGAATTCTGGAGTTTTTTGATTGGTTGAAGTTTAATCATTAGTTCTACCTACCATTAATCATTAAAAGGCCCTCCATCTAGCACCATTTGTATGCCTGATTTTCAGACCTAGGCCAACTAAGGAGATTAATCCCACACAAGTACCTTAGAGCAGCTTCCGGTGTGTTTGGGATGGAAAAATCTAGCAGGTTATGGTCCTCCTACCAACTGAATTTTTCTCTTAAGGAAAAACTAAAATTCAGTAAAAATTTATCCTAATCTTATTTCTATCTAAATAAACCCTAAAATTAGTTTTCTAAGACCTAAGTTATCTTAAAATTTCTTTCTTAATTATAGTCTTCGATTTTTGAGGATTTTGTTTCGAATATTCAAAATTCAAAAAAGACTATTATAACTATAGTGAAATTAACCTAATCCTATTTAACAACTGTTAAATGTAAACTACACTAAAATAACACTAACTAAATTATTCTATCCCAGCTGAGAGAAATTTGAATACTATATTAATTATCAATTAATATTTCAAGTAAACAGAGAGATAAATGGGTAAGATTTAAATGAAAATATTTAAACCATTCACACTAAATCATTCTGCTATATATTTACCATAACATAAAATTTAAAATAAAAAATTACTTTAAACTTTTTTGGAATGTTTTATTAATTAACAATTAATAACCAACACTAAATACTTGAATAAAAGATAATGTTCATGATGAAAGCATTGTCATAATACAAATGAAATCAAAACAAACATAAATATGTATATTATTACGTTTCAAATTTTCAATAAAAATAATGATTAATTCAATTATAATAACATACTCATTCAAATAGCAATATTGTGTTGATAGAGTGTAATATCAGATAATGAATACAATCATAACCAAGTAGAACTGTATCAATAGTACAACTAGAAGATGATATATTGAAATATATTATAAAAGTATTCAAAAATAGTACCGAACAGTGATACCATTCTGAGAATTTCCAGTCACACTCCTCCTCCAAAGATAAAACCCCAGTAAAGAGATAAAACTAGTACTGAATTGATATTCCAATGATGTTTTTCTTCCTAAACTCCATCCCTAATTACATCGAAATTACTAGTTCATATACAACCACTAGTCATTCACTCCAGTTTCTAATAAGTGCTATAATCAATACCATAGGAGTCTTATCCCTATTTAAGTGCATCGAATCTCTTCAAAAAGACACCTGTCACAAACATTACTATGGGATAAAACCGTTAATAAAATGACTAGTCTGTATTATCTCCTAATTCATGGGGACTGACATATTCGTGGCCATCTTGAAACTCCAATCTTTTGAGAAGGATCAATGTATGCGCACTGTGATCCGAAACATGTTGTGTTTCCTGAGGATAGCGATACCATGTACACCTATACAAACCAAAATAAAAATCTTATTAAAACCATGTTAACAGAAATAACAATAAAACAAACAAATTATATGCATGCCTGCAAAATCTACGATTTTGTAGGTATGATCTTAAAAAAAATTATTACCTGTCAAAAGAGAGATAACCAATATAACCAAAATAGAAACAACATCAGGTTCTATTTTGTAAATTGATTACTCTTTTGGCTTCATAAATTTTAGCTTTGAGCCTGATGATTATTAGCTTCTGTCGATCTACTTGCTCAAGCAAGTGCTGGTTTGTGTCTATCATTGATTTTTTGGATTTAATGTATCTATTCTTCTTCAAGTTCATGTCCTTCGATCTATTAACCCAATTTAGTAATTCTGCACTGAATGTTTTATTTTCTTCATCTTTTAAGGCCGTGTTTGCTTGACATTCTTTTAATTCGTTTTTCAATTCTGTGATTTTGATTTTGTATACTCTGTCAAGGACTTGTTGGAGGGTTTCTTATTTCTTTTCACAACATGAATCATCTAACTGAGAAGAATCAATATTATTCACATCTTGATCTAGTGATGGAATACTCATAAACGATGGCTCAAGGCCAGAACCACAAGCATTCATACATGATGGGGCTGCTTCAAACTTACCTGGCTTAGTAATGTTTCTGGTTGATGATTTTTGATGATTATTCTCTATGAGAATAGGTTCATCCATATGTGTGGTTTTGGGAACCAAATATGAAACATCATCCTCAAGATGGACAATAACTAGCCGAGCATTCTGCTGAGTGGTTGCAGGAACAGAGGCTGTAGTTATTATATTCATGCTTCTAGTGACTCTTTGTGTACGAATGAACACAAGAAATTTTCGCTCAAAACCCCCTTTTTCACAACAAACCTGTGCTAACTGTTTAATTTTTTTCATGGATTCATCACCAAGTTTTTTAGGAGTACATAACTCAGAGGGGTTTTCATGATTAACTGCATCAACATCTTCATTTTTTGTCAATCTACCATCCACCTTTGTAGGTGTACTGGTCCATGTTTGTCTCAGCATAAGAGGGATCGACCTTCATGATTCCATCTTTGCTAATACAAGTACCTATAGGTGGACTTGCTTCCTGTAGTTTATTATCCTTTAACTCAGCCTTATGAATATCATCAACTGCGGATCTTACTGGAGCTTTACGCTTCCTACGATTTTTAGGGGGAGGGTTTGGCCAATACTGTGTTGACCCTAGTTTATTTTCAACCAAGAACTCATCCCAAGATTTACAGCTAAGAGACAATTGATGCTGGATTAAAATTTTAATCAGACCATGGTGGAACAAACTCCTATCAGGATTTCCTATGGTACTTTGCACTGAATGTGCCATTTTCTTTAGACTTTGTAGTAAGTAAAATGGAAGATTGAGCTTACAACCTTCCAATGCTAACAGTAATCACAAATGATAATAATGCAGATGAGAGAATTGGCCATCACAAGATACATACCTGACTAGGATTTCATAAAACGCTCGCCATTCTGGTTTTAAAAATTTAACTGAAACCACAATCTTCAACTTTACATTGGCAGGTAAGGGTAATAGTAATGACCGACATTTCTTCTTATAAACCTTTCCTCCTTTAAACCAATGTTCTTCAGTTTGAGGAAGCTTCGTAGCTTCTGCAATCTTATCCTCATCAATTATAAACTTAACATCCCCAATTTGAGCTACATTTTCCCTAAAAATCATAGAAAATTGTTTGGTAACCTCTGTGTTATGGCCACTAAAACATCTAAAAAACTGACCCCATCCAATCTTTTCGAACAGTAGAGTGAATTTCTCATCGGCTTCAACCAGCTCAGGCCCAGAAATTTCAAATCGGCTGAGAGGAGCCATTGTTTCTTTACTACAACTCTGGTTATGGGTTGAAACAAATGAAGTCATGAAAATCGAAGGAATAGGCACCCAAGTAAAAGGCATTATGCGAAATGTTAAATCCTCAATTGATTCATACGTGACAGAAATGAGAACCCCAATTTTGTCCATGTTAACCAAATTTGGAAATGATGAGAACAACAGCCAATGTTTTTCGCTATGATAAATGGACAGACTATCCATGACTAACTGAATTCTTCAGAAAATAGTATCTAACTAATCCTTCATATCAGAAATCATTCAATTCAGGGATTATAAATCAAAACATTAATAACACCCAGTCTAGAATGATGGACTCGTAGAACATCATGAATAGCAATGACTATCAGTCATTTATGGAATTAAATTCCACTGATACGATTTCATCATTAAACCCACAGCTGTCAATTAAATTGATAGGTGTTAACAATTAAACCAAATCTTCATACCAATACAAATTCAATCTTTATGTAGTGATCCTTGTAAACAGATGTTATAAATTTATCCATACGAATCCTGTACTTTAATCATAACTATCAATTGATAATAACCGAGAATTACACGTGGAAGGCAATCGTGTTCATAAACAAGATGATGTGGAGTTTTCATAATAATCCATAATGTTCCTAGGGTTTTTTAAATTACAACTAAATAACAATCACCATTCACACTCAAACCATATATATACATGTAATTTATTTTGAAATATAGTTTTAAATACTTTATGAAATCCTAATCACTTATGACCCAAAACAATATGTGATAGGATACAAAGCTCATAAAACTATTATGATTATATTTATGTGAGAAATGAACATTTCGAAATAATATACATACGTTTGCACTCTAGCTATTTTGTGATATATATGTACAATTTTACAAGGAAATGATATGATATTAAAATATTGAGTTATATGTGAAATCTAATCCTTAGGTTTAATGAAAATATTTTAATTAATAAATCACCCTTAGTTATAAGGATTTCAAAAACTTATGATAATAAATATCTTATCAAAACCCAGTTTTAAACAAATTCAAAATGTATCTTCAGTAAAAACTAATTAGCATACTATACCTTAAATCTCCAAAATCAATATATATAATTGGATAAATTAATAATGATAAAATTGATCATATATAAAATTTACAAGATTGACAGCTGCTAATTTGCCAAATTTATGAAAGTGTTTTCATAAATTTCTAATACGACTCTCAACTCTTCGATTCTGAAGGCACTCTTTTATAATTTAAAAAAAAAAATTAATCATAGAAGAGAACTGATCATTTTTCATTAGTACAAACAAAATTAAGGGGTTGTTGCTGACTGCCAACAGGGCCCAATAGAGGTAATGGAATTCTAGGAGACCAATGGAGTCGATGGCTTGTCGATCCGACCTTCGGTTTCTGAGTTATGTTGAGTTGTAAGTCGCATGAAAATGTCATTCAGGGACACTTGGTCACTCTCGGTCTGGGAGTGAAAAACCAAACAGAGCAGCAAGATTGCATGCCGTTGGCTTCAACAGGTGTGTATTTCCAATGCCGACATGGGAGAAATTATTTTTTCATTAATAGCCCGATGCAACACAAACTGGAGAGAAAGTTGCAAAGATAGCGGTTTACCAGGCAGGACATGTAGAGAACAATATGAAGTGCGTAGTTGAAAAACCTATGAAGGACATGATGTTTAAAATCATGTAGCAAAGGTAAGAGAAACATGGGTGAAAGATTAAACCAGTGAAGGGTGTCTATTGAAGATACATGCATCAAACATTTTCACTTGAAAGTTACATTCAAATAATTCAATCTCTAATTAAAAAGAATAGAAGGAATTTAGAATGCAGATGATGAAAATTTGTATTCTTGCATAGCTTTAGTGTCTAACAAGTAGTGTGAAAGGGATGGAGAAAATAGTCATTTGTCTCTAGTCAAAATAGTCAAATGTAGAGAATCATGTGCTTGTGCAAGCTAACACGTCAAAATCTAGATGCCAGTTCCATGAGTGGTTGAAATTGACAGCTACTATTAAAAGACAAGACAATCATGATAACTTACTCTGCTTTCTATGTGAACTCTGCAAAAGCCTTTCCCTTTCCATCTATATAAATGTCATGTCTGAATATATAGCATGTATAAATACTTATTACCAAGATGGTGCATACAATAGATCACACTTGGTAATAAGAATTTATACATGCTATATATTTAGACATGACATCGATATAGATGGAAAGGGAAAGGATTTTGCAGAGTTCACATAGAAATCGAAGTAAGTTATTGTGATCATCTTGTCTTTTAATAGTAGCTATCAATTTCAATCAGTCATGGAACTGGCATCCAAGTGGAGTGTAAGCACAATTACCCAATCTCATTCATTATAGCCAACTGGATCCTCTCTGTTGCTAATTTCCTCCATCAAACTCTAGTGCTTTGAATGAGGTAAGAAGTAATGTACCTTTGTTGAGTTCTTCATTGACATTGTCTATAGATGGATGTGTGTGCCAACAATCAAGTTCGTGGAGTGATAGACCACAAAACCTAGTCTGTAATCCATGAATACATGCCCACTAGTTCTTCTTTATTTCCCTTCCAGTGTAAGATATTCACCCTCAACCACCATCAAGCCAATAGAAAATTAATTGCATTCATCATCAATCAATGATCCGCTCAGGATTTTCTTACCTCAAATGCATCATCCCAAAAAATAATCCATGCCCCATTCGTTGTCTTTCGAGGCAAGAACTGCATATATGTGTCTTGTTTGTACAAGATCCGAGATATGGTCGTGGTTTGTCGAAATTGCTGACTGACCCTCCTCTAAGTGGGTTGTTTCACCGACTACACATGGGTCTATTGCATGTCACACATGATCCCAATCATCAACCCAATCCATGCATTCACATTCATTCCATTCACCATTACTACAAGGGCTGCAAAAGCAAGCAAGTTTTCATTTCTATATTTCAAATAGGGGGTTGTTTGAGCTTCGAATCGAATCAAAACCAAGTTTTCCTTGTACTATGCCATGACTATAGGAACATGATCGATCTATGTCAACCACATGCCAAACATTCTTGACTGGCCTTTCTACCACTTTAGTTCGGTCTGACATTATTGAAGAGCACCATTGAACTATGGATTATGCATCTTTGATATGGGGTTTTCTAGTAAACCTCATCTCCTCCCTTCGTGGTGTGGTCTTGATGCATGCACTGGCCCCATCATGCTTACCTTTTCCATGCCCGGTCTCAAAGTAGTTCCATATACATGGCACATTATAAGTCTTATCTAACATACTCATCCATTGGAAGACTCGGGAATTTTTGAATTGGCTCGCACAACCATCTGACCATATCCAATGCTGATCCATCTGTATATCTTCCTCCTTTAGCTGATCATAGAAAATTCAAAAATAGTGTTGCACATAATGCAGATCATGGCATCTGTCATCACTTATGTAAATGTTTGTCTCCTTCTATATTATCCTATTTTTAATGCTGCTCTTAGGGCCATGCTTATACGTAATATGTACCATGATGCTGACTTGGTCGGAATGGTACTATTGACTCTGAATTTCATTTTGTTGCTGAAGGGTGTAGTTTTCTGCAAAATCCACAATTGACAATATGGTCCCAATGGGAAATTTGTCCCTGCATTTTCTTTACTGCTCATCCTACCATCGCGCTACATGCACATGTTGAACATACTTCTTGGCTTTCTTGTAGAACTACATCAAAAAATCACATACTCGTACCTGTTGCCATGAAAACAAGGGTCGTATTAGAATGTGACCTTTAAAGAATGTATATGTAGAAACTAAACATGTAAGAGGAAAAACATGCAATAATAATTTGCACCTGTGACTTCACCAATGCAATCTTTTTACTTTCCTTCGCACTATCTGATTGATAGGTTACGTACCTGAAGCTCTGCATTTCCATGCTCATCACTTCCATGAATGCAACGGTTCAAAAGAGAAAACCCACCACACCTGGAAAAATTCCCATATAGACATGATTTTCCATAGTATTTTTGTCCTTCATGCCTTTGACACATGATGCCGACGATAAAATATCTCGATGCATTCGGTGGTATTACGGATTCATTGCAGCCCTGCTCAAGGTTAGTATGCAAATCACAAAATATATGTTTATATGTGTCATAAAAATATTCATATTCTACATGGTATATATAATAGCATGTGTTTCTATCAATGCATATACGAACGTACCATGGTTTACATTTCTCAAAGGACCTTTGGCCCAGGTTCAATTGTGTGTGCTCATTCTTGAATCTCTCATAGGCTTCAGTCTTTGTTGTGTCAAGGAAGTGTTTGACGTGGGGTTCACGTTCAGTAGAACCTTTTCTTAGCTTTAGCACATCTCTTTGATTAGATGAATGTTTGGTATGATCATGCTAGAAAGTTTGTACTAATTCCTTAACAACATCAATTAGCTTCATATCTCAATGAGGAAACCTGTTAACAAAAGCCCAACAATATTTTCCACCTAGAGTTTGCAGATTTTTCTGTTATAACAGAGTACTTCTTAACAGTTTGTCTATTTAATTTAAGCATCTGAGAAGTGTGTGAAAGGAGGCAACATTTCCATGTAGACTTGCTTACAACTGATTTTGATAACAGATGACGAGCCGCACAAAGATCTTTAGTACGAGACGTCTTCCCAATTGGTACTAAACGTCTTCCCAATTGCATTAAAAGCAGATTGGAGATTTCTAGCAATATGATTGTTAGCCTCTGAACTTGTAACCATCTTTATGCCCAGAATTCTCCTAACAACAACTAAACAATTTGACTTTAACAAACATAGTAATAATTGACATTTACCTGCATCGCCTTTGGATTCAAAATATTCCTTCATTAATTTATTACATTTCCAATCAATAGTTCGTCTCGAAAAATTACCTTCAAGCCCTAACAGAGAACTTTCATCCACATGGATATGTCTAGGAGTCCTTTTTATTGTAGTAGACAGTCGAGGTAGGGAAGGTGGACATGAGCTACGGATCCTAGGGATTCTTTGTTGTGGTGAATCATTCACATGTCGATCCATATTGGGAGTGTGCTCGACATGGTTGTGGTCTTCTGGAAGAGATTGCAAATTAATCATTGCTCCTAGGTCCAACGCTTCATACTCAGTGTCTCTCAATACACCTTTGTATTCAAGATCTTCAACATGGCTCATTGATGGATTATTGGTTAGAGACTGTGTTGATGTTGGAACTTGAGTTGGTTCTGTTGGACGCAACTGCTTCACCTGTGGTTCTGAAGTAGAGGTTGTTATGTCATCAACTCTATTAGGATTGGATGCAATATCAGTGGAAATTTTTGTACCATGTCTCACTCTCTCCATTTCCAACCTGGCCTTTTCTCTTACCTCATTTTCCTTTTCAATGGGAATATTCCTTCTATTTTTTTTTGCTCTGTTACGTGAGTTTCCCATATCCAAAAGTTTCTTTATCAAAACTATGAAGTCTACCCCTGCATAAAAAGCAACAAATAAGGTATTAGTTCCATTATACAATATACATGACATGTTCCAACATAAATAATTAAATTACAGATATGTTAGTATGCTAATTATTAGCATTGATACATAATCGTTGATTAAATGTTTCTCTTTATGTTCGGACCAAAATTTCATTTCTATACTCTATTTGAGTCAAGTAAAGAAACTCAAGTTTGCAGGTATTACAGCTATAGGATTCTGACTTCCTTTGTGTTCAAAAAGTATTGGAATTCAAAATAAGATGAGTGAAATGAGGAGGTTGCAAATCCCTCGAAAAAAGGAGAAATCATTGAGGTAGAGGCATCCTTGTCAAGCTCAAAGGCATGTTATGATAAATCTAGCACAAAGAGGAGAGCATGGACAAGTTGGTGAACTGTTCAATATGGACCCTCTCCCATGATTGCTTCCAAGGTTTTTATACAAATTGAAGAGTCTCAATACAGAACCTCATCTATTCCATCCTTGTGGGAAATCGAAATATATTCATGTGCAAATGGTTATTGGTCTACATTGCATACTTCATCTTGTATAGAGAATATGGACAACTTGGTGAACTATTCAATGTAGACCCTCTCCCATGATTACTTCAAAGTTTTTTTTTTTTAAATTGAATAGTCTCAAGAGATAACTTCATCTATGCCATCATTGTGTAAAATCAAAATATATTCATGTGCAAATGTAAATTAGCTAACATTGCATACTTCATCTTGTATGGAGAATATGAGACTTGTTTAGATGTGAAGTTGGGATTTATTCTTGTGAAATTAAATGTTATCTATGAGAGAGATATTGTTGTAGGAATATCATAAAACATAAATCATGAAATAATCTGAAAGCTTTTGAATTAAAACAATTATTTACAATTCACCATACCTATTCAAAATGATCTCTTCTTCCAATGAAAACTTGCAATGTGAATCTTTCCACTAACTTCCAGGACCACTGAATATGTTTGTTAGATTCCAAGAGTGGGATTCTATGCAATATATCAAAGAGTGGTGATGGATTATGAGCCAAATTGCACAATTCAAAAGTACAAAACGTGCGAACAACAAAAGAAAACCCGTGAAAATAGGTAGCAATCTCGGGAATCCAGAACTTTGTTTTTTTACCCATTAACAGTTGCGTGCATGTGCCTTTAAGCACACGCATGCATGTATAAGTCCGTGTGCACACATTGACACACATGCAAACTTAAATGTGCGCGGCCCTATTTAACACTTAGAGCATTTAATCACTAGCATTTATTTCATTTAATGACTAACGTTCTTCAACAACGACTTCGTATTCATGATTATTTCGAGTATTTTTACAATATAGTCTAACACCTATCATCATCATCACCACTAGAATATACTCTAAACCTATAATCCTCATCCTCATTATCACCATCATTGTTCATCATCATTTTCATCGTCGTCATCATCATCATCCTGATCCTGATCCTCATCATCATAGTCATCATCCTCATCACCATCACTGTCATCATCCTCATCATCATCATCACCAACATTGTTCATCATCATCATCAACAACTTTGTTCATCATCGTCATCGTCATCATCATCATCATCCTTATCATCCTCATCCTCATCATCATCATCACCATCATTGTTCATCACCACCATCATTGTTCATCATCATCTGCATCGTCATCATCATCATCACTGTCATTGTTCATCATTATCATCATCATCATCATCATCCTCATAGTCATATTCATCATCATCACCATCATTGTTCATCATCATAGTCATCTTCATAGTCATCATCATCCTCATCCTCATCATCATCAGCATCATCATAATCCTCATCATCATCTTCATCATCATCACCATCATTGTTCATCGTCATAGTCATCTTCATAGTCATCATCATCGTCATCCTCATCATCATCTCCGTCATCAACATCATCATCCTCATCATCATCCTCATCATCATCATCCTCATCACCATCACCATCATTGTTCATCATCATAGTCATTATCATCCTCCTCCTCATCATAATCATCGTCATTAACATCATCATCCTCATCATCGTAATCATTATCATCATCATCATAATCATTGTCATCATTATCATCATCCTCATCCTCATCCTCATCATCATCATCCTCATCATCCTCATCCTCATCATCCTCAACATCATCACCATCATTGTTCATAATCATCATCATCATCATCATAGTCATCATCCTCATCAACATCATAGGCATCCTCCTCCTCCTCCTCCTCCTCATCATTGTTCATCATCATCATTCCATTGCAAATGCTTGAAAATAAAATAGAAGCAAAGTTTCAACTAAACCTATCATCATCATCATCATCATTGTTCCTCATTGTCATCATCATCATCATCATCCTCATCCTCATCCTTATCATCATCATCATCACCATCTTTGTTCATCATCATTATCGTCTCCGTCATCATCATCATCATCATCCTCATCCTCTTCATCATCATAGTCATCATCCTCATCATCATCATTGTCATCATCCTCATCATCATCATCATCACTGACATTCTTCATCGTCGTCATCATCATCATCCTCATCATCCTCATCATCATCCTCATCATCATCATCTTCATCCTCGTCGTCATCATCATCATCGTCGTCATCATCATCCTCCTCTTCCTCCTTATCATCATAGTCGTCATCCTCATCATCATCATTGTTGTCCTCCTCCTCCTCATCATCATCATTCCATTGCAAAGGCTTGAAAATAAAATCAAAGCAAAGTTTCAACTAAACCTATCATCATCATCATCACCATCATTGTTCATCATCATTTTCATCATCATCATCATCGTCGTCGTCGTCATCCTCATCCTCTTCATCATCATAGTCATCATCCTCATCCTCACCATTGTCATCATCCTCCTCATCATCATCATCACCAACATTGTTCATCATCGTCATCATCGTCATCGTCATCATCGTCATCATCATCGTCATCATCCACATCATTGTTCACCATCATCATCATCGTCGTCATCATCATCATCATCATCCTCATCATCGTAGTCATCATCCTCATCATCATCATTGTCATCATCCTCCTCCTCATCATCATCATTGTTCATCATCATCATTCCATTGAAAATGCTTGAAAATAAAATCAAAGCAAAGTTTCAACTAAACCTATCATCATCATCATCATTGTTCCTCATCGTCGTCGTCATCATCCTCATCCTCATCCTCATCCTCATCATCATCATCATGACCATCATTGTTCATCATCATTGTCATCATCATCATCATCATCATCCTCGTCATCATCATCATAGTCATCATCCTCATCATCGTCATTGAAATCATCCTTATCATCATCATCACAATCATCATCATCATCATCATCATCATTGTTCCTCATCATCATCAGCATCATCATCATCCTCGTCATCATCTTCATCATCATCACCATCATTGTTCATCCTCATAGTCATCTTCATAGTCATCATCATCCTCATCATCATCATCATCTTCGTGATCAACATCATCATCCTCATCATTGCAATCATCACCATCATCATCATATCACTGTCATCATAGTAATAGTCATCGTGATCATCCTCCTCCTCCTCCTCATCATCATCACCATTATTGTTCATCATAGTCATTATCATCATCCTCATCATCATCGTCGTCGTCATCAACATCATCCTCTTGATCATTGTAATCATCATCATCATCAAAATAATTGTCATCATACTCATCGTCATCGTGATCCTCATCCTCATCATCATCACCATCATTGTTCATCATCATCATCATCATCATCATCATCATCATCATCATTGTCAGCATCCTCCTCCTCATCATCATAGTCATCATAGTCATCATCATCATTGTCATCCTCCTCCTCATCATCATAGTCATCATCCTCCTCGTCATCATCATAGTCATCATCTTCATCATCATCATTGTCATCATCCTCCTCCTCATCATCATAGTCATCATCCTCATCCTCATCATTGTCATCATCCTCCTCCTCCTCATCATAGTCATCATCCTCATTTGATCATCATTGTCATCCTCCTCCTCCTCATCATCATCATTCCATTGCAAATGCTTGAAAATAAAATCAAAACAAAGTCACTTACTTAACAAATGCACATAGGCATCCCTAATGCGCACGCACAAAGTAGCGTGAACGCGCTTTTTGTGCGTGCACACACATAGATCGCGATTGCACTTCTAGTGCATGTGCATTATGTTTTGAACTACACGTGCGCGTGATTTAAATTTAGAATTTTGGTGGCACCTTTTTTCCAACGAACGTGGTGGATGACTTGGCTGCTTTGGTTTTAGGTTCGGGTTGCCCAACCAAGTGCTTTGGACTATCATATGACATAAAAACTTGTTTTGTACCACTTCTCCTATTTCGTGCATGATTTTCCATATGTCACGCTTATCCACTATTAATGAAAATTCACCCACTTGTGTAACTCTGTCTGTAGATTCTGAATATGTAATTTTTATTTAAATCTATTATCTTTTTCTATTTTTTATTTAATTTTAAGTGGACTAACATCAATCTAACACAAAAGGTAGGCTATTTTCTTCAGCTATAACTTTTGATTGCCTCACCTATTTAAAAATCGGAAAAGAAGCCGCACAAGAAGACACAAAGACCTACATCCTGAAAAAAAAATATCGTTCATTGACTATGTTAAGACCAAGATGTGGTGGACCAACGCTCGACCTGGTCATTTTAGGGCGTCACTGACTTCCTTAATTTGAAAAATAAAAAATATAAATAAATATGAAAAAATAACGCTGCACTAGACACACATGTTATCTACAACTATATATAATTTTTTTCACAAAATTCCACCATTCGCATACCAAACGAGTGGACCAACGCAAACATATTCATTATTTTTGGGAAAAATATAACATACCAACCTTAGAAGAACCTCATTTTTTGGGATTTATGCTTAGTTTCCATAAATAAAAGTTATATATTTCGGAAGGTAATCCGATTATCCACATTTCATATTCTTACACCATATTCCAAAAAGTTGTGTAGGTACCTCTAATATTGCTTTTTGACGTTCAGATTTCTATTTTTCCAGAAGTCCATCGCAACAAATGCGTCATAAGTGACCAACATTCGCTTGCACAAGCCCACAAAACTATGAGTTTTAAGGGATAGAGCTCTCATTTAGGGGTTATAGTTCTCATTAAGTTGATAACTATGTTATTTTTTGTTTCTCCTTAAAAAGGTATCATCCACTTTGATAGAAGAGTGTGTGGGGGGGGCTAGGGACGGTGATGTGTATTTGGAAAGGAAAGACTCTCAATTTGTGGAGTGATGGATTTTGGCAATGTTTCATTTTTATTGATTATGTTACTAAGAGAGGCCCAAGAAGAACCCTACATGTGTTTCATCAATTTTTATATCCATTGGGAGTCTTTTAAAGCCAATGTGAATACTTAGAAGACCCTTTTCGAATGTTCATGATAATATAGGTCAAAATCGCTATTGATATATATTCTTTTAAGGGTCAGGTAATATATATATATATATATATATATATATATATATGAGTTTGTGGAGGCAGGTGTGGGTGGGATCATGTTCAATCCTAGAGGGAATATAGTATCGACGTATGCCTAGGGTCTCGGTTGAAAAACCAAGAATGAAGCTACATGGCTTGCACTTCTCTTTGGACTAGATCTTGCTAAGCAGCATAAGATCACCAAAATTTCAATCATGGGAGATTCTAAGTAAGTTATTCACAAAATGATCTATGGATACAATAAAGGAGCAGTGAAAATTCAAAGAATCTACGAGCGAATTCAGAAAATCTCTGTAAATTTTCATACCACCTTTTATCACATCCTCAGAATTAATAACACTGAAACAAATAATTTAGCAAATGAAGGTGCTAAGCTAAAAATTGGATTATCTAGGGTTAAGGGTAATTTAAAAAATTTAATTAATGCCCCCTAGGAACATTTGCAATGAAGGATGGGTTCAAGGGTAGCCCAAGGGTGGCGATTGTCTTGCCCCTAATGTTCCAACTTCCAAAAATCTTGGCATTTTGGTGGATGTCCCCCCTCCCTGATGATCCAACAACTCACAGGCTGCATGCTCTCCGGCGTTCAGCTGGCTCCCATAAATTTTTGCATCCCATGTGATGGGATGTATTGCAAAGCATGGCTCTCTCAAGAGGATTAGAGTCTTCACACGAGCAATGGAAGACGCAATCAAGAAGTTTCCACCAACTACGTTATTTGGTCATTTGTGATTATGGTGCAGCGAATGTTTTTCCTCGTGTAAAGAATGCTTTTCCTAGTGCACCGAATGTGTTTTCCAGTGTAGTGAATGTTTTCCTTGGTGCAGTGAATGTTTTTCCTATAGAGTCGCTGCAATTGTTTTCTCTTTCCTCCACTAGCATAGAAGAAAAGGATAGGATTCCCAATTCCCAGGTGGCATGCTCAACTCTCTCTGTGCACTCCGATTTGTTTCCTTCATGGGAAGCTTTGGCTGAACGAGATGTTACTCTAGATTATTTTTAGGCTTCCTTAAGGGACATTAATAAACACATTTGATGGCTCTATGATATCATGAATCGAGGGGTTACAGAAGGGAGTTCAACTGTCGAAGAGGTAAAATGGGTAACCACGACGCATGAATTGAATATAACCAAAGAGATCTACATGAGCTCATGGGAACTGTTGGTTACAGTAAGGAGGATTTGTAGAAGATGGTAAACATGAACAAAAGTAGCCATTTTCAAGACTCACCTGTTACATATCAGCTAATGGAGGAGACCTTGGTAGCTTAGCCAACCAAAGAGCCAAAGGAAAAGTAGTTGAAGTAGCTTAAGTTAAAATGGCATTTTATGTTTTTATGTATTCTGGTTTTGGGCGTCTATGTCTGTATATACCCTTTGAAGGGTGATAGAATTCTTTTTTGTCACAACAAAACATTTAAGTTAATAGTCTCTAGCATAAACAATTTAGGTTTTTTGGGGATAGACAAAATGAATTGCAGGTCTTTGACCTTTTTTTGTATACCTCGCTGTTAGCAGCGTTTTTATATAATACAATACTTTCTTGGTTCCTGTTAATATATATATATATATATATATATGATTTTCTACAAAGTTCCCATTACGAGGGTTTGAGAAGGGGATTAAACAATTTTTAGTAACCTAAGTAATATGACATGCGTATCTAACATGTTGTAGTTATTATTATATAACATTTTTTTTAATGTCAAATGTGGGTCACTATCATGGTATCCTAGAACATAATTAATGTATTTTGTAACCCTAAGAATGTAGTAGATACATTGGTTTCTCATATGTATCCATATGTCATACAAGAAACATTTATGCAATTGCTTCCCTACCAAAAGAGGAATGGTCTAACACGTCTATTGAGTACCCTACGGCTTAGTACTAATCTCAATTGTAATATTCTAACACAATATGTAAAATTGGTATTGTCAATAGAGGTAAAAGTAAAGGAGGAAAGGATTGGTCATGTGAAGCATAGACAACTTACTATTGTGTCTATTTTACTCGTCATTTCATCCTATTTGATCTCATTCATCCATACATGAAGATGAAGATCTTGGCAATTGAACTAAGATGAACATATATTAGGTGTCAGTGGTGATAAGTATACTTAGTCTTCTTACTATCGAAAGGAGAAAATAATTTTCCGCTATTTCTCTTGTGCTTTTTCGATTGAATCAAATATTATCTCTAATAAAAGGTATTACCAACCAGTTGTTTGAATACTTTCTTGATTTACCCTAATTCAAGATTGAGTCGATCCTTATCTTAGGATAAAAATTCAAATTCTCCTTCCATTTTTATGGTTTTTTAATTTTTTTCTTAATAATGAGTCATGTACGTGTTGTTATACAGTATTTCAAATTAGAAGTTCTAACCTAAAAACAAACTAATTGATACATTCATGTTCAATTATAAAACACATGAGCTAGGACAAAAGTTTTTTATTCAAGATTCACACTTGTACACAATCTCACTACTCTTCTACTTACATTTTTACAACCAATGGAAAAAATGTGGTTGAGTGTGAATATGACTATATTACTCTATCATAACTTATCATGCATACGATAGTGTTTGAAAAATCTAATGCCATTGGTCTACCATCTAGTACCATCTCAAAGTATATCTTTGAAGAAAGTTATTAAACTACACCCAATTTAGGCCATTGCTTCTTGTTGGCACACGAAATGGAATCAATTGTAAACAAATGACTGTCCTCATTAGTATTGTCATTGAAAGTTAATTTCTTGAATAGACCAAAATGGATGTGGTCTCACTAAGAAGCCTTACTATAGAACTCATTGTTATAATTCATAAGAGAAGCTTTGATATGCTGGTATCGATTGTTAATTAAGAATTATCTATCATTACAACCCTCCGTTTGAGATCCATAACATAAATGTTAAAGAAGTGACCTCCTTAGTACTCTTCAAATGAGGTTAAGGCCCCAACATAAACTAAATCAATAATGCATAGAACATAAAACTCAACAATGCTCCTCATAACTACATTAACTAATGAATAGAATCACATAACATTCTAGAACACATGATTCATATTCAATGGAAAATTACATCAAAATGTATTTTCGAATGTGATATGTATAATGAGATATTACACCAAAATGTAATTGCAAATGTCATATGTATAATGAGAAATTACACCAAAATGTATTTTCATATGTCATATGTATAATGGGAAATTACACCAAGGTATTTCCAAATGTCATATGTAAATATTGAGACCAACCATTCATAAATTCACAATATTCTATTAATTGAAAAACACAAGTATTCATTTCTTGTCCACCACATTCATTCACATTCTTTAGGACCATAAAACAAAATTTACTCTTTCTTATAAAACACTCTCATCTCAAACCTTAACTAACAATTTCTTCTCGTTCAAATATTGTTATCTTAACCCTTAATAAACTACTCCATCTTAACCCTTAATGAACGAATCCTTTACGTTCAAATGAGGGGTGCCAAATAGTTACATTATGATTGCCAAATAGTTCAAGTTTTCCAGCTCCTTGCAGCCTGATAAACCCACCTGTTTGTTGGCTTGGCTGTTCCTTAATGTAAATGATGGCTTGACTGACTACATTTTGATAAACCCCACTGTGTTGGCTTGGCTGAGTTTGGTTGTATTTTGGGATATGTGTGAGCCTGCTAGTATCCCTTATTCCTTGTGGGACTCATGCACAACTCAAGGGTGGCAGTGCTACTTAGATATTGATGAGCGCACTGGCCTATGCTTGGGTGGAATGTTGCAGCGATGTAGCTGGTTGCGGAACAACTTCTTTCAAAGATAAATATCTTTATGTTAATCTTTGAAATTTACATGTGCTTGATGAAATATGATGAACATGTTTAATGTGTTGAATAGATGAATTGATTCCACTATATAATTGCAATTTTATGCATCTATGTATGTTTTCTTTCAATGCATTTTCTAGTTGAGATATGGAACTTGGATGGCCGGATCGGTGATGGCCTGAATCATCAAATCTGTCCAAAAAGACTTATGTTAACAGGTCATATTTTCCTTTCCGCAACTTCGTTTCCGTAGGTGGGATGCAGGATGTGGAAAAGTCCTTTTGTAAAATTCGATTTCTGCACTTTTCCTTCTGTAGCTTCCTTTCTGCATGCAGGATGCGGAATGTGGGATGTGGAATGCGGGATATGGGATCGAAATTTCTATACTTTCTCGATCCCACAACTCGGTCTTTCCATACCATTGATTTTTGCAGGTGGATTCTCAGTCGTTGATCTGTTTCCGGATGTGGAACAAATGATGATCATCGATTTCTGCTGCGAGTTTTCTCCACCATTAGATCTCGTCTGATATCTTTCTTCCTGGATCTTTGACAGGGTTAATTTCTCTGCATGTCAGAAGTTGGAGAATTTATTAGACCTGAATATAGAGAACACATAATGATTTTATGCCCCTAGATCTCTGCAAAAATCAGGAATCCGTAAAGATACATACATATGTAAATGGATTCCGGGTTGAATGTTCTTGTAAAAATCAGCTCAAGATGTGATGAGTCGCACTCCCTCTCTGGTGGACGGGAGGGGACATGACAAATATTCATGCTAATATATTTACTATTTTTGGTTGTAACAAGAAGGCTGAATTGTTTATGTGCTGATCAAAGGAAAGAGGAACTTGAATGTTCAAAGAAGTCTGAACACATGCTGGAAGAATCAAAGGATCAGTTGCAAACACAGTGCGGGAAAACATGGCTGACGGGACTATTCAAAATGAGAATACTACCTAGGATTATCTCTTGGGTATATGCTATAAACCTAGAGAAAAACAATAGGAAGGGATCTCATGGACATGAGCCCATGAACAATTTCAACCTGGGGAGTCTGATGCAGGGGCATAGACTTCTTGAGTGACGTGTAATCATTTATAACTTCACTAGGTCAAGGAACACTCAAGGAGAACTAGGGTCTCATAGGATTGTAATTTTATTTATTTAAATGTTAAATAAGGTGGATAAGGATGCTAGATCCTCTTCCAAATGTAACCGATATGGTAGGATGAGCAGCTAAAGCATTTCCTAAATGTTAACAATTAGTTAATGATATGTCAGTGAGTCATAGAAGTTAGTTGAGTTCATTAAGGAATCTGTTCCTTTTATGAAGGATCAAGAAACATAACTGAAGATCTATTTAATACAGTTTCGATTAGCTAGTTGGAGAGTTTTGGGGGTAGCGGGAGAAAGCTTGAAAACTAGACTAAAAGGGAGGAGCTCGGAACTTGGTTCCTGGAGCATGCACAGAGCCAGAAAACCTCTTTTTGATTTGGTCTATTTGTATTTTTCAAGTTTTGATGAGATCTTTATAAATAAAGCATGGATTTCTGTAATTGTGGTATACGATTGCAATTTTATATTTTGACTCAACAGGTTCATTTCTTTGTTATTATATGAGAAATGTATCAGTGTTTAGAAGAGATTAACTTGTTGGTCATTAGGAATTGATGCCTGTTTGAGTTTATACACAGAGATATACATATAATATTGTTAAATTACGCACATTGTAGATTCATGGTTTAGGGTGTGCAGAAGACAAATGAAGTTTATACACAGAGCATCGATGGTCGCTGAGCATTTAAAAACTAGTCGATGGTGAAGAAAGGGTTGTTAACTTGTTTACAGAGCCGAAGGAAAAGATCAAACGCCATCTTCATTGACGGTTCCAAGAGCACATCGCAGTCAAACTAGAAGTACACCAAACCAATTTTTGGCACTGCAATAGGTACCTAGTCACGGCGTATTGGTCTTCTGTAGAGGTCCAGAGCTAAAGTAAGCATCCTTTCAAGTTCTTGCGATAGGCCCTTGCCTATTTATGTGCACGAGACTCGGTGTTATGGTAAGCACCATTTGTGATTGCGTTGGGTGCTGAGGTGTAGAAGCATAGGCCCGAATTGAAAGTCACATTACGCACAATCAACAATGTAAAACATAGAGTTAAGTGTAAGTGCTTTTATATATATATATATATATATATATATATATATATATATATATATCCTATGTTATATATATAATAGAAAGATTGACATAGACGGAGGGAAGCGCCAAAACTAGTTAAATTTTATTAGCTTATCACTATGGAAAGAAATGTAATTTCTTGCTTCTAATAAAAAATAGACAGAAAGAGGTAATAACAGAGGATTTGTCTATTACATTTGTGTTTTGAAGCATGAATTTTGAACATTATAGTGTAATAGCATCGGGGAAGACTATATGAGGGTAGTTGCCATCACACCATGGGTGGAAAAGATCTGCCATCTCTATGAGAATATGGACATTGAAGATGAAATACACTTCCTCTTAGAATGCCCTACTTACACCCACATTAGATCTCAGTTTCATAGTCTTTGTTGCAATCTCGGCCCACTTAAAGGTACACTTAAAGGTATAGTGGTAGCACTTAAAGGTATAGTGGTAGCAGGATTGGATCCAAACCCCGTGCCAGCCCCCCCCTCAAAAAAAAGTTTTAATGAGTATTTGAACTTACATATCATCTTCTATAAAGTTATGCCTCATTTCTATGTTTGTTAGTTTTATATGAATTGATTATGAATAATATAAAAAATGTTAGGATATATGAATTGAAATGGACAATGTAATAATATTATTATGAATTGATTTGTGTTTAATTAAATGTAATTTGTATTGATTTTTTTATTAGAATTAAATAAAAATGTTTTTTAGAGTATGTTTCAAAAATGTTGCAATAATAAGCCCCCACCCAACAAAAGAAGATGGTGCCATTGGTAACTTAGCTTTTTAATTCAATGATGGATTTTAATATTTTTGTTGCAAAGGTGAGAGTTGTTAAGGCCATGAATTCATAAATATTGCAATTTTAAGCTTGGAGAAGAAAAAGCGCTACAATAGCACCACAAAGTAGCACCACAATTGAACGCTATGTTTTCACACAAGCTATAATTTTAACTCACAAAAAAACATGTGCTACCAATAACACTAATTTTCACTTCAAAGGTTCATTTGGGAGTTTTTCGTTAACAACAATATTGGCTTTTAATTCCATGGTTCAAATATCTTGTAATTTTAACCCCCAAAAAATGGGGTTCTATTGATAGCATCACTAAATTTTTATTTAGGGGTTGATTTTGGTGTTTTTAACACAAAACTATGGGTTTTAAGGGATAGAGCTCTCATTTAGGGGTCATAGTTTTCATTAAGTTGATAACTATGTTATTTTTTGTTTCTCCTTACTTAAAAAGGTATCATCCACTTTGATAAAAGAGTGGTTTAGCAATGTTTCCTTATTATTTATTATGTTACTAAAAGAGGCCCAAGAAGAACCCTACATGTGTTTCATCAATTTTGATATCCATTGGGAGTCTTTTAAAGCCAATGTGAATACTTAGAAGACCATTTTCTAATGTTCATGATAATATAGGTCAAAATCGCTATTGATATATTCTTTTAAGGGTCAAGTAATATGTGTGTGTGTGTGTGTGTGTCTATGAGTTTGGGGAGGCAGGTGCAGGTGGGATCATCTTTGATCACGAAGGGTGGCCCAAGGGTGGCGCTTGTCTTGCACCTAATGTTCCAACTTCCAAAAATATTGGCATTTAGGTGGATCTCCCCCATCCATGGTGATCCAACAACCGACATGCTGCATGCTCTCCGGTGTTCAGCTGGTTCCCATGCATTTACGCAACCCATGTGATGGGATTTATTGCAAAGCCTAGCTCTCTCAGTTGGATTAGAGTCTTCACACGAGCCATGGAAGATGCCATCAAGAAGTTTCCACCAGCTCCATTTTTTGGTGATTGTGATTATGGTGCAGCAAATGTTTTTCCTGGTGCAAAGAATGTTTCATGGTGCAGTGAATGTTTTTTTTGGTGCAACAAATTTTTTTGTTTCTGCAGTCAATGGTGTAGCGAATGTTTTCTCTAGTGCAGTGAATTTTTTTCCTGTAGATTCCTTGCAATCATTTTATCTTGTATCCCTCAACATAGAAGAAAGGATAGTCTTTCCAATTCCCAGACGACATTCTGAGCTCTCTCTATGCACTCATATTTGTTTCCTTCATTGGAAGCTATGGCCGAATGGGATGTTACTCTAAATGATTTGTAGGATTCCTTAAGGGACATCAAGCCACCCATTCGATGTCTCTATGATATCATGAATCGAGGGGTTACAGAAGGGAGTTCAATTGTCGAAGAGGTAAAATGGATGGTAAGGAAAATGGGTAACCACGATGCATGAATTGAATATAACCACATATATCTACATGAGCTCATGGGAACTATTGGTTACATTAAGGAGGATTTGCAGAAGCTGGTAGACATGAACCAAAGTATCCATTTTCAAGACTCATTTGTCAGAGATCATCTAATGGAGGAGACCTCAGTAGCTCAACCAACAAAAGATCCAAAGGAAAAGTACCAGAAGTAGCTTAAGTTAAAATGGTATTTTATGTTTTTCTATATTCTGGTTTTAGCCGTCTATGTCCATATATACCCTTCGAAGGGTGATAGAAGTATTTTTTGGCAAAACAACAAGTTTTAGTTAATAGTCTCTAGCATAAATAGTTTAGGGTTTTTGGGGATAGACAAAATGAATTGCAGGTCTTTGACCTTTTTTTGTATGCTTGGCTATTAGTAGCCTTGTTATATAATACACTACTTTCCTAGTTCCTGTTTATATATATATATATATATATATGAGTTTCTACAAAGTTCCCATTACGAAGGTTTGAGAAGGGGATTAAATAGTTTTTAGTAACCTAAGTGATATGACATGCTTAGAGCATGTTGTAGTTATTATTATATAACATTTTTTTAACTTCAAATGTTGGTCACTATCATGGTATCCTAGAACATAATTAATGTATTTTATAACCCTAAGAATGTAGTAGATACATTGGTTTCTCATATGAATCCATATGTCATACAAGAAACATTTATGCAATTGATTCCCTACCAAAAGAGGAATGGTTTAACACGTCTATTGAGTACCCTAAGGCTTAGTTTTAATCTCGATTGTAATATTCTAACACAATATGTAAAATTGGTATTGTCAATACATGTAACATTCAAGGAGGAAAGGATTGGTCATGTGAAGCATAGATAGCTTACTATTGTGTCTATTTTACTCCTTGTCATTTCATCCTATTTGATCTCATTCATCCATACATGAAGATAAAGATCTTGGAAATTGAACCAAGATGAATGTATATTCGGTGTCAGTGGTGATAAGTATACTTAGTCTTCTTTGTTGATATATTTGTAACTTATGAATGTATTCATCCATATATCTTATGTATTGTACCTCGATGTTTATTTCGGGATGTGTCTTGTAGAAGGAGAGGGTCGATAAGTCAACTTGAATGATAGCCGACTTAGTCGATCAGCCGACTAAGTCGATGAGCCAACTTAGTCGATCAGCCAACTAAGTCGGTCGGCCGACTGAACTAGAGATTAGGTCGGCCACCTAAGGTCGTGTCGGTTCACCGAACCGATAGGTAGTTATTTTGTAACCATTTTGTAATCATATATATTAGGCCGTTGAGCCAGATGAGAACTCAATTCAGTTCTTTGTGTTGTATGGACTCATTCATGTAATATACTCTGTTAATTCACCTACTTGTTCTTATCTCTTGTCTCTGTTTTATATGTATGTTTTAGTATGTATTATTGGTAACCTTATGTGATATGTGAGATTACAACATTGGTTCCATTTCCGGTAGCACATGTCTGAAATGTATGCAAACAGATGATATCAGAGTAGGAGATTAAGGATTGGTGGGAATGTAAAGTTGCAAATTATTTGTAGAATTACGCACGAAGGAGTATATTAACAATCGCACAAGCAAAATAAAGATTCTTCACAAAAACACATGAGAAGTTGGTAGAATCAGTGCCCCAACTTCTGAAGAAACTCCTAGATGAGAAAGCTGGAAGGGACTAAAGAACAATAGTTGCTAGAAAAACTGATTCGAGGAGGTAGAAAAAAACTTGTCAGAGTGGTTCGAGAAAATCACCGATGACTTCTGTGAGGAGCAAGCAGTCGAAGACAGAACTTCGGTGGAAAACATCAAAGAGAAATTTTACACAGACCTCACCGAGCGATTTCTGTGTTCCTTACCAACCCTACTGTTCAAATTCCTTATCGAGAAAGGAGTAGGACATATTGTCGAACCTTGTCCATCACTTCATGAACTGCCATCAAACTCTAACTGGGCGGAAAAGAAAAATAAGTGGAAAAATTCATTGCAGAAAAGGAGTGGGAATACTTCCTGAGCAAGTAGACCGAACTATCCAGGCTTTATAAAAAAAGTCAGGTAGACTATGGGGGGCTAGCTGGTCATATGTCGAGATAAAGTAGAGTGGATTCTAGTCGACTAGAAGTAGATACCATTCACCAATAATGAGAAGTCAACCAAAAGGGAAATCAAGAGAATAGTATCACATAAACGGTATGTCGGGCATTCAAAAAATAGAGAGGGAAGAGAGACAACAAAGGAGGGAAGCAAGAAGAGAAAGAGCCTTAGCACTACATAGAGGAAGGAGTCGGGTCATGACTGACATGAAGATGGCGTGGAAGAAGAGGCGTCCCCTAAGGAGGAAGAATTGTGGATAGAGCAACCAAAATCTCTCCAATTAAGAGTTCCCCATAAAGGAACAAATCTCTCTCTGTTAAATCCACGTACCTGCATACAAACTATTGTAGAAGAGGACCTCCGACTACGAGCTGGTGACTTTGGTATATGGAGTCGACTAGACGACGAGACATACACTGGACGACACCTCATTATCCATCGACCAGAGGAAGGAAATTAGGTTACCTTTCAAGTTGTACCCTCCAACCGAAGTATCCACTTACTCTTACCGACACATGAAGGAGCACCCCCCTTGACAAATACAGCTTTGGAAGACACAGAACATTCAGAGATGCAGACAACTAGTTGCAGTGGGCCATCGACACATGAAGTCGACATCAACCGACTATCGGTCGAAGAAGAATCGACAACCGATGGGAACGAAAGTTTCGTCGAACATAGTCCCACAAAGACAAATAAACCAATAACCCCACTATCCCCACCCCCACCCCCACCTCCACCACCACCACCTCCTCAGAGCAGTGACAGTGATTCCAACATGGGTGACAAATCAACTCACATTCCTCTATATGAGGGGGATGAGGATCCCAGATGACACTAGTTCGTCTGCGAGTCAACTTGGGAGGCCAACCAAGTTATCAACGAAGATATACAAATGGCACAGTTCGTCAGTGCCTTGAGGAAAAGGGAATTGACTTGGTATATGACCTTTTCAGAAAGACAAGCTAGAGCAACGGAAGCTGAGATCAAGGCGCAATTTTTATCATTTTTCAAAACTCCAGATGCCAAACACCTGGCAGTGAAAAAACAAAAAACCACATCACAGAAGCCAGGGGAAACTTTTCACGACTATGATAAGCGATAGAAAGACCTACTGAGCCAGTTGGACTATGTTATAGATTAACAATTACTAATCCAGTGGTTTCTTGCAGGTTTATCTCAAAAAGTCCACCGACACATCAGTCTGGAAACATTCAAATCCTACGAAGATGCACTCACAAAAGCTCTCCAAGTGGAAATGGACGAGGACATACCCGCATACTCCACTGACCACAGATTGGAAGAATAGCTAGAGAGTATACATAAGTCTTTAAAGGAGTTAAACCTCAAGAATCGGGATATCTGGTGCACCAAGTGCTCAACGACTGGACACTCCAAAGACGACTGTCGACAGGAATATAGCCGACAGGACATTCGATTCGTGCAGAACAAATATTTTTGCGACATTTTCCAAGAGCATGGGGATCACTTGACAAAATATTTCTCGTTCAACATGAATAACGGCAAGGCATCCTGGTGTGAAATCTGTGAAACTAAAAATCATAATACAGCTGACTACCATTTGAACCTAAAGAACTGATAGAACTACCATGCAGTCTACCAAACCAACGTGGTTGCACAACATAATGAGAAAAACAACTTACCAAATGATCAGAATGGTTAGAGGTATGAAGGTCAAAGATACAAGCGCTGGTATGACAATCGATGTGGAGGCTATGCAGGAAGAGGTCGATTCCCTGGGAATCACAACAACTGACCACGTCGACTTATCCAATGGTTTACATGTTATAAGGAGGGACATCGGTATGCAGACTGTCCATATAAAGATAGAAATGACCTCAAATTTTGTACTCATTGTGGAGTAGGGGATCACTCACTAGAGGACTTCCCTACCATGTTGGAAAAAATAAATACAAAGAAAAATGTTAATGTCTTGTTGTGTGTGCAAAAAAATGATGTAATAAACACAAAAAATTTGCATATTGTAACTTGACAAGGATAAAAAACAGGAAGTGATAACCCAAGAATCATCAAAATAAAAGAGAAAAATGTCTATCCTGATCCACTTAAAGAGAAACAAACATAAAAAGAAGCACCCAATGTATTCAAAGAAATTGCATGACAAGAACAATCTCACGACACTCGACATAGCACAATAAACGAATTAATATAGCTCGTACAAAAAGACAACTCATTCTCTCAGTTCATCGACTTACTATATGAAATAAAACATACCAACTCTGAAAAACAAACGAAGAACATATACAGGTTAAATAAAAAAGACAAAGGTGATGCCGACCCACTTGTCGACCTGGAAATCGAAGGATACCATGTCCGACAAGTAGTGGTCGACTTTGGATCACAAGTAAACATCATGACTCATGACACTTGGGAACAAATGGGAAGACCTCGACTACATGAGTCAGGTATATACCTGAAACTAGCTGACCAAGGCCTAATTGAACCTATTGGAGTCTGGAAAAACGTTGACACAACTATAAAAGGAATCTCGACCAAAGTTGACTTCAAAATCATTGACCCTAAGGAAGGATCCAACTCCTTCCCAGCGTTAGTAGGTCGACCTTGGGTTAGAAATATGAAAGCATCGATATCCCTGGACAAAGAGAGGATCAAATTAAAAGGAAATGGACAAAAGGTCATTGTACCTATTCACCCATCTCAAGGAGAACCTTGGAATGAACCTGTCGATGAAGAAGTCAATGCCCAACAACTCTACCAGATTCAAAACAATACAGATTATACCGAACCTAATATCTACGGAGAACTTCATTTAGGAAACCAAGACTCAGTTAGTTATAATACAGATGTAGAATTATATGATTGGGAGGTCGAGAACTATGAAACACAAGCAAGAGGGTGTTGGACTATTCAAAGAGTGTAGAAAAAGCCCACCCAATGGTGCTTCATAGTGTCCATTTTCCCAAAAATCTTTGAGAAAAAAATTAGGGATTACCCTACCTTACAACCTACTAATGTAAATACTCCACAAATACTAAGATACAAGGAAAGGGAATCACCATTCATGCATGTAGAGCAAGTTTCCAAAAATATTGGTGAACATGGCCGACTTCAAAGCCTAGTAGAAACTTTTACAGGACAAGCTGCTCGATGGTGGGATACCCATCAGACAAGACTGCAGACCTGGACAACAGCTTTGACTTACTTTGTCGAAAGGTTTGGAGGAAAGAAGTTAACCAAACAAGCTCATATACCCATATTCACTCAAGGATAGAACCCAGAAGCTCATATTAAAATATGTGAAAAAGAATGGAGAAGACTTGGATTCAAGGATCAACGAGCATGGCCACACCTGTTCCCATCAACCCTCTCCAACTTACCAAACAAATGGTATAAAATGGATGAAGCTAGAGGTGAAACATTCCTATGGAATGAAATCAGGGAAAATTTCATTAAAGATTTCAACTTTATACCACAAAATGAAAACTTGGTCGAAACAACAAAACAGATTAAAGAATTTATCCAGCTGACCAAAAACAAACCCTTAAAAGATAACCAACAGACAATGAAATGCAACAATATACAAATGAGGACAAAACCATAGTCGACAAGACTATAGTTAGAAAATGAAAATATAGAAGGGAAAAGCTTTAGATGGAAATCAAACCATGTCGAAACGACCAAACCTATTTGTACAATCCTTAAAGTGGAAACAACCGACAAACAAGATAGCGACAAAATGACTGCAGCCAACTTCCCTGCCACATTCTCACAGTTTAAGGAAGGAAATCGACCAATCAATGAAGCCAAAGCACTAGAATGGCTAGATGCTCAAGTCAAAACTAGGGAATTCGACATCTCAAATGATGATCGACCAAAAATGGAAAAGATTGGTGACTACTGGAGTGAAGAGAAAACCACAGAGATAGTGAACTTATTAAAAGAGTTCCAAGATGTATTTTCTAGAGATTATAAATACCTCAAAGGCTTAGTCCATGAAATGGGAGAAATGAAGATTGATACTAAGCCTTATGTTAGACCCGTGAAGAAAGACCATATAAACTAGCTCACAAATACAAAGAGATAGTCAAAAAGGAAATTGATAACATGCTTGCAGCAAGCATTATCTATCCTATTGACCAAATAGAATGGGAAAGCCCAATGGTTGTACAACCTAAGAAACATGATCCAACCAAACTAAGAATTTGTGTCGACTTCAAAGAACTAAATAAAGTGACACTAACAGACCCATTTCCAACTCCTTATGCAAATGAAATCTTAAATGAGATTGCAGGACATGAATGCTACTCATTTACAGATGGATTCTCAAGTTACAACCAAGTGCCAATAGCTAAAGAATACCAGAAGAAGACAACCTTTGTGTGTGAATTTGGCTCATTTGTTTACAAGGTTATTCCTTTTGGATTAAAAAATGCACCTGCAATATTTTCTAGGATTATTGTCAAAACATTTCAGGAATATATCTACAAAAACATGGTAGTATAATTTGATGATTGGACCATATACTCCATGTTAAAGGATCATTGCAAATGGCTCAGACTTATGTTGGAGAGATGTCGACAAATTCAAATCTCCCTAAACATCAAGAAATGCATATTTGTGACCCCCATAGGGATATTATTAGGACACATTGTCTATAAGGAAGTAATTAAGGTTGACTTTGCAAAGATCAAAATTATCTTCAACCTAAAACCACCAGTAAACCCAAAAGAAGTCAGGGTGCTACTTGGCCACATAGGCTATTACAGAAAATTCATAAGATATTATTCAGATATGACCTATCCACTTGAATAACTATTAAGGGAATATAAAGAGTTCAACTGGACAGAGGACTGCCACATATCATTCAAGAAATAAAAAAGAAAACTAGTCAAAGCACCAATCCTAAGGTTTCCAAACTGGTCAATCAAATTCCATGTTCATATTGATGCATCAAGTCTAGCAACATGAGCAATCTTAACTCAACCAGGAAATGATGGAATGGATTATCCTATAGTTTACAGTAGAAGAAAATTAAATAAGGCTAAGAGAAACTATTCGACAACAGAAAGAAAAGCACTAGGAATGGTCTTTGCACTACAAAAATATCAACATTATATTTTAGCTAACCCATTTATATTCTATACAGACCATCAAGAACTTAAGTATCTTGTCAAAAAACCACTACATCATGGAAGGATTTGTCGATGGCTACTGTTATTCCAAGAATTCGAATTTGAAGTTGTTGTAAGGCCAGGCAAGTTAAATGTCGGTCCCGACCAGTTATCTCGAATCGACACCGGAGAAGAGCCGACAGGAGTCGAAGATGACTTACTTGATGCACATTTATTTTGGATAGAATTAGTCCCAATAGAATTAGAAGAAATATCCTAGTTCTTGGAAGATGGACATGCACCAGAAGGAATGAGTACAAAGAAGAAACAGATCTTAGCTATGAAGGCTGCACCATACAGTCTTATAAATGGATTATTATACAAAATGGGATTAGATGACATCCTCAGAAAATGTGTACTAGAACATGAATGAGACAACATTATGCATGAAGCACAATATGGACCTGTAGGAGGGCATTTCCAAGCAGACACAACTGCAAAGAAAATCCAACAGTCAGGGTTATGGTGGCCGACACTCCACAGAGATTGCAAAAATTTTGTCAGTCAATGTGACAGATGTCAACAACTAGGTCGACCCTTGCCTAGCATAGAAATTCCTTTGATATCAGTGAACCCAAGTTTGACATTCAAAATTTGGGCCATAGACTTCATAGGACCATTTCCTATACTAGCAAAAAGAACAGGTGCAAGGTACATCATAATTGCAGTCGAATATGTAACTAAATGGGCAGAGCCTGAACCAGTTGACACATGTTCTAGTGAGATAGCTGCTAAGTTTATCTATGAGAATATCATCACCAGATTTGGATGCCCACTAACCCTAATTAGCAACCAAGGAACACACTTCATCACTAGAACTATCAAAACCCTAACTAACCAGCTCCAAATCGACCATCGTCGAAGTACAACATATCATTCTCAGTCGAATGGAGCAATTGAAGCATTTAATAAAACATTAACAAGAGGACTAACAAAAATATGTAATGCTGATAAGGACAATTGGGACGAGAAAATACCTGTAGTATTATGGGCATACAGAACAACATATAAACGTTCGACCAACCAAACTCCTTTTTGACTAGTCTATGGACAAGAAGCAGTAATCCCACTACACTTTTGATAAAAGACACCTATCATCACAGAGATCCTACATGTTGATGTTGAACAAGGAATAAAATACCGACTATTGCAACTAAGCAAACTCGAAGAGCACCGACTAATGGCAATACAACATCAAGAAAAATAGAAACAACAACAGAAAGCATGGCACGACTGAAACATCAAGAACAACAACTTGTAGGTAGGAGACCTTGCTTTACTATACAATAGTCGAGTAAAAGGTAAACATAAAAAGCTCCATACATAATGGATGGGACCCTACGTTGTCGAAGAGATACATACCAACGGATCAGTCCAACTAAGGACATTACAAGGCATAGTATTTCGAAAGCTCGTTAATGGATCCCGACTAAAATGCTATAGAAACTAGTAAACAAAAAAAAAATCCTATAACGACCATAACCGTAAACCAAAAGCTATAAAAACCTAAAAAGCAAAAAAGCAAAATAATACCATACATGCAGAAAACTATGACAGGAAATTACCATTTAGACAACCGACATCATGCCCATCGACATAGCACCATCAACCATTTTCATCGACCGACCACTTCCATCGACTATTTTCATAACCGACATCGACCGATGACCTCGATAGTCCCATCATGTATTCATGACATCGAGTGCCGAAAGCAATTCACCATTAATGCACACTCAAGTATTCCAGCTGGAACATCATGTCCACCATTAATACACTCATCGATGAAAACACCCACAGCATCGCCTATAAATACTGCACCACCGAAGGATCATTCACCGCAATTCATACAGAGAGAGCATAAGAGCATCCAATTGACTAAAAGCTGAGAACCCCTTAGTGAAATAGACCACCAAACCGACATAATGGCACCCAAATAGACTAGAGCCTCAACCAAAGCCAAGGAATAACTGCAGACTGCAGACACACCTTTAGTCCGCAGGCTAAAGAACATTAAGAATGCCAAGGTACAGGAAGGCTCATGGCAAAAACTTTGGGCCAAGATGCAACAATGGGCTTATGTCAACAAGAAGCCAACTTAAGCCGTGGAGAAAATAAAATACAACACCATATTCAACTATGTCAATGCATCGCTCATGGCCAGCTTCTGTGGCACTAAGGAAACCATTGTAAAATTCATCATAAGCCGGTACCACAACGACCAGTTATACTTTGACCGATCGGTCAACATCTCTAGAGAAGTCATTTCCAAGCTGACAGGTCTCTCAGTTGCAGGAGACCCAGTACCGGTCAGGATTAAAGAAGGACTGGTTGAAGAGCTAACTGGGTCAGCTTCGGGTAAAAACTCAAAGGGGTTGATGATTAGCCGAATCACAACCCGAACACCACAAATTATGGACAAAATAATAGCAATAACACTCACCCTAGCAGGTCGAGGCAACGACCTCAAGTTAGACATGTTAGAAGCTGTCGACACCATTGTGACAGACAGAAAGATATACAGATGGGCGGACTATGTCACCGACATGGTCAAGACCATCTGTGAAAGATGCCAAGAAATGGGAGGAATCATCAAGTTCCCCTCCCTCATCTTATGGATAGTCTTGTACCATATCTGTCTAGAGTGGAATCCAATCTTTTAGGAACCGTTGAGGTTCCAAATGTGGAGATTTAAACCATTCTCCTAGAGAGGAACTTTACAGGAACTTGAAAACGGAAAGGTGATGTTGGAGAACTGGATTCAACAACTCAAAGTCTGCATGACTAGATGGAGGGTGCCTCAAAACATCCGAAGAAGTCTAGCAACAAACTCCCACATCCAGCTAGAACTCGGCCATACCTCGGTGTAGTACATGCAGGGCGACGACTCAAATGCTAAATCCCTCAACTACTATCCATCAGTCGACTAGATCTTTCGGGAGCTGTCTCAACAGGCTGAAAAAAAATACCAGTACCAGCAGTAGCAAAGAAGATCGACTTCTCGATCGAGGAGCTTCTCACCGACCAAGAAAAAGAGGAAGAGTATGATCTCAACCTCTATATCAGCACCTTTGTGTTGGAGGAGACACTGGTCGAACACACTGGCCGACTTCAAATCATCATCAAGCCTTTGAAAGCACAGAGGAAAGAACCACAGCCAGAAGAAACCCAGCCAGAGCCACAGATAATTACTCTGACTGCAGAAAGTGTCGTTTCAACCTAGGAGCCAAGGGGAGAGACAGAGCCAGAAAACCTAGAGTATGCTGTCACAAAAGGCGTCATTAAAAAATTGTCAAAAGAGATAGCAACTATAATAAATAAGCTCAAGACACAACAACAACAACAAGGAAAAGGTAAGCGTAAGCTTATCATCACCGAATCATCAGTTGATGGGGAGGAACTAACAGCTACGGTCCTTGACATAATAGAGGATTCCACAGCAAATAAGGTGGCCGTAGAAACCCAGTTCCAGCGATTTGTCAACGCAGGAGCACTACCGAGTTGTCCAAAGAAAGCTATGACCACCCACACGACGACGGTTGAAAACATTGTCGATATTGTGTCGACGCCTCCACCTCCATCCCTGAAAAAAGTAATAGAGGAGCAAGTGCCTAAACAACATTCAGTAAGCCCACTCGACTTGTGCAAAAGTGCGATGTCGGAGGTTGCGAAGGAAAATTTCGACAAAGACAGCGATTTGCAGGCATTCATTGAGAAGATGCCTGAGATATTTACATCGGCACATAAGATATCCAAAAAAGCACCTCTCTTCGAGGTTGGTGGATACCAACCTAGACATGAATTCTAGTCTAGAACATTTGCAACTATCACTTCAAATTTTGAGAGAAATCCCAACAAGGAAGCTGAAGTGACCACAAGATGGACCGTGACTATCACTTCGACTACACCCCAAATCAACCGACCAGCTGCTGCACCGAATGGAGGAGAAAAAACTGAGGAGGACATAAATTTCCAAATTAACCAAATGTTCTTCGACCTAGACTCACCTCCCCATCCCAACAACCCACCACTCACCCACACTTCCCCCAACCCAATCACTCCTGACCATTCACCAACTCCTTCACCGCCACCACCACCAACCCCCAACTCTGAGCAAGACCCACCACAACCATAAGCACCAACTACAACCACTTCTGCACCCCTTGCATCTAAACAACCAGAAGCAGGAGCCATCCCACCTCCCCAACCAGAGAAACCATCAACCACTATCCTACAAACCAAAGATCTCGACTCGACTTTTGCAGGTACACAGGTGTTGACACAAGCAGAGAAAGAAAAGCTTAAGAAGAGGAAGGAGAAATAGAAGAAGGAGCATCATGGACAGGCATCAAAGGTCCATATCAAATTGAAAGATGCAACTTCAGTAACTGACCCAGAGCTCGGACACCTTCTGAAGACCCTAGCAGTCAAAGCCAAGACGAGAAGCGAGCGGAGACGTAAGGAAATCGATGACAAGAATGTAGAACAGGTTGAGTTCCTTAACAAAAGTAGGAACCTGGCCCATTCAGTCATGCTATGCCCCGTAGAGGTCGACACAGACAAACTTATTGAAAGGGCATATCAGCTATTTGAGAGCATGGTGTCAGCACTCCAAGCACACATTCAGGAAACAAAGGAGGAACAAAAAGAAGAAACTTCCCGACTCCTAATGGCACAACACACCACCTTTTTTGAAGATTATAAAGTGCTGCAAGATCACATAGAGGAGTCTGTCATAACTACATAAATACTGAGAGACTGGCCTACTTTCTATGGGCAAGTCTATTAGAAACTTTGCAGACCCGCCAAGGGATCCAAGCATTGGAAAGCAGGAAAACCACTGAGGAAGCACTCAAAACAACAATAGAAGAACAAAAAGTGCTTGAAACAGCCAAGCTATAGAGACTGGAGGGGGAAGCACATTAGTGGGTGCAACAATCTATCCCTAACTTGGAAAAATTCGACATCATCTACCCATAGATGAAACGACTTATCGAGACTGCAAAGGAGAAGGACCATTTTATGGGTCCCGACATGGAGAGAATAGCAGAAGTCTCCATTTCAGAAAATATGTCGATCCTATCAAGCCTGGCCACACTTACCATCAACATCCAGAAGATTTTGCAAAGTTGGACAGATTTCCAACATCACCTCATAGTAACAGCCCCAGCCATTGTCGAAGTCTGTGTACAGAAAATACCGATCATCAGACTTCACAGCCCATGAAGACCAGACACATCACAATAACTATTGAGACCAGACAGGAAGAATTTTGTACCTCCCTGTTTCTTCAAGATGAAGAAATGTTTTGTTCGTGGGGGAGATGTAGAAGGAGCAAGTCGATAAGCTGACTTGAACGATAGTCGAATTTGTCGATCAGCCGACTAAGTTGATCAGCCGACTTAGTTGATCAACCGACTAAGTCAGTCGGCCGACTAAACTAGAGATTAGGTCAGCCACCTAAGGTCATGTCGGTTCACCGAAATGATAGGTAGTTATTTTGTAACCGTTTTGTCATCATATATATTAGGCTGTTGAGCCAGATGAGAACTCAGTTCAATTCTCTGTGTTGTATGGACTCATTCATGTAATATACTCTGTTAATTCACCTACTTGTTCTTATCTCTTGTCTCTGTTTTATATGTATGTTTTAGTATGTATTATTGGTAACCTTATGTGGTCTATGAGATTACAACATGTCTCTAATGTATTTGAGTCATGTCATACCCCGATGTTCCTATCCAGAGGTTCTATAATGTAAACAAGTAATGTCAAGTCATTGTGGGTAACCCTCCTATTTGTCAAGGGTTAAAGTCCCCGCAGTTGTGGGGCCCTAGGGTTATTAGACTATCCTAGAGAAGTCAACCCTAGGTGAGTCATTGTAATTCGAGGAAATAGTCCCCCCTGTTGTGTTAAGGATAACCCTCCTTGTTGGTCGGAGGAGGCAAAGTCCCCACAAGTTGTGGGGCACTAAGGTTGTTAGACACTCCTAGAGATGTTGGCTCTAGTAAGTAATTATTAAGTGAGGCCAACATGTTGGAGTGGGTTTCAAGTGAATGAAAGAATATAAATAGAAAGTGAGCCTCTCTATTTATCACACACACACTCACTCATTGGAGTGAATGAGTGAGAGGAGAAGTTGCTGGGACAAGAGAGAGACTACTGCTGCCAAGAGATCATATTTATGTTTTCAAGTTTTACCTTTGGTGCTGATTCTATCTCTGAGGAAGTTGCAGGGTTTTCTCCTTTATGGTTTCTTCGAGGAAAATTCTTTATGTCTCTTGTCTCTCGTGTTTTTATTGCTGTGCATTTTATTGTGTTAGTTAAAGATCCGAAGATCATAATGCTAACTTGAATGATAAAAATATAACATGGTATCAGAGCTAACCTGAGAAGAAGACATTGTGCAGCTACAGAATCTATGGATTCTTAATTTTTGGGTCTCTCTCCACAATCCATCAGAAAAAGTATGCTAGGATGACTCTCCATTGAAGGGCGCATCTTTCTGTCGAAGCAAAATTCAATTCCGAGCATTTTCAGTTTTGGTGCGGGAAAGTAGGGCTTCTTGAAGAAGAGTAATTTTTGAGTGAGCCCAATAAAGGATTTATCTACTCATCAAAATTGAAGTTTAGAGACTTGGATCAAGATTTTTGGTTGGGTGAAACTTCGGGAAAGTCAAACCCTAGTTTGACCCCGAAGCTAGAAAAACCCTAAAATACTAAAACTGATAAGTTCTGGTACATTCGCTATATGTCGGGATTGGTGAAGGATCAGAAGCAGAAAATTGCAGAGGCCAAAGATAAAATATTTATTTACAATGTATCCAAATTTCAGCCTCATATTCACTATATTCTGGGAGATATGATCCCTCCAAGTTAGGGTTCCAGCCTCTTCCACGATTCATCCCTAAACCGGACACCTGGGGAGAATTGCTATATATTGGGCTACAAAGTTCCAAATTAAATTTATAAAGATGTTCCAGAAATGGAATGGACTGTACTTTCTGTGGTCCTATTTTTAGACCCAGAATATGAAACAGTGACATGTGTCAGTCCGTACAACTTCGCTGTTATGAACAGTCCTGTAACAGGTCACCTTGGGAAAAGGATCATAAGTCCCAATTGGTGAAACCAATTCTGATGAAACCTATGGTGTTGGAACAGGTATGGGCTAGGGTACCTTACTGATAAGTTTTATACATATAGGAGTAGTAATTTTAGAGATACCACAAAAACAGTAATAGAAATTTCTGCAGAAGAAATTGGAAAACTAGGGCTTCCTGTTCCGGGAGCTTCCCTCCACTATTTTCAGAAAAGGAGTACATTGGACAGATCAAATTGAAGATATCTATCTTTCTATCCAATCAAATCTTAAATATTTCAAGTTTTGAAAATTAGGGTTTCTCTGACAAACCATAGATCAACCAGCTTCGGAACCAGGACGGACACCTCAAATCGGTAAGATCTAATCTTTTGATATTTTCATTTTAGGTTCTCATTTCAAAGTGATATATCATATCATCTCGATGATAAGCTTGGTGAAGTTGAAAACTTTCAATAATGGAAGTATTTGATCTCTCTGAAGAAAATGAATTGGACACCTACATGAGTAGAGAGGTTCCAGTTCCAGAGGGAGATGAGGCTAAAAGCCTTACACCATAAGAACTTGGTCAAGGCCAAGAAGATCATTGTTGATTCAATCACAGATCACATTGTACCACAAATGTCTTCCCTAAAGACACCGAAGATGTTTGATTCCTTGACATAGCTATTTAAAGGGAAGAACATAAATCCAAATATGACTTTGAGAAAATAGTTGAAGAATATGAAGATCCAGAATGCAGAGACCATACAGTAATACTTTATGAGGGTCTCTCAAATCAAAGAACAACTTGTAGCAATAGAAGAAGAAGTGGAGAATGCATAAATGATGATAGCCACCTTGAATGGCCTCCCAGGATCATGGGATTCATTCATGCGAGGAATGTGTGCAAGAAGAAAGTGATTGCTTTCAGCAGAATCTAGGAAGAGCACACACAAGAAGAAGAAGCTCGACTCACGATAAGAGAAGAGAATATGGGAGAAACTGAAGATCAAGCTCTCACCATCCAAAGAAGATCCCTCAAGCGATGAGGAGTATGAAGATCTCAACTCTTGAAGAAACTCTTATCCATCTTAGCATTTGGATAAGAAACAATGCTATTATGAATGAAGAAGATGATGAACCTGAAGGCTCAAGAAGGAGTCTACCCACGAAACAAATAAAGACAAGTATTCAATTGTCATTTCATGATATTGTTTTGTTATGCATTTGTGTATATTCAGTTGATGTATTATGCATTATAGAATGTTTGCATTAATGATAGTATACTACTAATATGCATGTGATGGGTAAGTAGCTCATGGTGCTATACAACTCTCCATTGCTACTTATTTAGAATGAAACCTCTTTGCTGACATATTGGATTAGTGCACAATATCAATGTTGTCCTGGTAGAGATGGAAGGCATCTAGAAAATTTTCTGTGAGATATGGATGAATGTTGCATTGGCTAAATTAGTTGCATGATCATATATTTATGCATAATAATTTTCTAGTGTGAATATTCCTTATGAAATGTTTCTAACCATACAAATGCATTTGACTTATAGGAAAGATCGCATACATAATCGCCTACAAGCAAAGAAGGACGAGACTTGTTCTAAAGAACAAGTAACGACAGTTGAAGATGAAGAATAATATGATGGATGCAGCGACATCATTGATGCTGAACCTTCCAGCCATGAAGAAGTAAACAAGAAGAAAGGGAAGACCAGTTCAAGAAGAATGATGTCTAGAATGTAGTATCGATACATGAAGGAAAGTTCATAGTTCCATCATGCAGTAGATGGAAACATCGTGGGATACAAGGAAAGATTCATAGCATGAGGCTTCTCATGAAAAGAAGGCATAGACTACGAAGAGACATTTGCATCTAGTAGGAGTTGAGACACAGAAAAGCAGAATCATGTGTGCAAATGAAAGAAGGCCCTGTATGAGTTCAGAAGACACCCATGGGATAACTCATACATGAGGAGCTTGACGAAGATCTAAACCTTCGCTACAAGGTTGAAGATGAAATTCTGTAGAGGATGACAAGCTCTGAGATGGGTGAAAGAAGAACTTTTGAAAAAATTTCAAGATAGAGGATCTTGGTATCCAGTGATCCTAGATGGATACATAGAATATTAGTAGCAGAAGAAGCTACTTGTCACTCTAGTACAGAATGTTTCAATGCATAGAGTACAGAAGACAGAGGGAGTATGATGCTTCAAAGGGAGTGACTGTAGAAGAACCTATGGTTCGACATGGTACGATAGGATGGACAGATTACTGATGACTCTAGGCTTTATTGAGAGTAAAGTGGATTCCAGCCTTTGCTTCAAGGTTGAAGGCGGAAGACCAGTGATGCTAATGTTATGTGTCGATGCACTATTTTCTAGGCATGGAGGTGTGGACAAGGGAAGTATGCGGTAGAGATCCTGAATAGGTTCAGGATGATGGATTGCATGACCACACCTATGGCATCAAACCTGAAGCTATAGAGTGTTGCTTCATCAGAGTCGGTTGATGCCACGATGTATCATAAGATAATTTGTTCATTGATGTACCTGATGGATACGAGACCAGATACTTGCTTTGTTGTGAACACACTGAGACATGTTCACTTGATGGTTGCAAGTATGATATGAATCAGAAGATTAACATGGAAGGTTATACAGATTCAGATTAGGCAGTGCCATTGATAGGAAGAGCACTATGGGGTGCTTCTTCAGTATGAGATCATGTGTGATCTCTTGGTTGGAAAGATGGAGTCCTACATGGTGCTGAGTACAGCCGAGCAAAAAGATGTTGCCACTTGCTATTTGGGAGGAAGTATGTTTCTTTTGAAAAAAAAAACTATTTGATTTGATTGATCTGACTTGAATTTTTGGTATGATGCAGAGAGGAGAAGTGAAGCTCCAGTTTGTGAACAGATAGAGATCTCTCAAAAGAGGGAGTTCTAGCATAGCTGGTGAGACAGGTTGTGTGAGCATAAATCCTAGCGAAGCTCGTAGGTTTCTCAAATGTAAACGATCTTGTAGGTTGTCCTCGGATGTAATAAGTCCTCACGAATATCGCGGGTTATCCTTGGATGTAATCAGCCCTGATGTGATTCTATGCTAGAAACGGCCAGAGTGAAGTTTGAGTACTTCAGCGAGAAGCTTGGTGTTCTCCAGATCGAGGTTCCTTCCATGGTCAGATGTAAGTGTTGTTCCCTTTCGACATTGTGAGAGGATTGTTTCCTTCCATGGTCAGATGTAAGAGCTATGACATGGTGAGAGGATTGGTTCCTTCCATTGTTAGATGTATGTGATGATCCCACATCCAGCATGAAAAAGGGATGGCTTTGTGAAGACACATCTAGTATGAAAAAGGACTAGCACTGTGTAGATCCCACATCCAGCATGAAAAGGGGCTGGATCTGTGAAGAAACATCTAGTATGAAAAAGGACTAGCTCTGTGTAGATCCCACTTCAAGCATGAAAAAGGGCTAGCTCTATGAAGACACATCTAGTATGAAAAAGGACTAGCTCAGTGTAGATCCCACATCCAGCATGAAAAAGGGCTGGCTCTGTGAAGACACATATAGTATGAAAAAGGACTAGCTCTGTGTAGATCCCACATCTAGTATGAAAAAGGACTAGCTCTGTGAAGACACATCCAGTATGAAAAGGGATTGGCTCTGTGTAGATGCCACATCTAGAATGAAAAAGGACTAGCTCTGTGATGATACATCCAGTATGAAAAAGGACTGGCTCTGTAGATGTGCATCCAACATGAAAAAGGGCTAGCTCTATCGATGAATACCTACATGGAGGCTAGGCCTACAACCAACATCAAAAAGGGTTGGCTCTGTAGAACTTCCTGTGACAAGAAGAATCAAGAGATAGCACCCATGATGATTCAGTGATGATGATCCAGCAGTGATGATCTAGATCGAGTGATGATCCAGATCCAGTGACGATGATCTGGCAGTGATGATCCAGCTGTGATGATCCAGATTGAGTGATGATCCAGATCCAGTGATGATGATCCCGATCTAGTGATGATCCAAGTCCAGTGATGATGATCCAGATCGAGTGATGATCTAGATCCGATGATGAAGATGTCTTGAAGATGAAGATGACCTGAAGATAAAGATGAATTGAAGATGAATATGACTTGAAGACGAAGATGACTTGATGATGATCAAGATGATACAAAGAAGAATACTTGTGCTAATATATTGTGTCGAGAGAATACCTTCCTAGTTAAGAGGGAGTGTTGATGTATTTTTAACTTCAGAATGTATTCATCTGTATATCTTATGTATTGTACCCTGATGTTTATTCCGGGACGTGTTTGTAATGTATTTGAGTCATGTCAAGCCCCGATGTTCCTATCGAGAGGTTCTATCATGTAAACAGGTCATGTCAAGTCATTGTGGGTAACCCTCCTATTTGTCAAGGGTTAATGTCCCTGCAGTTGTGGGGCCCTAGGGTTATTAGAATATCCTAGAGAATTCGACCCTAGGCGAGTCATTATAACTCGGGGCAATAGTCCCCACCGTTGTGTTAAGGATAACCCTCCTTGTTGGTCGGAGGAGGAAAAGTCCCTACAAGTTGTGGGACGCTAGGGTTATTAGACACTCCTAGAGATGTCGGCTCTAGTAAGTAATTATTAAGTGAGGCCGACATGTTGGAGTGGGTTTCAAGTGAATGAAAGAATATAAATAGAGGGTGAGCCTCTCTATTTATCACACACACACTCACTCATTGGAGCGCATGAGTGAGAGGAGAAGTTGCTGGAACAAGAGAGAGACTACTACTGTCGCGAGATCATCTGTATGTCTTCGGGTTTTACCTTTGGTGTTGATTCTATCTCTGAGGAAGTTGCGGGGTTTTCTCCTTTATGGTTTCCCTAAGGAAAATTCTTTATGTCTCTTGTCTCTTTTGTTTTTATTGCTGTGCATGTTATTCTCTCAGTTAAAGATCCTAATATCATAATGCTAGCTTGAATGATAAAAATCTAACATTCTTACTATCGAAAGGAGAAAATAATTTTCCGCTATTGCTCTTGTGCTTCTTTGACTGAATCAAATATTAGCTCCAATAAAAGGTCTCACCAACCAATTGTTTGAATACTTTCTTGATTTACCCTAATTCAAGATTGAGTCGATCCTTATCTTAGGACATAAATTCAAATTCTCCTTCCATTTCTATGGTTGTTTCATTTTTTTCTTAATAATGAGTCATGTCCATGTTGTCATATAGTATTTCAAGTTAGAAGTTCTAACCTAAAAACAAACTAATTGATACATTCATGTTCAATTATAAAACACATGATCTGGGGCAAAAGTTTTTAATTCAAGATTCACACTTGTACACAATCTCACTACTCTCCTACTTACATTTTTACAACTAATGGAAACAATATGGCTGAGTGTGAAGATGGCTATATTACTCTATCAAAATTCATCATGACATACGATAGTGTCTCAAAATTCTAATGGCATTGGTCTACCATCTAGTACCATGTCAAAGCATATCTTTGAAGAAAGTTATTAAACTACACTCAATTTAGGCCATTGCTTCTTGTTGCATGCACATGAAATGGACTCAATTGTAAACAAATGATTGTCCCCATTAGTATTGTCATTGAAATTTAATTTCTTGGATGGACCAAAATGGATGTGGTCTCACTAAGACGCCTTACTATAGCACTCATGATTGTTATAATGCATAAGAGAAGCTTCTATATGGTGGTATCGATTGTTAATTGAAAATTATCTATCATTACAACCCTCCGTTTGGAGATCCATAACATAAATGTTAAAGAAGTGACCTCATTAATACTCTTCAAATGAGGTTAAGGCCTCAACATAAACTAAAGCAATAATGCATAGAAAATAAAACTCGACAATGCTCCTCATAACTATATTAACTAATGAATAGAATCACATAACATTCTAAAACACATGATTCATATTCAATGGAAAATTACATCAAAATGTATTTTCGAATGTCATATGTATAATGAAATATTACACCAAAATGTATTTCCAAATGTCATATGTATAATGGGAAATTACACCAAAATGTATTTTCATATGTCATATATATAATGAGAAATTACACCTAAATGTATTTCCAAATGTCATATGTAAATATTGAGACTAACCATTCATAAATTCACAATATTCTATTAATTGAAAAACACAAGTATTCATTTCTTTTCCACCACATTCTTTAAGACCATAAAACAAAATTAACTCTTTCTTATAAAACACTCTCACCTCAACCCTTAACTAACAATTTCTTCTCGTTCAAATATTGTCATCTTAACCCTTAATGAACAACTCCTTTACCTTCAAATGAGGGGTGCCAAATAGTTACATTATGATTGCCAACCACATGACTAGGAGGGACATGGGCCATTATCTACCTATGCGTTATGATTGCCAACCACATGACTATGAGGGACATGGGCCATTATCTACCTATGCCTTCAAGCAGAGCTCAAAACTCACCATTGTCACAATGAATATATTATAAGAAATTAAGAAATATGCTTGTTGTTGGCTTGGGCCAAATTACATACACAAAAATGAAGGCCCTCAAGGGAAAACCAGCGAGGAAAGAGGCACCATGAACTACACCACCGATGTAAAAGGACGTTGGATCTTTAGTCAATGGTATCTATGGTATGATGCGAATGTTAAAACGAGTTCTTCCATTAGGGAGAGCATGGTAAAACCTCTAAAGGATGACTTTAACATAGTTAGGTAATTACAGTTGCATCTTCACCCTGAACGCTTGAAAGGTTGAACCACCACAGTATTCATTTTTACCATATTTCATAGTCATATTTAATTATTAGATATAAAGGTGTTTTTAAGCGTTGTATATTCTATTATAGAGTAATAATATGAAGTTTTTTAATGGTTTTATATTCTATTCATTTTCATATTTTATAGTTATAATTAATCTTTAAGTCAGTTAACTGGTTTCTGAGTCAATTTCGTTAAAAATGTTGTAATTGTTTTATATTCTCTTCCGTTCCTGGCAAGTCGTCGTCATAACAAATTTATTGAGTGTAATTAGGATGTTAAGTTGTTTCATAGTATACTGGACGTTTCTTAGAAGGCATATTGGTTATTTCTGGTCTACTCCGTTTCTTACAAGGCATCCATCCGCGTCAATGGTGTGGGTAGAATTTGAAGGAAAAATAGCAATCGAATTATATCAGACGCAACTAACCGACATCAACTCCGTAGAAAAAGAAAGGAGCCACTGACTCTCCAAACAATTCAAGTGAGATTCTGTTTTCCAGATATTCATTGCACGCTTTTATTTTATAGTTAAAAGTAGCGAAGAAACTGATGGATTCCCACTGCCCACTTCCTACATTTACACAATTTGGTGGACAGTTGGCTCATTTCTATTTTTATTTTGCAGCACACGCGATTGCGAATCATTTCTTTATTTACACTTTGATCTAGATTCTCCAATGAGCTTACTAAATTCAATCCACTGGCAGCTGATCATGGCATCGGCACTTGAATATGCAACGCTACTTTTATTATTATTATTAATGTTCTCCGGGACTTCGTGGGCTAAAATACAGAGACCTGCTAAACGATTGGCACCAGCTTTGATTGTATTTGGAGATTCCACCGTAGATCCAGGCAATAACAACAACATTTCCACAGTTCTGAAGGCTAATTTTCTACCCTACGGGAGAGATTTCATAGGGCACAGGCCTACTGGTCGCTTCTGCAATGGAAGGCTAACAACTGACTTCTTGGGTAATTATCATGGAATTCAAATTATAATGTTCAAAACTCCTTGGGAAGACAATGGTGATTTATCTTTTACATATATAATTTAATTCTAATTAGTTTTTCATTATATCCATGGATCTTGTCTGTTGGTTAATCAACGCACGCAGCTGAAGGGTTAGGCATAAAAGAGACGGTGCCAGCATATCTGGACCCAGGGCTCACCCACCAAGATCTGCTCACCGGCGTTAGTTTTGCATCTGCAGGCACTGGATATGATAACAGGACATCCAAGGCATTTGTACGTTTATTAATTAGTGTATCTGCCTTGCCTTGTTTCTCTATTTGAATATTCTACAGAAAATACAGTATTGTAATGCTAATAAAATCTTTGATTCCTGCTACTTTTTAAGTCTGTGATACCCATCTGGAAAGAAGTGGAGTACTTCAAGGAATACAAACAGAAGTTGGGGAAGATTTTAGGTGTTGAAAACGCCACCAGAATTTTGCAGGAAGCGGTTTTCGTAATCAGCATAGGCAGCAACGATTTTATTGTTAACTATTATATCAATCCATATACACAATTTCAGTACAATGTTTCGCAATTCCAGGATCACCTTCTACATATCAGTTCCAATTTTCTTCAGGTATATCGTTTATATTTTCTTTTTGTATGTTTCTAGAGCCATATCGCTTATTTCCTCTGGTTTCTTGTAACACTATATCTATCAGTTAGGTTCATCCACCTTAAATTAAATTTAGCTTAAAGTTGACCTAATTTTAAGTTGGCCTTATGTAGTTTAGGTAGAGTAAATGGTGGTTTCTTTCTGCAAGGCTGCCAGATATCAAAACCTAGAAAGTTGACCTAATTTTAAGTTGGCCTGTAGTCAAGTTTAGGTGAGTAAATGATGGTTTCTCTCTAACAGTCTTTGCAAAGCTATTAGAGATCAAAACCTAAATGCCTCTGAGTTATGGTTTCTCAAACCAAGAACTCGCCCATCAAAATATCTATTTATAATCTACCAAAAGCACATGTATCAGACATAGGTTAGCTTCTCTTGATACATTTAATATGTCTTACAAAACTTATTTATTGTGACAGGAGATCTACAATTATGGAGCACGCAGACTATTGGTTTCTGGCATTCCTCCATTGGGGTGCCTGCCCATAGAGAGAACAATCAGAAACCTATATAAAAAGGAACGAAATTGCTGGGAGGTTCAAAATCAAAATGCAATTAGCTACAATATAAAACTTCAGAAATTGCTTGATTTCTTGAGGGCCAAACTCCCAGGCCTCAAAATTGTTTATACAGATGTATACAGTCCGTTGATTGATATGGTTCAAAATCCTGCCAAATACGGTAATTTAAATATGCACCGCCAAGAGTCATATATATATATATATATATATATATATATATATATTATAGATTTATATGGTAGAAGTGATTTATGTTTTCTTATTTTGAAATACTTGCAGGATTCGAAGATACAAGGAAAGCATGCTGCGGAAGTGGTCTAATAGAGGTTTCATATACATGCAGCAGAAGAAATCCACTGACGTGCTCTGATGCATCAAAGTATATCTTTTGGGATGCTGTTCATCCCACGGAGAAGGCTTATGAGATAATTGCTCAAGATATACTCAAAAACTCTATTAGTCAAATACTGTAACAGCTATTTAAGCATTGATGGAGGCTCAATATTCGGTTGTTGTTTTCACATATTTCAACTTCACTTCTTTTGGTATTATATGTTTATTCATTCAATATTTCCATTCTCTAAAGGAATACCATCATGTGAAATATGCACTCTACAATTCTGTGACTGTCTGTGACATCTCTCATATGAGTCTCTTGTGTGTTCTTTTAAAGTTAGATGCCCTTGTAATGGAATAAGTGATCTTTATTTTGGGATGGTTGTAAATGGTTCACTTTCTCTTACTGATACAGTGATACTTCATATTCAATTCGAAAATGAAAGAATTACGTTTCTATAATGAACTTATTTCCAAAACTTTTGTTTTAACTATAATAAAAATTAAGGAAAAAAATTATTGTGTTCCTGTATTGTTGAAGAGTATGAGGCCCTGGGCCATTTATGAAGATCGCATCTTCCAAGAACATGCTTGGCCCTATGTGACATACAATTACTTTCAAATATATGTTATATATAATTATAATTTGATTGTAATTTTTGTTGTAGGTTTTGTTTTTATTGTAGGTAGGTTTTTAAATACTTTGTTTATAATAAAGGATTTTGTAACTATGTTGAATTTAATTATAATTGTTGTTGTAAGCTTTGTTTTTTATTTTGTATGTTAAGTTTGAGGCTTGAGCATTAGATCATTTGGGATTTATATTGTCTTTGAGATAAATAATATTAAGAAATATAAAAAAAAATTATGTTAATAGTTTTGGAATATCCTTTTTCTCCAAGAAAAATATAGTAATCTGTTTATTTCTAAAACAATGGTTACCTCCATTTAACATGTAGGCACAAAACTAAAAAAAATGGGTTGTTTTAACTCAAATTGACTAGTAATCTAAAAAAAATCAATCCATTTGTTGAATGGATCTATTATCAACAATTGAAAACAAACGTTAAAGTATTTGCACTTAAATAAAGCTCCATGCAACTTACAACAAAAAAAATGTTTAGAAACTAGATTTACTTATTACACAATCTCTTTAAATATTTGGACAATCCAAGTTCACCAAATAAAGTGTAAAGAGAATCTAAACAAACCATTTCCACTAGGTAAGATAAGATCTCCAGTAAATTGGAGGAGGTCACGAGATCAATCCCACCTGGATTTACGTGTGTCCCATGTCTTGAGGTCAATGAATCTATGTCTATGTCTCTTTTTGTTGCTATAGAAACCATGATAAAAATGGCTTTGGGGTTGGTGCAATCTATTACTTCCCTCTTATGAAAAGTTAATTGCAATGTCAATGAATCTATGTCTATGTCTATTTTTGTTGCTATAGAAACCATGATAAAAATGGCTTTGGGGTTGGTGCAATCTAGTACTTCCCTCTTATGAAAAGTTAATTGCAATGGAAATATGATAGGAAATATAATTAGCTTCTAAATATCTAAAAATTATTTAAAGAAAATTCAAGTATAACTAGAAACATACATGTTGTTCTAACAATGGTGTGTTAATTTTCCTCTAAAACATAATGCATATTTTATGTTAAGATGCCAATATCTAAATGATAGAATACCTAATGAAATTTTGTAGAGTTTTAGAATAAGAATAACTTTGTAGAGTTGTAGATATTTTTTAGTGTTATTTTTCTTTTATTTTAAATTAAAATAAAGGGCCTATGTATTTTAGAATTATGTTATATGCACATATAAATTTCAGTAAGTAGAAAACTATATTTTTCCTTAAAATTTATATATAATTAAAATGTGCATAGAAAATTATATAATTATGCACAAGTTCATCAATGAGGAATATTTGGATCATATTTAAAAACCTCGCTGAAAATAGAAACAATAATACAAAGATGGAAAAATGAATGTATTTCTATGTGGTTTATGTTTATGCATCCCAAACTAGCAAGTTTGACAATCTAAATTTAAAACCAAAGCTACTAACTCATCCAACATATAGACAAAAAAATACAAGCCCTCTTTATACACACACACACACACACACACATATGTAGTACTCATCATTGATAATGTCCACATGGGTTTTACAGAAAATGATAACTATGCAAAATTGTCTCACCTTGTCATGTTTCAAAGAGAAATCATTAACATTAAAGCATATGTTTATGGGAAAATGACCTGTTTTCCTCTCTCAAGCATAGTGAAGGCCTCTAGGCTCTTAAGAAAACCCACCTAGTGCCATTTGGAATACCACTCGGGAGTCAAAGATCCCGTAGATAAGGCATGTGTCATGGTTGGAGACCATGTCCATAGTGCTTGAAGATTAGAAGGTTCATTTCCCTATGTAAGACCCATGTTTTCCTTTTTGACAATGGTCTAGACCCTTATACTCATCACTACTACCAAAAACCAATTGATGGAAATCATATCCCATTTCCATCAATTGGAGGTCGAAAATATCATAGAAATATCTTATGTGGTGTTTTAGTTCCCTTTCACCATGATTGAGCCTAAGAATCTTTGCTAAATTTCTAGGAGAGTTGTTATACTTCCTTGATCATTGTTAAGAATTAAAGACCCGTTGGTGTTACATAGAACATAATTATGATGTCCCCTAGTAAACTACTCATAGTTAGAAGATGCCAAAGAGATGCAAGGTTTTGTGGAGTGTAGGTTTTTTCATGGTTATTGAGTGTGGGACGTGCCATCTAGGGAACATAATAATTGTTTCCATCCTATGACCTTGGTTAAACCTATAAACCCATTCTTGGTGTACAACTAACCTATTCAAGGCACCAACAACACCCTTGAGAGTAATGAATAACTAATATAGGTATAATATGGTGGTTTGAGGACTCATCCTTACTGATTGAACACGAGAATAAAGGTTTAGGGATAAAGGCTCCCTTTTCCCTCCCCCAACTATGATTGTGGACCTAAGACAAATACATGATGACCAATACATCATAATGCTTCCATATTTCAACCTGGATGCCAAATAATTCCTAGAGAGGGTTGTCTTGTAGCTTGTAGGTGTTGTTCATGGTGATTGAGATAGATAAGGTACAATTATATCACTTCAAAGTATAGTTCTAGTACATAAAGCCTACTTATGGTGGTTGTAGCCCACTCGAAGGACAAAGACTCCTTCTAAAGTTCTTAAATTTTGATTCGAGTATTTGTTCAAGGATTTTGATCTTGATATGTTTCAATAAATCCATTCTTGTTTTTATTCTTTGATAATGGTTAAGGCCTCATGGACCATCCATAGTCCCATGTGGTGTTCTAAGGAAATGTTCATGGTGCCTAATATTGGGAAGCTATGTTTAGGTCCTAAGGTAGTTGTTTCCCTTCTCAAACCATGTTCAAGAACCCAAGGAACACTCGTCAAATTGAAAATCCAGATTTGGAATTCTAATGATTATTGGAGATGTATTTTAATAAAATTGATCAAAATTATTTAAGCCAATGACAATGCATGTGAAGTAGAGGAATCTAAGGTTGACTTAATTTTGTTTTAATGAGCATAATTCAATTCCCGCAAATTCCAAGTTCACTACACTTGCAATGGAACAAGTGATCTTGATTTTGGGATGGTTATAAATGCTTCACCTTTTCTTAATGAGACTTAAAATTCAAATCAAAAATCAAAGTTCATTGTGTCGCCTATATAATGAACCCATTTCCAAAAATTTTGTTTTAAATATAATAAAAATGAAGAGAAAAAATATTGTGTTCCTCAATTGGAAAGGAGTATGATGCCCTTGGCCATTTATAAAGATCACATCTTCCAAGAACATACTTTTCCCTATGTATGTGAGATACAATTAATACAATTAGCTCCAAAGGTTTCTAAATACTCTTTCTTTATAATAAAGGATTTTGTAGCTCTATTGAATTTGAATGTGAATGTATTTGTTGTTGCGAATTTTGTACACAGGTTTTTAAATACCTCTTTGTTTATAATAAATTATTTTGTAACTATGTTTAATTTAATTGTAATTATTGTTGTGAGCTTTGTTTCTATTGTGTATGTTGAGTTCTAGAGAATTACATTATTTTGGGTTACGTTGTCTTTGAGACAAATAACATTAAGACACATAACTTCTTCTTTATGTAAATAGTCATGGAATATCTTTTTTTTCCAAGAAAAAGACATTAATCTCTTTTTTTCAAAAACAAAAGTGACATGCATTTAACATGTGGGAACAAAAATAATAAAACCATTGCTCGTAACTCGAATTGACTAATAACCTAAAAAATCATCCCACTTACTCGATGGATCTATTACCAACAACTGAAAAAAAACATTAAACTATTTGCAATCAACTAAAGTTCCATGAAAGTAGCGAAAAAAATCTTTAGAGATTAGATTTACTTGTTGCACAATCTCTTTAAATCTTTGGACAATCAAATTCCACCATATAAAGTGTAAAGGGAAACTAAACAAACCATTTCGACCATGTAAGATATGATCACGAGTAATCCTACTTGGGCATTCACTACTTGTTTGGACAAACCATCAACAATTACATTTAGTTCTCCACATATAGTGAACACATGTAGAGATTTGATCCTTCACTTGTAGAATGAGTTGTTCTAGTCCAATATTTAGATCCCTCATTTGACCATTAACCCAACCTGCACCATCTTAGAATCATTGAATCTATGTCTCTTTTTGTTGCTATAGAAACCATGATAAAAATGGCTTTGGGGTTCTATTGCTTCTCTCTATCAAAAGTTAATTGCAATGGAAATATGGTTGAAATCTAATTAGATTCAAAATATCCAAATTCTATTTAAGGAAAATTCAAGTAAAACTTGAAACATTGATGTTGTTCAAACGACGGTATGTTAATTTTCCTTTAAAACATGCATATGTTCATGTTCAGATGTCAATATCTAAATGATAGAATGCCTAACTAATTTTATAGAGTTGTAGATATTGTAACCAGGCTTCTACAATGATAGAATGGGATCATTCCAAGCCAATACCGAACAACCTACCCAATGATATTGACAAATAAATCATCATTGACATACAATGTAAACAACAACATATGGAAACATAATACAATTTTAATCACATTTACCAACCCATTAAAATCATTATCATTTGATTTCATCATGTAAAACATAGATATGATCAGTCACAACAAATTGTAAATCATCACACGAAAATGAGCATATGACATTCGATACAAAGAATTTAATGTGGAAACCCATACAACAAAAAACCAAAACAACGCTCTTCGTTTGGCATGAGTTGTCTCTTGAACACTTTGGTCTATGCACATAGCTTGTAGACATATCCCCAAAACTCCATTACATTACATCCATGCACACATCTTGCGGACCGACAATACATTACATCCATGACTCTTATTCATTCTTTTCACTATAGTATTCAAAATTACAAAATTCATCAAAAATTAAGCTCGAATGACTCTATCTTATCTTTTGAACCCCCTTAATCCCAACCCTTTACATCTTTATAGGATTCAATTGCCAATTTTATATCCTATTCCCACTACCCATAAGTGGACAACCTTTCTAACTAACTGACTGCATGCATTTATTATTTCCCCAAAAATTTCCCAAAACTCTAAAGCTAGCCATTTCCACTCTCGCTCCATCGCATCCTTGTGCATACCTCGACTAGACTTCTCAAAACTTATAGACAACAAATTATGTAACTTACTTAGGGCTAATAGGATCCCCACACTCACATGTGGCTCGTCTCGATCCACTTAAAATGGAAACTTCTATTGTGTTCAAATTAGTTTGAAAATCATGGAATATTTTCATCACATCCTCTATCTGTTGCTAAGCATATTCCTTGAATTTAACAATTCTTTCCACAAGTTCAGAACTGATATGTTCTGAACTTTCCACTTCATTTTTTTCTACAACTTGTTTAACTTGAAAATGCATTGGGTGAATCGTCATTGTGACCTACTCTGCTTCATCCTAAAGCTCTGCGACAAGATCAATTCTTCATTTCTATTGTGTCTATATTTTAGCAACTTGTTGCTGTAAGAATTTGAACTCAACAACCTTACTCATATTCTCAAATGGGGACAATGTTTTCACTGAATTCCTTAACCAGACGATATTGGACTCTGATGCATGAATTCTTTCTGTTATATCCTACAACTCAACATCATCCATCAAGGCTTCATGAGAATGGGAAACTTGTGCATATGCCTTAGCATAGAATGCCTCATTTTCCTGAATTTGTCATATATCCTCATCAACTATCCTTCATCATTCTTTCAGTACTTCAAGAGGTGTACTAGGAATAATTTTAGCTTCCAATTCTGCAATTCTCCACCTAAGGTCGGTAGCAACTTCCCATAGCCTAATGACGCAAGCCTCAGGGATCATGTCAGGTGTAACCCCAACCTATGGAATTTTGTGGTAGGTAGGGGTGAAATATTGCTCGAGTCTCTTCCTATCCTACTTCCACCTTTGTTTCTTCTTCTCATTCTCTTCCAACTAATTCCAGAGAAAATATACGATGTTCCTTGACTGCTTCAACTGATCATACACTGTGTGCTCCCTTTCCTTGATTCCTTTGTGTTATATTTTTAACATTTAAGCTATATGATCTTAGGATCTTATCTAAGAGAATAACAAGCATAGCAATCAAACACAAGAGATAATGAACACAAATATTTTCCTCGGGGAAACCATAAAGGAGAAAACCCCACAACTTCCTCAGAGATAGAATCAACACCAAAAGTAAAACCCAAAGACAGTAAGATGATCTCCCGACAACAATAGTCTCTCTCTCTCTCTTGTCCCATATTCTTATTTCTCTCTCAGTTATGTGCTACAACTGAGTGTGAGTGAATGTGTGTTAAATAGAAAGGATACGTATCTATTTATACTAATTCCTAACTTGACAATAACTCATCAGGGTCGACTTCTCTAGGAGAGTCTAATAACCCTAGGGCCCCACAACTATGAGGAATTTAACCCTTGATCAATAAGGAGAGTTACACTCTATCACTTTACATGAATTGTTTACATTATTGAATCTCCCGATAGGAACATCGAGGCATGACATGACTCAATTACATTACAGATAACTCCTGATAGAAACATCGGGGTACAATACATAAGATATACAAGTGAATACATTTTGATGTTACAAATACATCAAAACTCCCTCTTAACTAGGAAGGTATTCACTCGACACAATTTATCAGCACAGGTCTTCTTCTCTGTATCATCTAGATCATCATCAAGTCATATTCGTCTTCAATTCATCTTCATCTTCAAGTCTGGATTATCACTAGATATAGGTCATCACTACTAAATCATCACTGGGTCATCATCATTGGTGCTACTTCAATTCTACTCGTCACAGAAAGTTCTACAGAGCCATGCCTTTTTCATGTTGGTTGTAGGCCTAGCCTCCAAGTAGGTCTTCATCTTCTTCAACACTTATATTTTACCCAGTCAAAAAGTCCCACCCAGCACTTACATCTGACCATGGGAGGAACACATCCACCATAATGTCAGAAAGGCACGCCCAACACCAACATTTGACCATGGAATGAACATATCAACGATGTCAGAAATGCCCAACACTCACATCTGACCATGGGATGAACACATCAACCATGTCAGAAGGGCTTAGCACTTATATCTTACCATGGGATGAACACATCAACCATGTAAGAAAGGCTCAACACTTATATCTTACCATGCGATGAACACATCAACCATGTAAGAAAGGATCAACGCTTATATTTGACCATGGGATGAACACATCAACCATGTCAGAAGGGTTCAACACTTATATCTGACCATGGGATGAACACATCAACCATTTCAGAAGGGCTCAACACTTATATCTTACCATGGGATGAACACATCAACTGAGTGTTAGTGAATGTGTGTTAAATAGAAATGCTCCCTCTCTATCTATACTAATTCCTAACTTGACAATAACTCACTAGGGCCAAATTTCGTAGGAGAGTCTAATAACCCTAGGGCCCCACAACTACGGGGAATTTAACCCTTGATCAATAAAGAGAGTTACACTCTATCACTTTACATGAATTGTTTACATTATTGAATCTCTCAATAGGAACTCGGGGCATGACATGACTCAATTACATTACAGATACTTCCCGATAGAAACATCGAGGTACAATACATAATATATACAAGTGAATACATTCTGATGTTACATATACATCAAAAATCCCTCTTAACTAGGAAGGTATTCTCTCAACACAATTTATCAGTACAATTCTTCTTCTCTATATCATCTGGATCATCATCAAGTCATCTTCATCTTCAATTCTGGGTCATCACTTGATCTAGATCATCACTGCTGGATCATCACTGGTGCTACTTCAATTCTACTTGTCACATGAAGTTCTACAGAGCCATCCCTTTTTCATTTTGGTTGTAGGCCTGGCCTCCAGGTAGGTCTTCATCTTCTTCAACTCTTATATCTGACCTAGTCAGATATGCCTGCCCAGCACTTACATCTGACCATGGGAGGAACACATCCACCACCATGTCAGAAAGGCACGCCTAGCACTAACATCTGACCATGGGATGAACACATCAACCATGTCAGAAAGTCCCAACACTCACATCTGACCATGGGATGAACACATCAACCATGTCAAAAAGGATTAGCACTTATATCTTACCATGGGATTTACACATCAACCATTTAAGAAGGATCCACACTTATATCTTCCCATGGGATAAACACATCAACTATGTAAGAAATGATCAACACTTATATCTTACCATGGGATGAACACATCAACCATGTCAGAAGGGCTCAACACTTATATCTAACCATGGGATGAACACATCAACCATTATAGAAGGGATCAACACTTATATCTTACCATAGGATGAACACATCAACCATGTGAGAAAGGCTCATGGACTCATCACTTCCCTTTGGAGGGAACCTTGATCTGGAGAACACCAAGCTTCTCCCTGAAGTTCTCAAACTTTAGTATAGCTAGTAGTTTGGTTAACACATCACCTATCTACTCTTCCGTCGCAACATACTAGAGCTTCATTGCTCCTCTTTGCACCATATCCCTGATATAGTGATATTTGATCTCGATATGCTTCGACTTGTCATGGAACACTGGGTTCTGTGACAACTTCACACGACCTTGGTTGCCGTAATATATGTAAGTAGCATCTAACTGGAGATCAAACAAATCAAACAGTATCTTCCTAAGCCACACTGCCTCACAGTTAGCCAAACAAGCTGCAACATACTTTGCTTCAGCTATACTCAGTTCCACACAGGATTGCTTCCTGCTAAATCATGAGATCATACCTATCCCATACTGAAGCAACACCATAAAGTGATCTTCCTATCAATGGCACTGCCTACCCAGTCTGAATCCACATAACCTTCCAGGTTAATCGTCTGATTCACCTCATACTTGAGCCCATAATCAACTGTACCCTTCAGGTACCTCAGAATATGCTTTGCAGCAATTAAGTGAACATGTCTTAGATCTGTCAGGAACGAGATCAATGTGTTCACAGCAAAGCAAATATCTGGTCTCGTATTTTTTAGGTACATCAAGGACCCAATCATCTAACGATACATCATATCATCAACCGATTCTGATGAAGCATTACTCAATAGATTTAGGTTCAATGCCATAGGTGTGGTCATGGCCTTGCAGTCCATCATCCCAAAACTCTTTAGGATCTCTACTATATACTTCCCTTGTCCCAGGGAGATTCCATCTACATTCTACCACACATCCATGCCTAGAAAGTAATGCATCATACCCAAGTCCTTCATTTCGAAATCGACAGCAAGCTTCCTCTTCGTATCAGCAATCAACCCATCCTCACCTGTCACAAACAGATCATCTACATATTGTAGGAGTGTCACTGGGTTCCCTTCTTCAACCTTGTAATAAAGGTTGGAATTTGCTTTACTCTTGGTAAAGCCCAAACTAGATGGGAAGCTGTCAATTCTGTCGTACCATGTCCTGGGTGCCTATTTTAAACCGTACAGGGATTTCTTCAATTTACACACATGAGTCTCCCTATCATGTGTCTCAAAACCAAGTGGCTGCTCCACATACACTTCCTCTTCCACTACACCATTCAAGAAAGAAGTCTTGACATCCATCTGGTGTATCTTCCATTTCATTACTACATCCAAAGCAGGTACTGATATGATGGAAGTGTATCTGGCTACAGGTGCAAAAGTCTCTTCATAATCTATTCCTTCTTTCTGGGAGAATCCACGAGCCACAAATCTTGCTTTATATTTCTCTATGTTACCATCTGCAGCATGCTTGATCTTATAGATCCAATTGGAAGTTACAACAGACTTCCCTTCTGGTCATGGGATAACATCCCAAGCATCATTCTTCATGATCAATTGATACTCTTCGATCATAGCATCCTTCCATTGTTTCTTTTCTTCCGTTTCTTCATAGTTGGAAGGTTCTTTATCAATGAATTCACATAATAGGGCTACATAACCGAAGCAGGACCTGGTTCTTTTCCTCTCTCTATGTATCTCTTCTAGAGCCCCGTATCTTTCTGCACCTTGGATAGCCTCTCGTACCCATGCAGGTTTCCTCTTGTGAATATTCTTCTCTTGGGGTGGATATAAGGTTCATTAGGTTCTTCAATTTCTTTAATTTCTTCTGGAGTTTCTTCATTCATAGTTGTATTACAGATTCTGGGTACTTTCGATTCTTCAGAGTCTTCAACGGGTCTTTTCCTGGACTTGATGTAAGCTGATTCTTCATCAAATTTTACATTTCTTTTGATGTCGATCTTCTTGAATCCTAGGAAGTATATTCTGTAAGCCTTCGAGCTCTCAGAGTATCCTACAAATATATCCTTCTTTCCTAAAGGATCTAACTTTGTCATATTTTCTTTTGGAATGTGTATGTACACTGGACAACCAAATATTCTGAGATGACTGACTTCTGGTTTCTTTCTAGAAAATTATTCTTCAAGTGTCTTGTTCTTGAGTACTCTATGTGGAGTACGGTTCTATACATACATAGCTGTCCTGGTAACTTCTACCCATTGATGAATAGGAAGGTCTTGATCATGAAGCATTTCCCTTGCTGCTTCCATGATTGTTCTATTCTTTCTTTCCGCAACCCCATTATGTTGTGGATTATATGGAGTGGTCAACTCTCTCTTAATCCTTGAATCTCTACATAATTCTTTTAATTCATTTGATGTGAATTCTCTGCCATTATGTTATCAGAAGATCTTGATCTTCTTCTCTGTGTGGTTCTTGATCAAGGCTTTGAATTCTTTGAATTTGTTGAATAATTCATCCTTGTTCTTCATGAAGTATATCCATGTCATCCTAGAAAAATCATCAATGAAAGAAACATAATATACATACCCGCTTAGAGAACTGGATGACATTGGACCGCATACATCAGAGTGGATGATTTCCAACATTCATTTTTCCTTTCTCTCGCTACTTGGAAATGTATTCTTTGTGTTCTTTCCTTTCGCACATCCTTTACATACACCTTCATGTTTTTCCTGCATTTCTGGAAGACCTTCAACAACTTTTCTTGCAAGTGGTAGTGCCTTGTAGTACACATGTGCAAGCCTTCTATGCCACAGTTCATTTGGTTCTACTGAGTCATGAACCAAAGCTTGTTCTGGTTGGCCCTTCAATTTGTATAGTCCTCTCTCTTGTTCTCCAATTACTACTGCATCGTCAATATTCTTTCCTTTTGGCCACATGGGGACTTGGCCATCTATAAATGCAACCCTCATGCATTTTGCATCCAATGCAAAGATGGAGAGAAGGTTCTTCTTTAGTCCCGGTACAAATAGGACATCCTTCATTTTCATAGAATTTCCAGAGTCTAATTTGTAGCAGGATTCTCCACTACCTTTTATTGGATACTGGTAGTCATCCCCAAGTTTCATCTTGTGGGGTGATTCATGTCCTGATAGTTTCACAAATGATTCTTTGAATCCCGTCATGTGTTTGGAAGCCCCACTCTCTATAATCCAATCATTGCTTCCATGTGTGATGTTTCTCATGAGAGCGGAAATCAAAACATATTCTTCATCACTTGAATAATCACCATTGTCTTGTTTGATTCTCTTCTTGGAAGGCTCATCATATTCTACAACATGAGCATGATGTCTTTTCTTGTTTCTCTTCTTCTTGTGAGAGCCATTTTTGTTCCTAGGAAATTAATCTTTAGAAAAGTGTCCTTTTTCATCACATGTAAAGCATCTGAAATTAGGTAGATTCTTGTTAGATATTCTAGGATGAGAGTGCTTACCTTGGTGATGGTCTATTTTTCTCTTCTTGGATTGTACTGTGAGACTTTGATCTTCATTTCCCATCTTTTCTTCTCGAGCTACTATTCAAGATTCTTCTTGTGAGAATTCTTCCCACAGTCTGCTAAAATTGACTAGCTTCTTTCTGGCACAGATCCCTTGAATGAAAGAGTCCCATGTCCTAGGGAGACCATTCAAGGTGGTCATCAAAACTTCTGCATCCTCTACTTCTTCATCTACCACTTCAAGATGCTCCTTGATCTGAGAGACCCTTGTAAAGTAATATTGGATGGTCTTCACATTCTGGATCTTTACATTCTTCAATTGGTTTCTCAGAGTCATCTTTCGGTTTATGTTCTTACCTTCAAACAACTTGGTCAGGGAATCAAACATCTCTTTAGGTGTCTTTAGAGAGGACACCTGTGGTATGAGGTGATCCTTTATTGAATCAGCAATTATCCTCTTAGCCATGACCAATTTCTTCTTGTGTAAGGCCTTAGCCTCATCTCCCTTTGGAACTGGAACCTCTTCATTGATGTAAGAGTTTAACTCATTTTCTTCTAGGACCAGGGAGATCCTATAATTCCAAGCTTGGAAGTTATCAGAACCCTCAAGATTTTCATCAAGCTTGGTATGATGAGACATGCTAACCGAGAACCTCAAATGGAAATGCAAAAGATTTATATCTTACCACGTTAAGATGTCAGAACTGGATTTGGAGCTGAATTTCTGCACAACTGGTTTTCTGGTTCAGGAGCAGATTAGGGTTTGAATTTCCTGGAGTTCTACCCAACCAAAAAATTTGATCTTGATCTATAAAATTCAATTTTGGGGAGGAGATCAATCCAGGCCTGGGCTCACTCAAAAATTCAACTTCTGTGGAAATCCCTAATTTCCCATAGTAGTGTCGGGTCAAAAATTGAAAATGCTCACAATCATTGTTCTGCTTCGACAGAAAGATGCGCCCTAGATAGGAGATTCAGCCCGGCCTCCTTTTGTTGAAAATATATGGAGAGAGATATAAAAGGTAGGAATCCCTAGCTTCAGCAGCTGCACAATGTCTTCTTCTCAGGTTAGCTCTGATACCATGTTAGATTTTTAACATTTAAGCTATATGATCTTAGGATCTTATCTGAGAGAATAATAAGCACAAAAATCAAACACAAGAGACAATGAACACAAAGATTTTCCTCGGAGAAACCATAAAGGAGAAAACCCAACAACTTCCTTAGATATAAAATCAACACCAAAAGTAAAACCCAAATACAATAATATGATCTCTCGACAGCAGTAGTCTCTCTCTCTCTTGTCCCAGCTTCTTCTCTCTCTCTCAGTTATGCACTACAACTGAGTGTGAGTGAATGTGTGTTAAATAGAGAGGCTCCCTCTCTATTTATAATAATTCCTGACTTGACAATAACTCACTAGGGCCGACTTCTCTAGGATAGTCTAATAACCATAGGGCCCCACAACTGCGGGGAATTTAACCCCTGATCAATAAGGAGAGTTACACTCTATGACTTTACATGACTTGTTTACATTATTGAGTCTCCCAATAGGAACATCGGGGCATGAAATGACTCAATTATATTACAGATACTTCCTGATAGAAACATCGGGGTACAATACATAATATATACAAGTGAATACATTCTGAAGTTACAAATACATCAACACTTCGATTGCATCCTGTTGTATATTATACAGTGAAAACATGGGAAGCATAGATAGGTCTACACTGACATAAGAAATATATTGAATCATGCTATTATACTCTATTTTACCCAAGTCAAGTGCTTTAGGTGACACTTGAACCTTACGATGCTGTTGGGATGGTTGCACTTCAACCGGGTGATCCTCAAAATCACCAAATTTTTGTGACTACACCGGGGTTCGACTAGGCATAACTCAAACTTCCTTAACTGCACATAGAGAATATGAAGTAAAAAAAAACACCCTTAAACAATTATGTGTGATGACTATTAATGTTTTGACGTGTTTCATCGACAACCCCCACCATTATGTTTTCTAGTAAGTTATAGTCGTCATCAGTGAGTATGATAGGAGGATCTCTGACGACAGTTTTCTTTTTGTGGCTCTTTTTTCTATATTTAGCATCTTTCCTCTTTTCCCCTAGATCTGGATCTATTAGTGTTGCACTTGATTCTTCATCACTATTTTGGTACGAGCTAAATGGGTTTTCTTCATCTCAGGGCTCCCCTACCTGGGTCCTGAATGTGCCCTCCTGTCGCGTTTCAGTTTCGACAAACAATCGGTCATCTGTGACAAGATGCTTCCACTCTTCAGAACAATATCAAACTATTACATCAAGTTCCTCCTCAACTAACCGAAACATAGTGGTTAACCATTTATGTTGGGGGTATTTTTCATGGTTGAAGATATAAATGCTGAGCCCCTGTAGTAAATTTGATAACATTTCTATACCACTAGATAGTTTCTATGGAAATCCTTGATTGAATTCCAATATGATGACTCAGTGCATCAACATGCATTTAAAATTTAATATTGTTTTCAACTTGTCATTGCGGATTCTTCTCCTTGAACTATAAATTATCATATCATGCCCCATGACACATTCACTTCCATCCCTTAATAGTTGTGTGGATCAGCCCATGTGACAAAAGGAATCAATATAAGCAACCATGAATAAGTGAAAGGGTTACTTTCTTCCCATGCATCGATGGTGTCATTCAGCAAAAATTTGGACCCCATCAACACATTGCTCGTATGCAGTGATGGTACCAATAGTACACTGGCTCGATCACATATTCCTCAATAAATTAATGGAAAATACTTTAGACATGAACCAAACACCTTGATCATTGATAGAAGTAATGGAAAACCACTTCTTATCCCAGGTAATATTGTACTTCTCTTTCATGCGAGCAACAAGGATTGAGTCCTTCTCCTTACCAACAAAAAATGGAGTTGGATTAAGTCTTGCTTTTGTAAACCCAATGATAGCGGAAATTAATTCGACGTCAATTGAAATATGGTTATCCAACCACAAACAACCCCCATGGAAATAGACCAACAATTGCTTCACAAATGAATTAACTTTAGCGGTACGAATGAAGTGGGGCATGTACATTAAGGGCAGAATGCCTGAATTCTCCAACACACAAGCCTAGTCCATATGGACCAACTTAATAGGTCCTCCTTCGACCAGTTTCACTGAATTCATATACTACGACAACTAGAGTTCAAGGAACTTCTTCAAGTCATGGTATGTGTTGTCATGAATATTGCACCTTCTGTGGACAAAGGCTGTTCCTCTGGTCTGAATGGTTCATATCTAGAACAAATAAGTGAACTAAAAAGGGTGAAAATATTCCCTGAATGTTGTAAACACATGGAATAATGCTTTGATGATGAACCTGTGCACCTGCAGAACATGTCAAACAAACAAGAACATCAAAGCTACCAGAACATTAATTACACATCCATATTATTGACTAAGGAATCCAGTAACATATACATGCGAGATCAGTACAATAGATATGTGGGATGGAAATCAGCCTTGCATTAAGAAATCAATGAATAAGCTTACAACCATTGCATTAGTGTTGACAAACTCCTCCACAAGACAAACATCTCATCCCCGATAGCTCCAACTTGCTCTCTTGTGCTCTCCAATGGATTGGGCTAGGTAGTCAATTCAACAGCATAACATTACCATTTAGTTATCCCCCCCTCAACTATGGGACATGAGCTTGTATTTATAGGGATCAAATGGATATGGATAGTTGAGAGAATGGTGGGTGAGGTGGCCATAAGATCCTACCAAGAGAGATCTCGACCCTAACCAACCCAAGTCAATAGGGATAAGGTAGGACATGAGGATTTTGTTCTAGAAGCCTAGAGAATCCTCATTTTTTCCATTTTTACCAAGGGCACCACTTATACCCATTTATGACAGAGTGGTGAAGGTTAATAACCATGTCAACAACAAAGGTGAAAGGAAGTGGCACCACCTAGTTCTCACACAACTAAGGCGATGCTGAAAAAGGTACCGCTCATCTGATTGAGGGTAGAAGTGGTGCTGCAATTTTGTATGTTGAATCAACATCTAGAACATTTTCCTCACTCCAAGTTTTGTATTTAGGGAAAACATAAGTGTTAGGAATCTTATCACATGCCCCCCATTTAACGATGATGGGAATAAGCTAACTAGAAGAAGGGGAAGGAATCAAAAGAACACGCGGCACATTCAGGGTAGTATGATTACTAGGAGTGATGTGATGGTTGGGTTTAACAAAGGAAAGCTGATCAATGGTCACAATCTTTGCATCATGGGGGAAATGAATAACTATAAAGAGTGTGTACACTACAGCCTTCATGGCATAAACATAATCATGTCCAAGGAGCAGATTTAAATCTAAAGGACCTTGGACCACCATAACATCAATACAGACAGTTTTCCCTCCTAATGTAATAGGAAAATAAGGAAGGGTTCCTAAAGGTGTAGTAGGTCTTCGATTAAAATCCAGTATCTGATCGATGGATGGCACAAGCTAAAGTGAACCTAAAGCTTGCCAAGCAGTTGAGGATAGAATACTAACAGAGGCCCCTTCGTTAACAAAAGTACGAAGCATCTGCCTAGAAGTAACATTCACAACTATCTGGAAAGGAACACTTGAATGAAGATGAGACTCTGTTAGGTTACTCCAATCAAAGAAAATAACCTCATTACTTGCAGAGGGTTCTATCGAAACAAAAAAAATTCCTCTTGTCGAGAACAATCAGAATGAAGCATAAAATCTTTAGCAGGTTTCAGTTCATTATCTACTGGAAGAGAAGAACAAGATGAAGATTTGGTCAAAGAGACTACTTCAGTCTTAACACTCTATGATGAAAGAGTGGGATCGAGTGGAGATGACGTTGACTCGACCACTTCAACTTCACTCTTCAAAGGAAGAGTGGGATCAACCACAGATGAATCCGAATTGACCACTTGGACTTCACTCTTCAATGGAAGAGTGGGATTGACCAAGGTTAGAACTAGATCGACCACTTCATCAACCAATGGCATGTTAAGTGACAACTTACGATAACCTGTTGGAATCCATTGATGAGAAACAGTAATATCTTCCAAAAATTTAAAAGCTTCATCCATGAGAGGACAAAGGTAAGTATGTCCTTACAAAGAAAGCAAGGATTTCTAACTTTACCCTTTCGACTCTTAAGCAATGGGTCACTGCTTGAGGGAGTATCATCAACATGATGATTAGAGGTTGATGACACAGATGGTTTGTACCTTTTAGACCACTCGTCTTGTACACAGGAGAGACCGAGACACTCCTTAAGAAGGTGGTCCCCCTTGAAAAGATTACAAGGGAACTTGGGTTTTTCGAGTGTTCTCTTAGAACAAGCACCATCAAGAGCAGATGGTTACTACTTTTTCTCTTTATTATCCTTCTTCTTCTTACCCTTCCCTTTCTTCTTATTCTTATCCACATGACTACTAACCATAGAGCTTTGGTCAAGCGAAGAAGAAGAAAGTGATGAAGCCACAACCGATGAAGAAGGAATAGGATTAGGTTGAGGTCGATCCTCTCTCAGAGGAGAGGTGACATTTGAGACATTAGGTTTAACAAGAATGAACAGATTAAACAACCAGACTGGTAATCCTATAGCTAACCCAGGAAGATTTAGAGTGGCAATAAAGGGAGGACCAATACCTTAACTTGGAGGGAAAACAAAAGATACACCTTGGAAAGGGATCTCTTGATTGGTTGTCCTGGATGGGGATGCCATCTCTAAAATCTGTAAAAACCCCCTAACTACCACGCACAATCAAGTACTACTCAAACTAAAAGCAACAAGAAAACATGTGAAAGGAGTGGATAAGAATCAGGAACCTCATAGGATAGGCCAAAAGAATAACTCAGATGGTTTGAGGATTCCTAAAAGGGTCTCCCTATATATGCTAGGTACATGGGAGCTCAAATTAGTAGTAGTGTTGTCTAATGCACAACCGTTCACAAGGGGCCTTCCGATATACAATCGAGTATGTGAAGTACCTTTATATATACCTCAAGCGTACGTGAAAGGCCGTTCAATATACCGACGGTATGTGGAAGAACCATGCGAGTCCTGGGTAGTAGTGCAGACAAATCAACGACAACTCCTATGTTTTACGATGCTCGAACATGTCACTAACCTATCACACAAATTGCTAAAATTTTTAACCTAGTACTACCATTAATTTTATCTTGTGCGGTTAGGTGGAACCATGGAGTGAAAACTTGAAATTAAAGAAGATGCACACTGATATATATGATAATGCAAGTTTTCCTCTTCAATGAAATTCTACCTAAGAGAGGGAGAGATATTTACTTTTCTTCCAAAAAATGCACACCCAAATGCAAATGCAATTCTATCTTTTCAAATGAAAAGTGAAATATCAATGCACCCCAAACAATCTTCAAAGCAAATAAGAAAGAGATCTAGAGAACATCAAACATAAATAAACCAAAAATGTTTCCTATATTTTCATGCTTGAAAAAGATGCATAAAAACTTAACGGAAAGATGATTTCACTAACGTTTCCAAACAAAACTAACTCTAATGCACGCAAAGATGAAAACAAATATTTCTTTTTAATGAAAGTAATATCTACAATTTCAAACAATCATGCACAAAACAAGAAGAAAATAATTCAACAACGATTGCAAATAAAGCAAAGGAGAGAGATAACTAAAACTTCTCTTTGAAACATGCAACGAAATGAAGAACCAATCTTTCCTAGCAAGCACTGAAAAAAATCAGCATGAAAAAGGAAACAAGAATCACCCCAAGCAAAGAAAGACTCAAAATAACATGGACCACTCACACATTCCAAGTCCGAAACAAACCAAAGCATACCCAGGAAAATGAAATGTATATTTCCCAATTCCAATGAATTAGAGAAATTTTGGGGTCTAAAATGGGCCTCCTAAGGAAAATAATAAAATAATAGTTAAAATAATAAAATAATAGTTAAAATAATAAAATAATATTGATTTGTTTTGGAGGAAGAAAGAAAAAAACTACTTTTTGTGTTCGTATTTTCGACATATCTCACTGTGTTTTTACTCAAATTTCAATCGGGAGAGCTCGTTGGATGCAGAATTTGATTCCGCATACAACGAGTACCCACACTGCATACTTTTGATGGACCCCGCTACCCCAAAAACAAGAAATACCTAAACAAATGTGATGATGATGATGATGATGTCATCATCACATTTTTCAGGTATTTCTTGTTTTTGGGGTAGAGAGGTCCGTCAAAAGTATGTAGTGTGGGAACTCGTTGGATGCAGAATCAAATTCCACATCCAACGAGCTCTCCCAATCGAAATTTGAGTAAAAACACAGGGAGATATGTCGAAAATACGAACAAAAAAAGTAGTTTTTTTAATGACAAATATGTCAATTCAACCATTATGGTTGACTTATTTTATTGAAATTCTATTGGTTCTTGAATTCCAACTCACAAAACTTATTTTGGCACGTTTTCTTATAAGGCCCATTTTAGACCCCAAATTTCCTCTAATGAATTTCAAACAATCATGCACAAAACAAGAAGAAAATAATTCAACAACGATTGCAAATAAAGAAAAGGAGAGAGGTAACTAAAACTTCTCTTTGAAACATGCAACGAAAAGAAGAACCAATCTTTCCTAGCAAGGACTGAAAACAATCAGCATGCAAAAGGAAACAAGAATCACCCCAAGCAAAGAAAGACTCAAAATAACATGGACCACTCACACATTCCAAGTCCGAAACAAACCAAAGCATACCCAGGAAAATGAAATGTATATTTCCCAATTCCAATGAATAATATCTACAGAAAAGAGCAAGAGGTTTCAAGCAAAGAAAATAATGTAAAATCAAACGCAAGAAACATAAAATCTCTTTGAATGCAGAAAGAATACAACAATCAAAGTGACTGTAGAATATATAATTCATGGCCCCTCCTACCCGTGAGGAAGCATTTTTTTTCAAAAATACACTTCATTTTCATCAAAAAGTAAGCCAAAAACACACAAAAATCAAAATACAAAGTCTGGAACAAGGCCTTCCTGGCACTGCATAGATGAAGCTGCTAACAATCGGTTTTGAGGTAGAACTACTTCTTGCTCACTGGACTCAGGCTGGCACCACCTACTGCTAACTGGACTTAGGCGGTGGCACCGCTTATTTCCAAAGGCACATGCACGGTTCTCTATAATCACCCAGAATAGTAGGAGAGTGAAAAATCAAGTTAGAAATGCCAAAAATATTATAAAAACTGATGAATCAACCACAATACATAGCACATAAAGTTAGGGTGGCTCATATCTAAAGAGATCTGAAGGTTTCAAACCAAAACTTTCAGTAGATCAGATGTAGATCTGACTGCAAAGATAGGATGTTGGAGCTTGGATTTAGATAAGAGTCATTAGAAGAAATTTCAACTCAAAATGGGCCTTTTAACTTTAATTCAAATTCCATGTCATCATGTGTTAGGCAATGAAATTGATTTAAATTTTAAATATCGTATAGGTCTTAAACACTTTTTTAATATAAATTTGGGGATAGGTATCATAAAAAAAACCACTTTTTTTGTTTGTATTTTTGACATATCTCCCCGTGTTTTTACTCAAATTTCGATCGGGAGAGCTCGTTGGATGTGGAATTAAATTTTGCATCCAACAAGTACCCACTCTGCATACTTTTGATGGACCCCGCTACCCCAAAAACAAGAAATACTTGAAAAAACGTGATGATGATGTCATCATCACGTTTTTTTAAGGTATTTCTTGTTTTTGGGGTAGTGGGGTCCTTCAAAAGTATGCCAAGTGGGTACTCGTTGGATGCAGAATTTAATTCCACATCCAATGAGCTCTCCCAATCAAAATTTGTGTAAAAACATAGGCAGATATGTCGAAAATACAAACAAAAAAGAATTTTTTTCTTTTCTTCCTCCAAAATTAATAAATATTATTTTATTATTTTAACTATTATTTTATTAAATTTGTTTAGGAGCCCCATTTTGATTTGAAATTTTCTCTAATGATTTCATAAACTTAGGATGAACAAGACGGATCTACTCCCCAGCGGAGTCACCATATTTGTTGTCAGGAATATTGCACCTTCTGCAAACAGAAGTTGTTCCTCTAGTCTAAATGGTTCAGATCTAGAACACATAAGTGAACGACAAAGGGTGAAAACCTTCACCGAATGTTGTAAACACCTAGAATAATGCTTTGATGACAAACCTGTGCACCTACAGAACATGTCAAACAAACAAGAACATCAAAGATACTAGAACATTATTTACACATCCATACTAGTGACTAAGGAATTCAATAACATATACATGCGAGATCAGTACAATAGATATGTGGGACAGAAGTCAGATTTGCATTAAGAAATCAATGAAGAAGCTTACAAACATTTCCTTAGTGTTGACAAACTCCTCCACAAGACAAACACCTCATCCCCGATAGCTTCAACTTGCTCTCTTGTGATCTCCAATGGATTGGGCTAGGTAGTCAATTCAACAGCATAAAATTACCATTCAATTCTCCGCCCCTCAACTATGGGACATTAGCTTGTATTTATAGGGATCAAATGGATATGGATAGTTGAGAGAATGGTGGGTGAGGTGGCCATAAGATCCTACCAAGAGGGATCTTGACCCTAACCAACCCAGGTCAATAGGGATAAGGTAGGACATGAGGCTTTTGTTCTAGAAGCCTCAAGAATCCTCCTTTTTTCCATTTTTACCAAGGGCACCACTTATACCCCTTTATGACAGAGCGATGAAGGGTAAGAACCACGCCAACAACAAAGGTGAAAGGTAGTGGCACCGCCTAGTTCTCACACAACCAGGGTGGTGCTGAACAAGGTATCGCTCATCTGATTGAGGGTAGAAGTGGTGCTGCAATTTTGTATGTTGAATCAACATCTAGAACATTGGCTTCACTCCAATTTTGGGATTTAGGGAAAACATAAGTGTTAGGGATATTATCACATGCCGGTGACAGGATTTGGGTGTAACAGTATGCAAATGTCAGCTTCTTCAAATTAGGCATAATGTTTGCTGTGACATGCATAGCTCGTGGGATGGATGGATTAACCAACAAATATTTTCCATTATTGTGATTTATGACATTGGGATAATCATACTTCCATGGAGGAATATAACCAGCAAGAATAGTTTCTAAAACAAACCCTAAATCTTCATCGCCATGTGCATCTTTAAATCTTTGTTCAAGGGGAACGACCTGACCAATTGTTCATTTTTTCCTTGATGTATTTATAGGGGCTAGCTGTGAGACAAAATCCAGTTCCTCCTTAACAATGGGTATGGTAGGTGGAGCCTCCATAACTAAACCTCTAATGGTGCCTAAAATTTAAACAAAAATCTACATTGTAGAAATCTCTAGACACAACGAGTTGCAGAAAATTATTTTTCTCAAGAGACTTCAAACTTTGGTACAATGATGAAATTGACTTACGTTTGGAGGTGAAATAGATCTATGCATGTAGCAAATTGACCAATCATGTGGGTCATTATTTTTACTTGATCTGTAATAAATTGAAAAAGGTGGTGGCTAATCCCTTCACACACTAAAATATTTTTTGGCCATTTATGACAAGGCGTCATTAAAGACATCACTTAGCTCACTATAAAAGAAGGAAATTACGATGCATTAATTATGTACTTGACAGAAAATCACACCGCCAAAATCTGTTGTGATCCAAATTTAACTATGAAAAAACTTGAGGTTACGATAGAACTTAAACTTGCGACACACAATACACAGAGTTCAAAGGACAATTTAAAATTTATATAAAATATCTCAACAGAGAAGAACTGGTTTTTTTCTTCTTATGTACAAGTTCAGTCAATACCAACTCAACCGAGTGAAGTACAACTATCCCTATAAGGTTTTAGTTGAATCTCATTTACCAACTCGTTGAAGGGTGTAGCATCTAACTTCTATAGCTGAACTGCACCCCCATTAGTAACATAAGTGACAACATGGTCCTAACCAATGTGTATGGAGCTTACTAGGATGTTTTTAAAACTTACTTATGTAGAGAATAACAAAGTCACCTGGATGGAATTTCTTGAGCTTAATGTGGCAGTCATGCCAAGCCTTCTGTCATTCTTTCTTGACTCGGTGATCATAGACTACAATGAAATGATATTCTTCTAACTGTAGCAGCTGAGATAATAGTTCTTTGATCTCACCCATATCTGTTATCTTAGTAATTACAACTATTCTTAGACTGGGTACAATATATTCCATTGGTATAACGATCTCCCTTTCTTAAACTAGTCGAAATTGAGTGTTCCTTGTAAGTTTCTTACATGTTGTGCGATAAGCCCATAAAACTGTGGGTATTTTTTAATCCTAGTAATCACAATTTACATTACATATATTAGTCAGTGCATGCTCTAAATTTTTGTTAAAGGATTCGCCAACTCCATTTACTTGTGGATGATATGACGTTGTATTCTTATGCTATATATGAAATTTTTTAATTAATCTCTCAATCAATTAATTAACAAAGTGCATACCCTGGTCACTTACTAAAATTTTTGGACAACCAAACCTAGTCACCATATGATCAAGCAAAAACCTGGAAGCAATCAATGTAGTATAATCCACTATTGGTGATGAGTCAACCCATTTGGTTAAATAATATGTCACAATAATTATATACTGTGCACCTGTCCATTTACCTAGTGTATTAATAAGACCCACGAAATCGGCAACCCATTTACCGAACGATTGCAAAGTTACCTGTGGTACCAGCGACATTTCATCTCGTAGAGACAATTTCCCTGTGCATTAGCAAATATCACAATTGTGAAAATAATCCATACCATCTAAATGAAGGGTAGGCCACCATAATCCAACCTATAAAATCTTGTACATTGTCTCTTTCTGTGTATAGTGACCCCCTGCCACATCGGCGTGAGCTTTAGTTAACACCATTGGTTTCTTGTGTTCTAAAACACAGTGACGTAGTATCTCATATGGTCCCAAATTATATAAGTGTCTAGCTACCAACTGGAAGTATGCATCTTTTACGACCAATTATTTCTTTTTTGTTGTGCTAAATCCTTCTGGTGCACTCCCCATAATGAAGAAATGCATGATGTATTCATAATAGTCATTGTTGATCCTAGATTTCTTATCATTTTTGGTAGTTAAATTACTCATTTAAACATATGTTTTGTCTTCTTTTTACATATTTTCTATCACGCAACTCACTACTCAGCCCCAGGTATGAATGAATTTAAGGTTTATGTAAAATCTGTTTATTATTATCATTTTACGATTTTATTGATTAAAATTGACATTGTTTGAAGCACATTTGATATATTAATTTATATGTATATTTGTTTGCAGGTTATATAGTATTTTTGGGATGAATTAACAACAAACATGGATTCATCTAGCTATGCACATAGCATGTTCAGGTCATCATCCAGCTCACTACGCGATACTCGTTGGTAGGTTTTTAGATATTAAAATGATGTTATTTCATACCTTAGTCCTTAGCACACCATCAAACAGACATTGCATTCATCCTAGATATGCGCACATCATATCCAAGTCATGGTCCAGCTCATCATTTAGTTTTCCAAACAACCACGTGGTGTTGAAAACCGATTTCAGGCATTAAGATGTTGAAACAGTCTGCAAACTACCTATTGTCCATGTGTTTGGGTGATGGAGAGGCTCCTGTTATAGAAGACTCGCTATCATGCTTCCTCTGCTCGACACTACACCAACATTCCATGCGTTTCAATGATGAAATGATTCCTATTCTAGAAGACTCACCAACGTTCTTTCTTTTGGCTGATACCACTCCACCATTCATGCTAACGAAGGAACCTGTGTGCTACATCATGCAATGAAGAGAGTCGATGTGTGAAGGAGAAGGAATGGTGCTGTGTGTTGGAGTTTGATTAGTTAGATGCCATAATGGTTGACTAAATTTAGAGAGTAGTCGACCACTAACGGGTCGAATTGATCATCCCTGTAAACATTGTCTATAAATGACTCCATGCATAGAGCTAAAGAGTTTATCATTTCATTAGTTAGACGGTCGTTTTTGAAGAGAAGAAATCTCTACTTTTGTTCCATATTTTAATAGAAGCCATATGTTCTGTTGTTTATGATTGCATCCGAGTAAGCATTAGCCAGGCATCGCCCCTGATTGCTGAGAGGGCCCCTCATCAACCAAAAGTTTCATTTCTTGTAGTTTCATTACCTTTCTTCTTTTGTAGTTAGTTTAATTTCTAGTTTGTTTTTTCTATTAGATTATTGTAAACATTTATTTCATTTATTTCCTGTAATGTATTTTGTTTCTGAAGTTAAATAGTTAGTTGCGCGCATAGTTTTCTTTTAGTCATTTCATTTCCAGCTTTACCGTTCAATTTATTTGCAAGTAGATAGAGTAGATAGAGTAGTTTTAGGACACCATGTTTCCTCCCAAGGAATTAAGGTATATCCTACTAAGATCGAAGTCATTATTGGCCTTCCCTCTCCAAAAACTCAAAAAGAGGTAAGAAGCTTTCTTGGTCATGTAGGCTATTACCTACGCTTTATTGAAAATTTCACTAAAATAGCTCAACCAATGTTTAAATTGCTTACAAAGGATGTAGAATTCCAGTGGACAAAATCTTGTCAAAATGCTTTTGAAATTCTAAAAGCTAAACTATCGGTGGCACCAATACTCAGGGGTCCTGATTGATCCCTTCCTTTTCATATATACACCAATGCCTATGATACGACCATAGGAGGTGTCCTCAGCCAAAAAGAGGGACAAGAACCTTATGCCATTTATTTTATTATCAAATTTGACTCCTACCGAACTAAATTACACTGTTATTGAAAAAAGAATTTTTGGCAGTAGTTTATTCTATTAATAAATTTTGCCATTACATTACAGGTTACGAAGTTTTTGTGCATACCGATCACTCTGCCATTAGATTTCTAATGAAGAAACCAATTACCAATGGTAGAGTGACCCGATGACTTCTTCTATTGCAAGAATTTAACATTACCGTCATTGACCGGCCTGGTAAAGAAAATCTAGTAATAGATTTCCTTTCATTTATTCAACCTAAAGACAATACTAAGCCTGTTGATGACACTTTTCCTAATGAACATCTATTTGTTGCATCTGTTCAAACCTCTTGGTTTACAGATATTGCCAATTATTTAGCAACAGGGAAATTAACAAACCATTTGTCCCCACACGAGAAGCTTCGTATTATAGTTCAGAATTCCAATTATTCTTGGGTTGATAATGATCTCTTCTGCACTGGTCGAGATCTTATTATTCGACGATGTGTGCGAGAGGATGAAATGAAAGACATCCTCCATGCATGCCATGATGGACCATGTGGAGGACATTTTTATGATAAGAGGATGGCATACAAAGCATTACATTCTGGTTATTATTGGCCAAGCATTTTTCAGGATGCGACCAAATATGTCAAAGGATGTGATAGTTGCCAAAGAATGGGTATACATACGCCATCTGATCAGATGCCCCTACAACCCCAAGTTATGATTGAACCCTTTGAGAAATGGGCTCTTGATTTTGTAGGACCAATTTCTCCCATGTCTCGTAAAAAGAAGTATATCTTGGTTTGCACAGACTATGTCACCAAATGGGTAGAAGCTAAAGCTTTATTTAGGGCCATAGAGAAATATGTGGTAGAAATCATATATGAAGAAATATTCACCCAGTTTGGTGTACCTAGAGAAATTGTCATAGAATAAGGTACTCAATTTACTTCTAAATTAATGAAAGAACTTACTACGAAATATGGCATCCGACATTGCAAATATTCACCTTATCACCCTCAGGCTAATGGTTAGGTAGAAGCAACCAATAAAGTATTAGAAGCCATTTTAACCAAAACCATTCACTTACATCATAAGGATTGGGTGATAGACTTCCAGAGGCTTTATGGGACTATAGGATAACATGGAGAAACACTACCAGACATAACCCCTACGAGTTAGTGTATCGAAAACAAGTCCGTTTACCTATTGAATTTCAATTTAAAACCTTTTGTATGGCAGCACAACTAGGCATGGATTTGGATGAAGCATAGAAACAACGAATATTATAGATTAATGAGTTAGATGAGATTAGACCAGATGCACTCCAAAGAACCATGCTAATAGAGAATCAACGAAAGACATGGCATGATAAATTTATTAAGCAAAAGCAATTTAATACTGGATATTGGGCACTACTATTCAACTCATGGTTTAAAAATTTCAAAGGAAAGTTAACTACCAGGTGGATGGGCCCATATGAAGTAGTTACAACTTTTGACAATGGTTCAGTAGATATTAAGACAATTGATGGCTCACAAATTTCCTTTATAGTAATTGGACACAAACTTAGACTTTATCACCAACCAACATCTAAACAATATTTCATATAGAATGTTTTGCAGTAGAGGGAAATGGAATTGGTTGAAGAGGAAGCTATTCCTCCTCCTCCTGATCCTTAAAAAAAAGAGTATTTTGGGTTATCATCACTTGTATATATGTAAATATGTGTTTTCTTTTCTGAATAAATAAGAGTCATTTCTAATAGATTCTTTAGAAGGGACTCTTTTTATTTTGTAATGTTATATATGTTTTCATGAATAAATTGAATCATCTAATAAGTGACTTTGCATTTTGATTACAAGTACTTTATCTATAGGTAGCTCATCGAGTATTATTTGGAAAAGAGAAGTACGCTAAAACACTCATCAGGTATCTTAACCTTTCTTGGGGTAGGGGTACTTTTGAAATGTGCAACTTATAGTGACAATAAAAATACAATAATTTGCATATAATTCTTATAGCTCTTCTATGATTCATATGGTTTTTGGTATTTTGATTCAGACATGTATATTTCTGATTTTTTCTTTTGAACAGTTGCTTGACAGACCTACTTTCATTATCATATTTTTCACAATCTCATATTACACCTATGGATTACTAGTTCATCCTATACTTGTTATCAAAACTTGTCTCTCAAAGTATTTTGGTGATAACTCAAGAGTAAGTGGATTTTTTTCCTATGGGGAATAGTACTTATCTCTTATGAAGAAGAAGGACTGTAAAGTCAAAGTACAACTTTAAGTTATTCTCTTTTGACATGATCTATGGTTAAGGACTTTATGAAATTACTTATAAGTTTATTTTAAAAAATTGAATTATGTGTTTAGCAGGACTTAAACATGCTCTAGTACCAATCAGCTTCCATATATTTAAATATCACTATACAAGGCAAACCCGCCGGGGTACTGAACAGGCCTATTGGCAGCGGGTCAATGCTAAGTAATAACTTAAAACATGGAAGCTCAATAAATGAAAGTAAAAACATCAGGGTACTGAACAGGCTCGCTGGCATTGGGACTATGCTTGCATGGTACCAACGTAAACCCATCGGGGTACTGAATAGGCCTGCTGGAAGCGGGGCAATACTGGGTAAATGAGATCTGGTTAATGCAATACTATGCACATGGTTCTTAGAACAATGTTAATATAATATTTATTTTTAGAATTTATGAATAAACATGTCATGACCAATTGTTTATAATGTCATTTGAGAATGGGTGTAAGTTGGGCTTGACCCTGTCCATCTAATTCAACAAATACCTAGGATGTCATTATCCTAGAAATGGGACCCATAGTTGTAAATCTCACATACTCCGGGGTAAACTTAAATATTTTGTGATGACAGGATATATTTAAAATGAGGCATGCATGACTAGATTTTCCTATGGCATTATTTTGGTTATATTATCCTCATTCAAGTGGTCTTTCTAAGCACTGTTATATTTTTCATGAATATACATATCTGAATCATTTCCATTTACTAATTAGTTTTTCTTTTTCTTATAAAATAATAATAGCATGATAGAAATCTTTATTTTCATTATCTGGAACAATTAATTCTTCTCTATTGTATGGCTTGAGGACAAGCCATATCTTTGGTTTGGGGGAGGATTAGTAAAAATTAGACTGTTTTTATTTTTCATTAATTATGTTAGATCTATTTATTTCTAACAAATGATAAGTTTTTTTAGGATAATGTAAGCAGTGGAACTTGGTTATAGCATGAAGCATATTTTCACAGAAAAATCAATATGGAGAACTATATGAAGGATTGAATGAAGGTCCAAATGAAATACCAAATGACGATCTAAATAAAACATTGTGATATTACAACACTTATGATTAAAATTTGCTAACCAAATTTTATTTTTTTGGCAAATAGTTTTTACCTCCATGTGGACACTTTGACCTTAAAAGTTTTTTATCATTTCACTGTTGGAAACCCTATCCTCTTACCCAATCATGCATGTAAACTTTCAAATGACCGATCTTCTTGTTAATCAAGGTTATTGAAAATACGATTTATACCTTTGTGTCATATGTTCAACCTGTCCAAAGTTTTACTCTCGACATGGTTGAGCTAATTACAAACCTTATGAACTCACTCATTGATGCATATGCTCGATAATGGCACATGTTTCAAGGTTCGCTATGATAGCGTGATCTCTTAAATAAGCTGAAATTCTTTCTATTACATTGTTTTTAATTTTCATTATTTATGTAGAGCTTTCTCAGCCATTTTTCTTACACTCTCTACAAAAAGATTCTATATCATAACTATTGAACAATGTCGAATTGTTTTGAACCTGAGAGCTATCAAATCAAGAATGTTTAAACTCAACAAAGCCATTTAATTTTCATACAACATTTGACATGAAAGATATGATACTTAGAAAGCACAAGCCATTTTAAATAACCTCCTTCATCTGCCAAGTCAAAGGCAGCTTCTAGCGCAGCTCCGCCTTCTTCCTAAGTTATCTTTCTTTTTGCTCAATGGAACTTGGAATTTCTCTGGTTTGGGGGAATGTTGATCCCATATTTGTTATCAATTTTTGTAGTTAAATTACTCATTTAAACATATGTTTTGTCATATTTTAACATATTTTTCGTTACACATCTCACTATTCAGCCCCATGTATGAATGAATTTAAGGTTTATGTAAAATCTACATGATACTCATTGGCAGGTTTTTAGATATTAAAATGATGTTATTTCAGACCTTAGTCCTTAGCACACCAGCAAATAGACATTGCATTCATCCTAGATATGTGCAAAATATATCCATCTTAGGTTCTAGCTCATTGTTCAGTTCACCAAACCAACCGCACACTGTTGAAAATCGATTTCAGGAATTAAGATGTTGAAACAGTTTGCAAACTACTTGATGTCCACGCGTTCGGGTGATGGAGAAGCTCCCATTATAGAAGACTCGCCATCATGCTGCCTCTCCTAGACACCACACCAATAGTCCATACGTTTTCATGATGAAACGATTCCTGTTCTAGAAGACTCGCCAGCGTGCTTTCTTTTGGCTGATACCACTCCACCATTCACGCTAAGGAAGGAGCCTGTGTGCTACATCACACAATGAAGAGAGCCAACACACGAAGGAGAAGGATTGGTGTCATGCATTGGAGTTTGATTAGTTAGACACCATAATGATTGACTAAATTTAGAGAGCATTCGATCACTAAAGGGTCGACTTGCTCATCCCTATAAACATTGTATATAAATGACTCCATGCGCATAGCTAAAGATTTTGTCATTTCTTTAGTTAGAAAGTCATTTTTGGAGAGAATAACTATGTACTTTTGTTCCATATTTTAATAAAAGATGTATGCTGTGTTGTTTATGATTGCGTTCGAGTAAGCGTTAGCCAGGCATCACCCCTCATTACTGAGAGGGCCCCTCATCAACCAAAGGTTTCTTTTTTTGTAGTTTCATTACCTTCTTTTATATTTAGTTTAATTTCTAGTTTTTTTTTGTTATTAGATTATTGTAAACATTTATTTCAATTATTTTTTGTAATGTATTTTATTTCTGAAGTTAAATAGTTAGTTGCGCACATAGTTTGCTTTCAATTTGCTTTCAATCATTTCATTTCCAGCTTCACTATTCAGTTTATTTGCAAGTAGATAGAGTAGTTTGTTGTTATCATTTTAAATTAAAATCAATTCTGTTTATTTCCTTTTTGTATAAGTTTATTTGAATTTCAGTTTATTTCTTAATGATTGCTTTATGTTCATGAATTTGTTTAAGTTTATTTCATTGTCAAATTTGATTAATAATTAGGTTTATTTACTATCTCTCTGCATTGTATTTACATGTGCATAAATTCAGCTGAAGATTAGATCATTTAGGTTATCTTCTATTATTTTAACTATGTAGACTATCATTCGGACAACCTATTTAAACTATCATTCAGTCACCCCTTTCAGACCCGCAGTTCAATCTTTCATTCAGTCTGTCATTTCATCTTTAGTGTTTTTAATGTGTTTTGAAATTGTTTTAAGTTCTTTTTCTTTAGTATTTGAAGTATTCTTTGACTGTAATAGTTAGATGATAGTTCTATTTAACATTAAAGTTGAAATTGGATTGTTTTAAGTTATTTATCAAATTTTTATCATTATCCATATCTCCTTTTCACGTTGAACATGTTTTAAGCTATGTTGTGTTTTGTTTCTTGAGTTTGTTTCTTATTCCTTTTTACTGTTATATTGTTTTGTATTCATCCTTTTGGATTGATTTATCTATTTGCATGTAAAACTTAGTATTAGATGTAATTATTCTTAGGAAAATATATCAGTACTTTGTAGACTATTCCTTTTTCATTGTGTGATAGCTGAAAGAGACTTGTAGGAAAGAATTCAAAGATAGTCCTATTAAGTTTTCTACTTGTTTCTTTTTATTTTGTTTCTTTATTAAGTTTTCTCCTAGTTTTTCTTATTTAGTTTCTTTATTAAGTTTTCTACTTGTTTTTTTTATTAAGTTTTCTACTTATTTATAAATTAGTCCTTCCTTGCATCTTAGTCTTTCATTTGAAAAATCAATTGTTGATAGTATCTTTTTCAGTTTAAAGATATTTGCTTATAAATTAAATTATCAATTATTTAGTTTATTATTCTGTTCTGGTTCAATTACCTTAATAATTGAATTCTTAGGAGTTTGACTCGATTTTTCATTTTGAAATATCTTTCGATATTTTGTTTGTTAAAATATTTCCACAACACCATAGGAATCCCTCTACCTTCGCATATATTTTGTGTAAACTCTAATCCTACCAACCCCATTTGATAATTAAATATTAGTTGAATTAATCTAGACGATATAACACCCAACAGTCATCAACCATTTTTAATGCAAATAACTATATGTTGGGAATAGTGTCATCTAAAATGGTAGGGTCTTCCCCATTTTCTAACCTTGAAATATGGCCATGTCCTACATTCAATCTTCCTGGTTTTACAACAATTTCAAAATCAAATTCTTGGAAGATAAGAAGCCATTGAAAGATATTCCCCCGCAAACATTGGCTTATTAACCTCAAAGTAGAATGGTTCATAAACATCTTGAAGGACAACCCAATAAGTAGTGTCGGAATTTATGGAGTGCACATACCATAGCAAGTCCTTCTCTCTCTCTTCATCATATAATTTTTCTCTGTAGTCGACATATTTCTACTAGCAAATGCAATAGGGTGATGAATATAGCCCTCACCAGGTTGTGCAAGAACTTCTCCTAGTGTGATAGATTATGCATCGGAATGCACATGAAATTATTTTCTCCAATCTATAAATACTAAAATAGGTGTTGAAACCATCTTCTCTTTTAGGACATCAAGACTCTTTTAACACTTCTCATTCCACTGAAATTTAACATATTTATTCAATAATTTCTCCACTGGAGCAATGATCTCTGCATGTCCCCTAATAAATTTTCTGTAGTAACCACTATGACCTAGCGTGGTCCTTAATTATTTAACCTACAATGGTGAGGGTAGGTTGAAAATGATTAAATATCCATAGGGTCCATCAACATTCCCTCTTGACAGACAACATGACCCAACAAAATACCAAAAGGGGTACAAAAATTGCAGTTATTCATATTTAAATAAATTTGAAATTGTCTACACTGTTCAAGAATAATCCGAAGACTCTAAATATAATCCTTAAATAACCCATATATTTTCCAATCATCAAAGTAGACTTCCAAAAATGTATGAATAACATATTTAAAAGAATCTACCACTATCCTAGAAAAAATAGAAGCCACATTCTTAAGTCCAAATGGAATTACCATGTATTTGAAACAACCCAATTATGTCACAAATGCAGTCTTATGTCAATCCTCTTTTAAAATATTGATATGATAGTACCCATAAAATCCATCGGTAAAAGTGTACACCTCTTCCCCCCTACACTCTTCAAGACCTCATCTGTAAAAGGCGTAGGAAACAGATCATGCAGGAAAGCATCATTTAGTTTCCCTAGGTCGACACAGATATAGAATTCTCCTATTTTCTTATTTTTTACGGGCTAATCCATTGTAATTATTCCATAAGTTAAATAATTCTTATGTCCAACATTTGATATAAGTCTTCCTTAACCTTCTCTTTGTATCTTGGATTCAATCTATATGGTCATTGCTTGATAGGCCTTGCATCTAGTTTAAGAGGAATATTCATTTCACCTATTTGAGAAATCATGAGTAGCTATCAACCAATATTCATTGTTTTATGAATATGATTAACATTTTTCTCTGGTCACAAGATTTCCCGGGGTTCTTCTATTAGAGCCGATAGCTCCTCCAGAGCCTCTTCATACTTAATAAGGGCTAAACAAATTCTTGAGAATGCTTACCTTTTCCATCGACTTCATTAGAAGTGATTGGTCGAAGCTTGGTGGCATGTCGATGACTGGTCCTTCCTCGATTGTCAGAAAATCAATAGAAGTTGAAGCACGATTTCTATCCACAAATTTGTTTCGTGCATCAAAGAAGACTCCCTTTTCCTTCTAGACGTCAAATTATACTTTCTTTTGCACTACAGGTCATATTCTTGTATTTTTCCATGGTTATCCTTGGTCATATCCTATCCCATCATCTCCCCTTGTTAAAACAACAATGGTAGGTTCTCGGGGCTCAACGAAAATCTCCTGAAAATTATGATTCACATTTGGTATTTGGTTCTGATTCTCAGTGATTTTGGGTTGCAATTTAGAAATAACTTGTGGACACTCCTCAATATAATGATCCAATGCTTTAAATTATGAACATGATGATGTAAGATTGATACAGTCTCTAATATAATGTCCTGGTTATCCACAATTATAACAGATAATTTTTCCTCACCCTTAACCAAATCCCCCTCCTCACCCTCGGCCTCTAAAATCACTACCCCCTTGGGTTGACGGAATTGTACATGAGATCGTTCGGCTTGCATTTGATTATCATTCTTCATTGATTAGGTATCCACATTCTTTTCCTACAACAACTAGTATGCCATGTAGTCATTTTCAGCATGGTCCATAGATCGACAGAACTTATAATAAATATTAGCAGGTGTACTTGCTATCTGCTGTAAATAAAGACATTATTCCGAACGATGATCTCTTGTTTAGCATACTTGACACCATGGCATCCCTTGTGAACTTAATGGATTTGACGCACATGGTGCAAGGTAATCCAGGAAGGATGGACATGAATCCTTATTATGGCCTTCAGTTTTAGATCTCATACACGAGACTTCCTCACATATTTGTTTCCCCTTCTTGATATCTTGTATATGCAATGGCAGGTTAGATAATTATGACTTACTATGCATCATTCCTATGTCAGTTTTCCCAACTAGCAAAGATTCTAATGTCATAACAAGCTCGAGAGCTTCTATCTGGGACACTATATTCTATTGCATTAAGGGATCACAGATATGGGGTAAAAATGCATCAATGAACCACTATTTATGTTGGATTTCATACATTTGGAATATTACCTTAGCCATCAAGGTCTTGAATCTCTAGTCGAAATCCCAGACAGACTCACCTGACATTTGCTTGATTTCCTTCAACTCTGTGATACATTGTGACTCATATTTTGGGTTTTTAAATTCATCTATTAACCCAGTTTGAATCTGATCTAATGAATTCTAAGGGTTTCCTGTAGGAACCACAGAAAACTTCATATAAAAATCAAGAGGAAGACCCCTAAAGGTTATGATCATCTGAGCTATTTTTATGGCCTCATCTGGAACCTATCGCTCTATCCAAACAGCTTCACACAAAAACCAGTGTTGCTCAAGGCCTTCCAACCCATTCCTATTAAATATAGGAAACTTCATGTTGTCCCCAGTCATTCTATGAGTTTGGGGTATTGATGAACCTGAAATAGATGGATCACTAGTAATAAATTTTTAACCACTATCTCAACCATTACTATTACTCTGATTCAACAAAAATCACTTCAAAACACTTTTAGGTCTTACCTCTGATACTAGAGATGTACGTGGAGTTGTAGGCATGTCATAGGCTTGGGATTAGTAAGTATATGGCACCTCTTCCTCGTCTTCAAAAATAATTCGATACTTCTCCTCCTTGTCACAAAACTCTTCATCGAGCTATGGAACCAACTCATAGTCTCCTCTTTCATTCACATTACAACTCTCTCTCCCTGTCGCAGTTCTTCTCCTTTTACCAGACCGAAATATTCTCCCAATTCTTAGGTGACCACCCTCTTCATCAGTCTCACTGCCAGCTGGGAACATTTTAGCTTACTCTACCTATATTTTCTATTCCTTCTTCTCATCATTACCCATGTCCTCCATGCATAATGATTTACTCATCATATTCCATCCTTAAGATTCCCTTTTCACATACTAGAATTTTGATCCACAGTTTTATGTACTTCAAATATCTTCCTATGGGACCTTGAAATTTTTTTCTATCATCTTAACTATATGACTTAATAATATCTATAGAGATATCAGTAATATATCCTTCCAAAATAATATCAACCCAAAATTCCACATCCCTAGAGAAAGGATTACGAACACTCTCCAGCCATTAGATCAGTTGAGGAGTCCACCCCCTAGGTTCTCCACCTTGAAAAGTTTTCTTCTAAAATTCTATCCTTTCCAAGCATTCATGCAATATAAAAAGGAGTTCACTAAATAAACTCTCATGAATACCTAAATAAATGTACCTTCTTAACCATTCCCCTAGAGTCAACTACAACCCCTTACTTTCTTGTTGTGTGAATTCTTGATCTTTCTTGTAGACCCAATCCTAAATCTCAGGCTTCATTAGATTCCAAAACATGTCCTCGTTATGATGATCTAGGTCCTGGAAACATAACTATTTGTTGGCTCGCTTAGAGTAACCCAGGTTTAACCTTGCAATCTGATAAAAAAAACCCAAGGTATTGGCCCGACAGAGCATAACCCTGTCGGCAACACCGGCAAAGAAAGTGAAGTCTCACCCAAGGTACCTATAGGGACTAGAGGAACTGAGATTCCATGTTGATAGAAGGGGATCTTTCCATGCCAATACCTAAAATCCTACCCAACAATGCTGACAAATAAATCATAATCAACATATAACATAAACAACAACATATGGAAACATAATACAATATTAATCACATTTACCAACATATTTAAATCATTATCAATTCATTTCATCATGAAAAATAGATACATCATCAGTCATAGAAAATTGTAAATCATCACATGAAAGTGAGCATACACCATTCCACACAAAGAATTTAATGTGGAAACCCATACAAGAGAAAACCACAAAATCTCTCTTCATTCGGAATGATTCGTGTCTTGAACGCTTTGTTCTATGCACAGAACCTGCAGACATATCCCAAAAACTCCATTACATTACATCCACACACACAACTTGCGTACTAACAATACATTATCTCCATGACTCTTATTCATTATTTGCACTACAACATAGAACATTGTAGACTTCTTCAAAACTTAACCTCGACTGACTCTATCTTATCATCTAAACCCCCTTAAGACCAACCCTTTATATTTGTATAGGCTCTAAGGGATTATTTTACATCTCATTCCCACTACCCATAAGTGAAAAACCTTTCTAACTAACTCACTGCATACATTTAATATTCCCCAAAAAATTGCCCAAAATTACGAAGCTGACCATTTCCACTCTTGTTCCATCACAACCATGTTCTCACATCTACCGGACTTCTCAAAACTTCTAGAAAAAACTTTATGTAACTTACCTAGGGTTAGGTTAAGGAATTTATTGAAAGAAATGTCCCCAGTTGAAAAGATGAGTTATCCTACTAAGCTCAAAGTCTTACATCAGCAGGTCACTAAACTCCTGACACAACAACAATGAAGAACTGATCGTGTCATGAAGCTTCAGGTTGAAGTAGATTAGGTCACATTGACAATTCACCCAATGCATGTTCAAGTGCGAAAATATGTAGAAACAACTGAGGTGTAAAGTTCAAAACTTCTTAGTTCTAAACTTGTAGAAATAATTTTTAAATTCAAGGAAGATGTTTAGTGAAAACCAGAGTATGTGATGAAAACTTTCCAATATTTTCAAGACAATATGAACAGGACAGAAGTTTCTATCTGAAGTGGTTCAAGACGAGCCACATGTGAGTGTTTGGGGCCTATTATACCTAAGTAAGTTACGCAAATTTTTGTCCATAATTTTTTTAGAAGTTCGCTCGAGGTGTGAACATGGTTGCAACAAAGCAGGAATGGTAATGTTCCACTCCATAATTTTGGGCAATTTTGGTGAAATATTAAATGTATGCAGTGAGTTAGTTAGAAATGTTTTCCACTTATGGGTAGTGTGCGCGGGGTGTAAAATTGACCATTAGATCTCATAAAAATGTAAATGGTTGAGATTAAGGGGGTTCAGAAGATAAGATAGAGCTGGTCGAGATTAAGTTTTGAAGTATATAATGTTGTATACTATAGTGGGAATAATGAATAAGAGTCGTGGAGGTAATGTACCATCGGTCCACAATCTATGTGCACAGATGTAATGTAATGGAGTTTTGGGGATATGTCTATAGGCTTTGTGCATAGAACAAAGTGTTCCAAACATGACTTATGCCAAATGAAGAGTGCTTTTGTGGTTTTCTCTCGTATGGATTTCCATGTTAAATTCTTTGTGTCAAATAGTGTATGCTCATTTTCATGCGATGCTTTACAATTTGTTGCGAGTGATAATATATCTATTTTGCATGATAAAATGAAATGATAATGCTTTAAATGTGTCGGTAAATGTGATTAATATTGTATTATGTTTCCATATGTTGTTGTTTACATTATATGTCGATGATGATCTATATGTCAACATCATTGGGTAGGTTGTCGGGTATTGGCATGGAAAGATCCCCTTCTATCACTACAGAATACTGGTTCCTGCAGCCCCTATAGGTAGCTCGGGTGAGAATTCACTTGCATCGCAAGTGTTGCTGATGGGATTATGCTCTGTCAGGCCAATACCTTGGATTTCTATTGGTCAGGACACAAGGTTGAACCTATGTTAGTCGAAGCGATCCAACACCCACCTAGTGGAATTTGGAATACTACTCAGGATTCAAAGACCCCATAGATAATGCACATGTCATGGTTAGAGACCTTGTTCACAATGCTTGAAGACTAGAAGTTCCATTTCCCTATGTAAGACCCTTGTTTTCCTTTTCAACAATGGTATAGACCCTTATACCCATCACTACTATCGAAAAGCAATTGATGGAAATCATATCCCATTTGGAGGATGAAATCTCATAGAAAAATCCTATGTTGTGTTTTAGTTCTTTTTCAGCATGATAGAGCCTAAGAAGCTTTGCTAAATTCCTAAGGTAGTTGTTATACTTCCCTAATAATTGTTAAGAAGAAAAGACCCATTGGTGGTACTTAGAACATTATAATGTGCTCTAGTAAACCATTCATACTCAAAATATTCCCAAGAGATGCAAGGTTTTGTGGATTGTACCTGTTTTCATGGTTATAGAAAGTAGGAAGTGTCATCTAGAGAAGAGATTCATTGCTTCCATCCTATGACCTTGGTTAGACCTCTAAACCCGTTCTTGGCACACAACTAAACTATTCATGGAACCAACAACACATCAGTTTTAAACTTGTGTAGAAAGAAAAGCATATAGACTCTTTAAGCAAAACAGGGATTACACAAAATCATTCACACAAAAAACATAGATATTTACTCTGGAAACCCTTAACCGGGAAAACCAACAAGCCTTGGAGACACACCTCCTATTTTCTCATATCATTATGAATCCCTCACAATACAAAATATAGGTATTCTACAACATTCAATACCCTAATATGTTAACCCAGATTAGAAAATAGACCTCGATCCCTTAACTGGGATTAGATTACATACTTTTATAAAAAAACACAAAAATAGCCACAAACAACCCAGAAATTTGGTGCTTTTTACACTTGTGTTAGAAATGGCGTTACAACCATTTCTATAAAGGTGTTGACATGGATCGTCAGGTGCGTCACTAACATGAACAACTTTCCCCCTCACACACATGCAATAGATATAACATATAATTAAAACAACAACCTTGGCATGTTGGTTACGGAGCCCAATCTTCTTGATTCATAGATGTTATTGTTATGTTGTGTTTATACACCAGTTTTGTTGCACACTCATCCCAGCAGGGGGGTGCAGGGGGGCATCGTCCCCTTGCGAGGGTACGGGGGGGACCATTCCCCCTGAAAGGGGAGTGTGGGGGCCATCACCCTCAAGAAAGGTGCTTTAGGGGTGAAGCTCCCAAAATAAATTTTTGAGACGTTTGTTGGCCAATAGTTTATGGGACCATGGTATTGTATTATGATTGTGTATTGTATTGTAGCATTGTAAAACAATCTATGTGATTGTGTGAGAGAGACTATGAGGGAGTGAAGAGGAAGAATAATGGGTGTGATGCAGGTTGTATCCCTTCATTTTTTGTATGATATATTAATAAAATGGCTAGGAATTTATGTTTGGATGTATCCCATCTTCAGTGAACCACGTTATATTGGTGTCTCTCTTGTAATGTTTAATATGTTTTAATATTTTCATCTTGTTTATTGTTATTTCTCTGCGATCCTGTTTTTCTAACATGACAGTAATTGATAACCAATAGATATGTAATGTGGTGGTTTGAGGAATCATCCTGTAATACCCAATTATTTAACCCAACACTCATAACAAGAAAAGTGTAAATAATGTATGACTAAAGAATATTAAAATTGATGACACGAGAGTTACAATTTTTCATTATTAACAATAGATACAACCATAATTAATATATGTGAGATACCCAATTATTTTTTCATGGGAATACAAATATTCCAAAATAAATATCAAAGGTATAAGGACAATCAAAATTTTTAGCATCTGAAATCGTAAGTTAAACCTACAGTCACACTTTCGAAGGTAGCCAGATTCTCATCAACAACAGCTCCTCTAGAAACTCCATGTGTGGGAAACCGCTCTCCTCCCAACCAAATCCTCAATAATAGAATGGGATTCCCCAATCCCTCACTTGGAAATACCAAGCTATCCAACATCATCCACATTAGAAGAAAGCCCATAGACTCCATATTCCATCTCCTCCAAACCCTCAAAAGACTCTACCCAAAGAAACCCCCTGAAAGAAGAAGCCATTTCTCCTTCTCATTCCTCATATTTAATCTTTTCAAAGGTCCCCTAAGGGTGGAAACATGTCCACATGCAATATTTTCCCATGAAAAAATCCATAAAAATAGATAAATAGCTCATAATTATATAATTTATTATTTTCCTTTTTAACCCCTTATTTAAGCCAAAACATGATTTATTAAGTTTAATTTTGTCTAATCAAATATATTTATTCTTATGAATAACTTACTCTTGTAATATTATTATTATAACCTACATTGTCTAATACTATTATGGAGGGTTAGGACCTACTCGAGTGTACATCACAAGTATATCCCATGAATTCACTATAACCCTGGTATGCCCCCTAGAAATAATGCATTGAGTGACATACGACATTACATACTTCCCCCCTTCAAGGGATTTCATCCCAAAGTTATTATTACAGGATTCCTAACTATAACATTTCACTTCTTCCCTTACACACCCTCTCCCATAATCATACCATCTAATCAACCTCCGAACACCCCCAATACTCCAAATGGTCTCGCTTTCGATGAAACATACCCTATGTTGCAACTTGTATAAGGGTCACCCAACTTGGTATGACTGTAACAGGAATACGAATTTTAATCATAGGTATGAGAAGTTGCAAGCATGCTCCTTTCTCTTTTGACTTCTGGAATCATGAGAAGGTTTAAGGCCTTCTAGTATTTTCTGGGATATATACCGCAATACCTCATCTGGATCTTCCAGGAATATGGCCATGCATGTTAACCTTTGTATTCCATGCATCTTGAAAGGTTGGCCCAAAATTCCTCCATAACTCTCTGATGACAATCAACCCCTGGCTTCAAAAGGCCTTCTCCATATACATCCCCTTGCTAAAATACCTCAAGCCGTGGACTTTAGGAAATTGTATGAAGGAAAGAAATTGGTAGCAAGGTATTATAGAGTGAGTTAGTTCCCTAGCCCATAACTCCCTTGTGGTTAGGGGTTCCCACGATATTGTGGATCTTAGAATGACCTGACCTTGAAGGTTCCAGAGTGGCATTCCTGTAACACTTCCTCTCATCATGCCATCATAACATTAGTCATGAATATAACATTTATAGATCATATATTATCAAAATCATAGTAAAATATGCATTCTATAACATGTCCTTATGATAATATACCATCATCACAATATTAAGGAACCCCATGTTACGACATGTTATTATGTACCATAACATATTTAAAAATAACAGTAAACTGCATGCTATCATATGCCATACATCAACATTTTAAATATGAGGAACCACATGCGACTTCATCACAACATGAAAGCATAACATCATTACTGCAAATGTGAAGGAATGCTACTACACAACATCATGAAACATAATGTTATCATATAGAATTAAAATCATAACACATTTATCATAATTAATCATAAATAATTTCCATAATGTCTTCTCAATAATCCCAATTCATAGTATGAAAAAAATACTTCATAATACTCATTCATTTATTAGTCATGGCATTTTAATGAAGGACATAATGATCGCCTCCATGATCAATCAATACAATCATGTGATTCATCAATATAATTTCATTCGCACAATCAGTTTAATCTATGGCATACAATGGAACAATATAATAACACAATCATGATAAGTTATTTGTATTACATGTGAGGATAACATAATAACATCAACCAGATCAATTTATTCCATAGCATACAATGAGTAGTATAAAAACATCACCATGATCAACTAATCCTTAATGCTAGAAAATAAAATCCTCTCATGAAATCATCATTCTTCCCATTATAACAATAAGTGTCCTCATCATAAACATGATCACATACTAGAAAAGAAAAGAATTACCTAAAAATCATCTTGTTGTCATCTCATTATAACACCATATCATAAGCTATATTTCCACAAATAATTACATGTCATACCATAAAATCATTTATCAACATATACACTAGTGTTCATAACCTTAATAATGTGATAAGAGTCTCAACATCTAGGATGTGTAAAACAATTAAGACATCGTGAAAGTTCATATCTTGATTAATCAAGTCTAATCAATTTCACTAGTATGCCTGAATAATCAATAATACATACAATATATCACATCTAATGCCTTAGAATGATCATCAAGTAACTATATAGTATCTATATATGATTAAATTTTCCCATCTAGGTTTTATCCACAACAGGTTCATCATGAAATAACTTCATGAACTCCATGAACAATAATTTGTGGGGTAGGTTTAATCAACACACCATTAAGATGTAGGATTTCATATATTCTACTACTAAAACATTCAATTAATCCTTGCTCATCTATATCTAGAGCAATGCATTCTCATTCAGAGAAGGAAATTCATCAATAAGTGGTTAATTACATCTATCCTAAGGTTACCAGTGCACCAATTAGCTTAACTCTTATACCTACTGGTACATAAAGAGTTAGATAATAGTATGTCGTCAATTAAGCTTCTCATCATGCTTAATCCATTTGTATGAAGTAATGGTTAATACTTATCCTTGTTCATGCTAAGAAATGTCTTACTTGATTCAACTACAATTATGCATGAGGATATTGTCTTCTTACTTTATGTTAGAATTTTCCTTGTAAGTCTCTAAAAATGAACCCATCATATACCTTACCTTCACATTCAAACATCTACACACAAGAAGAAGACCTTGATTAAGCTTAAGAATTTTATCCATTAAACCTTTTTCCTTTTCTACCATGTATCATTCCTCAATTATGAATTATAGAGTTAACAATTTCCTATCGATAATCCTTAAAATTATATTAGTCATGATAATTAGTCCTCCTTCATGTTATTCATTCCACTCATTAATCAAGAAAACTTTCCACTTGAGGGATACACTCCTCTGTTATATTTTATTGCAATTCTATAATTTTTGTTCTGGAATTGTTACCCTAGGGGTTACCATGCTATGTTACCTCTTTATCCTAAGGTTTCCATGTCTTCCAAATTCCCTATAATGGCATAATTCTTATCATAAGCTCAAAGGTGAAAAGGGCACATTGGCCTTCATGGAATACAAAGTACATCTCCAAAATATTGGAATGAGCTAAGGTATTACAAGAAATCGCAAAGTGGTATCTTCAAGATATTGATCACCTTTTAGCTATCATTTAACATATTTTCACATGAGGGTGAAAACATGAAATTGGGTAACTATTTTGCTTGTTTTTTTACAAATAAAAATGGAAATTTTCAAGTTTTTCAAGTCCAATACCTTTAAATGCTTATATCCCTTAGGAATTTAACGTTGAAGTAAAAAAAAATGTTTTGGAGAATTGAATTAGCTTCATACTCGTATTTTCCTAAAAAAAATTATGGACATATCATGGGACAAATTTGGTGCTCACCAACAACATATACTTGAAAATTTTAGGTATGGATAATGAGTGACCTGCATGAGCACTAGTTTTTTCATAGATAGTTATTCATTTTATGGAAAAAAAATGTATGCTCATAATATAAACTCACTACACTTGTTTATGGACTATTTTTTGATATTTTTCAGACTTTAGAACTGTTTTTTATTAATTATTGAAATAGCATATGTTCATAAAATGGTGCATTGTTGACACATGTTGGTGAGATTCAATTTTTATTTTTAGCCACACTCGCCACCAACATGTTTTTATTCTTTGATTATATATAAGGATTTATTTTTTCATGCGAATATATATATATATATATATATATATATATATATATATATATATATAATGCTTTATTTTTTCATGCGAATACAAATATTTTAAAACAAATAGAAAAGGGAGAAGGATAATCGAAATACTTACCTAAAATCATAATTTAAACTTACAGTCACAATTTTAAAGTCACTTGAATTCCCATGAGTAGCAGCTGGACTCTGAAAAATCCGTGTGGGGGAAATCGTTCTCCTCCCAACCAACCCCTTATTCATAGAAACAGATCCCATGATCCCTCACTCAACAATACCAATCTAACAAACATCATCCACATTACAATAACACCCATAAACTCCATCCTCCATCTCCTCCAAACCCCCCAAAGACTCTACTCAAAGAAACCCCTTGAAAGTAGAATCCCCTTCCCCTTCTCCTTCCTCATATTTAATATTTTCCAAGATCCCTCAGGGGTGGAAACATGTCCACATGAAATATTTTCCCATGAAAAATTCCATAAAAGTAGCTAAATAGATCATAATTGTATATTTTATTATTTTCCTTTTCAACCCGTTATTTAACCAAAAACATGATTTATTAATTTTAATTGTGTCTAATCATATATATTTATTCTTATTAATCCCTTACTCTTATAATATTATCATTATAACCTACACAGTCTAATACTATTGTGGAAGCATAAGCCGTACTCGTGTGGCCAATATCACAAGTATGTCCCATACCTTCACTAGAAACCCGACATGCCACCTAGAATTAATGTTTTAAGTGAAAAAAGGAATTACACATACTTATTGATTGACATGAGAAGAAATTTTTAGGGATAGAGGATCCCTTTTCCCTCCCCCAACTATGATTGGGGACATAAGGCACATCCATGATGACCAAGGTCTCATATTGCTACCATATTTCAACTTCGACGCCAAAGAATTATGAGAGAGGGTCATGTTGTATCATGTAGGTGTTTTTTGGGGTGATTGAGATAGATAAGGTACAATTACATCACTTACAAACATATTTCTAGTGAATAAAATTTACTTATGGTGGTTTCATCCCACATATAGTCCAAATACTGCCTTTAAATTTCTTATATGTTGGTTCGAGTACTTGTTCAAGGATTTTGATATTGAGATGTTTCAATAAATTATCCATTCTTTTTTTATTATTTGATAATAGTTAAGGCCTCATGAACCATCCATAGTCCCATGTGCTGGTCTAAGTACATCTTCATGGTGCCTAATATTGTGAAGCTATGTTTAGGTCCTAAGATAGTTGTTTCCCTTCTCAAACCATAATTAAGAACCTGAGGTTGTTGCTTTCCTACCTTGACTATGGTCAAGGCCTCAAGACCCATATGTGATGTGTAAAACATATTAGTGGAACCAATACTCAACTCGTTGTTGGAGTAGGGTCCCGCAGCTACAGAAGAAGCTGCTAGTTTAGCGGACAGACAGTTTTGGTGGAAAGAAGATAAGATAGAGCTACAACACCGTAGCATGTTTCCAGCTGCAGAGCAGAGCCAGAAACCATGACTTTTAAGATAGAGAAGTGAAGAAAGGCAACGGTACCTGAGCGACTGAGAAGAGAGAGCTCACCCACTGCATTGAAGGCAGCGGCGAAAGACAGGAGGGCTCAGTGACCCTCATAAAGGAGAAGGAGCAAAGAGGCTGAAGCATTGAAGACAAAGGATAGAAAAGCAAAGCGGTGCACAATACCCATGATCAGCGCCGGGAAGCATGGAAGACTGCAGAGAGCTGTGGTGTGACGAGAAGCGGCTACCTCAAGCACAGATATGGCCGACTGTCACTAGTTAGGGTTTTGGGTTACTGTTGGGACAGGCCCACAGTGTTGTAATGGCAAGACCTTCGGGTTGCCTATAAAGGGATATACTTTGTATTGTAAAAGGGTTGGTTTGTTTAGTTGTTAGTTGGTTTTGTAGATTATTAGACTGTTGTAAAAGCCTAGCTCTGGTTCTGTTATTAGCGGTAGCAATCTTACTAGAACCAGTAGCTGGCTTATAGAGCATGCATGTAATGATCCGCAGGGATCGACAGAGAGGGAAGAGTATATTGTAGGAGAGAAATATAGAGAAGAAAAGAGATATAAGAGAGAAGATCTTGAGTTGCATATGCGGTGTAGTAGAACTGTGTTTTACCTTCCCCTGAGCTATAATAAAAACACAGTTCTGTGGACGTAACTTCTATCCTAGAGGTGAACCACGTTAAAATCAAGTGTTATGTGATTGGTTTATGTGTTATTCTTACTTATGCAATTCTCAGTCATTTCATGGACTTTGTTTACAGTTTAATGAATGAATGTGTTAATCAGTTCATAGTAATATAGAAGGATAAACATAAGTCGAAGTCTTTGGCATGTTGTATGTGGTTCATTTATGCTTTGCGTGAAACAGTCACTAGTTGTAGTATTGAATAGCCTCGTATGTTAAGTCTTGCACATTGACACGAGCAACGCTAAGTGCGCTAAACCGCGGAGGTAGGATATCACAGAGAGGTGATACCGCACCGAAAGAGGAGCTGCGGTGTGCGATACCGCAGGTTGAAGACTTAGCATTGGGAAGGAGTTGCGTGTCACACAGTGCACGGCGACGCAGTAAGGCTGGAGATATCGCGAGTCATGGAAAGTGCACGACGTAGAAAAGGACTGCACGGCGGTATAAAGCACTATCTCGTGGCTAGAAGAGCTGCGAGACGAGGAGATCACGCGAGGCGATCAGAAGATCACGCGACGCGTAGAGAAAGAGACCTCGCAGCTAGGGGAGCTGCGAGTCACAAGTAGGATTGCCACAGAACCTGGTCCAAGACACTTGAGTCCTTGGCCAACCCATTAGAATCACTTTGGGTGAGATTTCAGGCTGCTTTACGGTCTGTCACTGAAAGGGCCAGTGAGCTAGGGGTGTTGTTGGTTGATTATAGTAAACTCGGGTCTTCCCAGACGACCAACACTCGTAGTGGCCAAAGAACCCCTAGTGAGAGTTCATGTCACTATGTCTAGGTTTTGTTCAAGTTGCTTTAGCTTGAAAAGGTTCAATTAGAGAATAAGGCCATTGTTTCCTCTATTAACCATGTTTAGACATAAAGACTCATTTATACTTCACAAAAAATAGTCAGTACACCCATATCCCACCCAGAGGCATGCAAACAACATGTACAGAGGACTCGTGTGTTGGTTTGAGGACTTGTTTAAGGGTCTTGAACTCAAGAAGATTCAATGATATCTGATGGATATATCGAGGAACTTATTTTTCTTATCTGACCATGTTCAATACCCCACAATATATTATTAGTGTGAAAAAACTCCTAATGGCATCCATATCCATATTTTATAGGTGTTGTTCATGACAATTAAGCCTAAGAAGTGGTGTTTAGGGATAAAGGCTCGATTTTTTTTCTTTGTTATCCATAACACTTGATATCTACAATATTAATTTAGGGATTAAGCCACTTGTTTCCTGATTTTACCATGTTTATATCTTGAGACACATTTCCGGTGTACAAAACCTAATCATGCCACTCGTATTCCACTTGGATTCTAATGAACCCAAACCAAGATCTTAATAATTATTTTTGGTGTGGGATCGAGACACATCCCTTTTTAAGGCATGTGTTGTGGTTTAATCATGGTGCATGTAACTCTATAGTAGGCCAAAATACCATATAGGGGTCACATTGTGTTGTTTGAGGAATCGTTCAACACTATAGTCATATAATATTAATGGGTTGTAGGTATGGTTGGAAATTGAGCTCAAATATAATTATCTATGGAACAAGGCCCATTATTCTCTTCCCATGACCTTTGTTATACCTCTAAATATATTCTTGTTACATGAATAACCTATTCATGGTTCCCATAGAATCTTTAGAGGTGAATGATAGTCAATAGAGGTAAGATGTGGTGGTTTGAGGAGTCATCCATGGTACTTGATCTTAAGAAGAAAGGTTCAAGGACAATTTTTTTTGTCTCAATCCCCCAACTATGGTCATGGACCAAAACCAATGATGCTTTATACATCATAATGGAATCTATATTCAAGTTGGATGTCAAATAATCCCTATATAAAGCTCATGTCATGGCTTCTAGGTGTCATTCACTATTATCCCAACCATGTCTATGTATGACATGAATTTCCACTGAGAAAAACCCACTCATTATTCTTATATCCCACTCAAAAGAAAAGAACCACCTACAAATTTCATATGTGTTGTTTCGAGTACTTGTTCAAGGTTCTTGAGAATGAGAATCCTCAATATGATTCTAAGGAACTTTTTTTATTATTGGAATGTGTTCAATACCTTATGAACTATCCATGGTATTGTGTGGTGGTTAAGAAGTTGTTCATTGTATAATCATATGAAGCTATGTTTAGGGAATGAGACTATTCTTTCATTCCCCTAATTATTATCATAGACATGACACTTATCCATGACACCCAATACCTTATAATGGAACTCATATTCAACTCATATTCCATAACATTCCTAGCCAAGGATCACGGTTCTTGAGTCTAAGAAGTTATGCTTAGTCTGAAGTTTTTGTTTCCCTTCATAACCATAGTTAAGGAACTAATGATATTATTTTCCCTACTGTTACTATGGTCAAGGAATTGAGACCTATTCACAATGCACAAAACATCATAATTGAGTCCATATCCAACTCCTAATCCAACACACCCCTAATAAGAACTCCTGTCATTGTTTCTAGTTTTGTTGGTGGTGCTTAAAACCTACTCATTGTACCCTATCCCACTAAAAGGATTATAAATAATCCCTATAAAGGATGCATGTAATGGTTTGAATACTTTTTCAAGGCTCTTAAACCTAAGAATATTCAACAATAACCTAAGAACCTTTTTTTCCTTCCTCAACCATGTCTAAGGCCCCATGACCCATCTCAATGTGAAAAACCTCCTAATGGTTCCCATATCCAAATCTAATTCCAAATACCCTAAAGAGAACTTGTGTCATGTATTTTAGGTGTTTTTCATGGAGTTTGATCCTATGAAGTGGAATTTAGGGCCTAGAGCCCAAGTGTTTTCCTCCTGTAACCATCTCTTTTGAGATCTAATCCTGATAACTTAGGGATTAAGCCCCTTGTTCCCCCCCTTAACCATTTCTAGACCTTGAGGATAATTTACAATGTACAAACCTAATCATGGAACTTGTATCCCAATTAGATGGTAAAGAACCCTAACTATGGCCTTGAGAATGATTCCTAGTGTTAAAGAAAGAAACTAAACTAGACATAGTTCTCATATAACCCTTCAAGGCGAATGATGACTAATAGAGTTGGAAAACTTGAGCTTATAAACTCTCCCTATTATCTTTGTATCTACACTACTCTCCAAGTACATAAAATGGGAGAACCTTGGGAGTTACTCTAGACTTATCATTAATATTTTAAGGATTTTATTTTGAACCATTAATACAACAATATGTCCACCTTTCCCAAACATAATATTTGCAGGAGCTAATGGCACTAAATTCTATTTATATGTTTTTTTTTTATTCCCCAGGCACAAATTGATCACATGTCCTTGAATGGATTTAGGAAGTAAGTTTCACCTCTTTGTAAAATGATAACTTGTACTTGGGTCAACAAATAATTGATTTGATTTTACCCATTACATCTAATTATAACTAAGGCCACTACAAGGAAAATAACTTCTAGCAAAGGGTTTTGCAGACCCTTTACAAAAAACCCCATTCAACCATTTAAAGTAGAGGCCACTAGTGAAGATGTGAGGGAAGAAGTTTTAAAGGAGGTTTTCAATTGATGCACCTGAACATACAAAATTCACCAATGCACTTAATATCAAGACGCACCATTGCGTCAAAATCGTAAGATCACCGACGACTCGATGTTCCTAATTATGATACGCACCAATGCAAATATAAAGTCTCTTGACCTGGATTAGTAAATATTGATCCTCAAACCAGTGATGTCAAACTAGGAGTAACTCGAGACGTCACGAGTGAACGGTATTTGGGAGGGGTTGATTCCAAAGGATGGGGTAAAAGAGCTGATGTAGGCTCCCGATGAGGAAGAGGCAAAGCAATGGTGTTTTCTAGGTGTTCTTGAAAATTGTGTAAACGATCCATAGTCGGTTGGATCCTTTTATACATTTCCTCATTCGATGAAGGATTTAAAAAGGATGGTATAGTAACCCAAAATTTGGAAATTGCTTGACCCATAGAGGTCCTCAAAAAAGGAGCATTAGGGCCATATTCTATCCCCTCGGTGTCATCAAATGGGATATCAACCCAATTTCATGAACTGACATGACCTTCCCTTGGAAAATGGGAAGCAGTGTCAGTCGTAGGAGGCTACTCAACCAAGGGGTTATTGTATGTAGTGAATTATTCCCCCACGTCCACAGTTGGATTCTCTTCCACATGATAATCAACTACAGAACCTTGGTATATGGTTCCATTTGTCTTTCTCCTGCAATAGGATGAAGGTCAGGTGGCAAGCCTTGAACTCTTCTGGATCGTCTCAAAGGAAACTCAACCGTATTGCTAGTCACTAAAATCCTAACCTATGGTTTGAAAACTAGAAAAAACACACAAAACCTCTCCTACACAAGATAAAGGTCACAAGCAAACTTAGGTAACAAGATGTCCTGATAAAAGTTGGTTCCTCACTAGGATTGTCAAGTATTTGAAACTCACGATCTACCGCAGGGTCCAACAGTCACTACTACATTTTGACCAAAAATCTAACGGCCGTCATGTCGGATTTTCGACACTTCCCTGTCGCATGTACGACACTTTGGTTTTTTTATAAGCGTCGGAAACTTGGTGTCGGTTATCCGACACCTAAGTAACCGTCGGTTAACCGACACTTTACTAACCGTCGGTTGAATGTACACCGTCGGTTATCCGACACTTATTAAGCGACGGTAGGAATTTTTTTTTAAAAATTACTGCAGATTTCCGTTGGTTAAGCGACGCAGATGAACATTAAGTGTCACTTAAGTGACAGTTATAACCGTCGCTTAAGCGACAGTTATAACCGTCGCTTAAGCGATGGTAGGGGAGTTTTAAAAAAAAAATTACTGGAGATGTCGCATCACCGACACCTAAAGGCGTCGCTTAAGCGACAGTATGGCATTTAAAAAAAAAAATTATTGTGTTGTATTCAAACCCATGCCATGGTATTCATCCACTGTGAGATTAGCCAGCTTAGTGCCTGCCATGCCATGGTATTCATCCACTGTGAGATTAGCCAGCTTACTGCCCGTGAATCTCATAAATCAAAAAGATCCAACCCTATCATTATTTATCACTTTAAAGACCAGCACAAGATCATCAAATTTAGTTAAAATAAAAAATACAGTATCTTATTCTTTCTAGATTGTCACTCCTCCAAATCAAGAATGAAGCAGTTCAAAGAATATCACTGATATTGAACTTTAATAATAAATAAACGACTGTGTTGTATTCAAACCCATGCCATGGTATTAATCCACTGTGAGATTAGCCAGCTTACTGCCCGTGAATCTCATAAATCAACAAGATCCAACCCTATCATTATTTATCACTTTAAAGACCAGCACAAGATCATCAAATTTAGTTAAAATAAAAAATACAGTATCTTATTCTTTCTAGATTGTCACTCCTCCAAATCAAGAATGAAGCAGTTCAAAGAATATCACTGATATTGAACTTTAATAATAAATAAACGACTGGTCAATTTAAGAGATGGCTTCAGTTTGACTGAAAACAAACAACCAATATCAACTCAAACATATTCATATTTACATCTCAAAATCAATCCTAAAATTCAACCCAACTTCTTTGGCATAGTTAGGAGTCTGAGAATGTCCTTGATGTGGCCCTTTAGTAAGCTACTAATGCAGGACATGAGAGCTTATTGAACTGAGAGGAATATTTTTATTCTTGCTTGGAGATTCAAGAGATGGTGAGAATCTGGTAGGAGAGGATGGAATGGGGATGACATGATGCATATCTGCAAATGGGGATGACACGATGTATATATACATCTTGAGAAATAACAATTTCAAGCAATTTCTAGAGACTAACCTTGCTTGTTGCATACAAGATCTATTTTCTGAGGCTATATCTACTAACACAGAAACTGAAATATGGCATCAGATTCAGGACCAAGTACAGATCCACATGCCTATGTAATGGCCGATAAAGAAATCCCTCAAACTTTAAGAAAAACAAAGGGAAAAAAAAGACTAGTGATCAAATTTAGATTTTTATTCCAGAAGCCTTCTTACTCATAGATTATAGATGAGCCTCCAGCAGAAGGGATCTTCCTCTCTAGGAAGTAATTAAAAATGACACAGTCAACTATTAGGATAGACTGGATCAATTACACTTAAAGTGGGGTTTCTTTCCCTTTTTTGAACATTTTTTCGAAATCTGATAATAACATTAAATTTGTTTGGGATTAACACCAAAACAAAGTACATCTACATATATCAAACATGCCATGCTTTGTAAAGTGGTAGAGTGCAAGATCAATATGGTGTCTAATAGATTCTAGGAAATTCCCTTCATTTGCATTTTGTACTATCCAAGGTAGGCTTCATTGTTTGCAAATCAAATTGAATGTTGAATGACAATTATGATTTTAAAAACATCACTAACAAAAATCGGCAACCTTCGAAGGAAGTATAGTTGGAAAGACCAGATAAAAAGCAGTCACAGTAATAGATGGCAATTGGATGGCCAACATTGTTGTAATAAAATGTATGTTAAGCAATGATAAAAAACTCTGAACAAAAACACATATTTCCCAAAATGCTCCCTTTGTTTCTATCCCTAGAAGTTAACAACTTTCCTTTATTCTGTGAAAACATATCAAGAATAGAAAAGTCTGCCTGACAGAAATCAGAAATTGTATTATGTCCACTGAAGACCAAAATAGGTCAAAGGGACAAGAATATATAGACAACAAAAACAGCCAAGTGGAAGAGAAACTCACCTGCAGATGATCCCCTATGATACTATGCATCTCCTTACCAATAGAATCAATGTTCTTTGCTAATCGTTTTAATCCCTGCAAGCATCCATTCATGCATTTTCTGTGAGAAAACAAGGCACAACATGTGACTCCACTGAGTCATTTCAAAAAGCAATATAAAAATTAAGAAACTCCATACCCCTTCACTTAGAGAATTTTCTAAAAACTGACGCAGTGGATCACTCATAGGAACACCACACAAAAGATTCACTAATTCATCTTGTGGGTTTGAATCTATTCCTGCAATGAATTTGTCAATTGAACACAAGTACAACTGAAGATTAAATCAAACAGTAATAGGAAAGTACATACAACCAGAAAAATAATACAGGTATTTCAGGAAATGTTTAAAAGAGAAAACATCACCTAGAATTTTCAAACTTTCCAAAATATTAAAAATCCGTATCTATATTATAAATAACAGGACTGAATTTCTATACCATGGTCAACAAGTAAAGATGAAAGGAGACGGAATTTCTCTCTAAATGTATTCATCGAATCTGACCACTGTTTGTGCAATGCTTTTAAGGAATTAAGGATAACATCTTGAAGTTCTTCAATATTCGAAACCTGCAATGCCACCTGATAGAGCTCCTTGTGCCTGTGTAAAAGAAAATACAGAATGGAATCAGACGACATCCTTTTAGAAACACCAATAATTAATTTTACCAAAATACTGACTTCAATCCTAGAGAGCAAATGTCTAGGAAATTGCAATATAGTGGTATCATCATATGAAATCCTTCCAAGCCAAAACAAGTTTATGGTGCTACAATTGAAATTAATATACATTTTAACAAGGACTGTTTCTGATTTATGCACATGTGGCATTCTAATGCAATATATATTTTCCATCCCGTGCATTTCAAAATATCTTTATATAGAGCAAAAGATCAGGTACAGAATCTCTATGATCTGCTCAGACAACATATACAATATGAAATATGAAATGAAATGCTCTTGATTTTTAAATGAATACGATGAAAAAGATGATGGTTACAAAAGAGTGTGACAAGAGGTAAAATTATTGCAACACATCAGAACTAGTTATAGCAAAATACCGATGGTTGCGAAGACTATGCTAGAGGAAAAGTCAGATTCAGTTCTTACTTTAAGAACTTGAGGTAAGCTGTAACTACTGCTGCAATGAGAGCACCGGTAGATGCTACAGCAGACCATGCATAATACCTTTTTGGATTTTGATTTTCAAACGCTTCCTTTGGCTTTGGTTTTCCAGGCACATCATTTGGTTCTCCGGTGACATGCACGCCGTTTGGCTTTCCATTTTCAGCACACAACTGAGAACCTTGACATTCTGACTTAAACTTGTGGAGCTTAATATCTCTACATTCAAAATCCCTAGTGAGAGAACCCACACGAGTCTCCAATTCCTTTATTCTGTCCTGAAGATGGACATTTTCTTCTGAAACCAATGACAATTTATTCAGTTCAGTCAGTAAAGAATTGTATTTCTCCTTTAGACACTTTTTCTCCGCAACAAGGTCTGAGAGCTGATGTTGTAAACCAGATAACTGGCCCTGTTTCTCTACTTCGATGGCCATAGAAGATTCACAATCCCCACTAAGAGACTTGATAGCTGTTTCGAACTCCCTTATTCTGCTCTTACGGCATAGCTACTCTTCTTCTCAAACTAGTATTTCTCTTTCCAGCTTAACATTTTTCTCATCAAGGGACATTTTTGCCTCAATAAGGGCTGAAAGCTCATCTTGTAAATCAGCTAATTGGATTTGTTTCTCCTCTGCCATGGCTGAAAGCTGACTCTGTATATCAAAAATTTGACCATCTTTTTTCTCTGCAACAGCTAAGAGCTGACTCTGAGAAAACTCCTGATCTAGCTTCTACAATATTTGATGGCAGGTTACAATGTTCTCAGTGCTGGTATGAACTCTGAACTCCCATGATGCAGAACCCTGTAGATCAATGATTAGGGATAGAGCATTTACCAAGACATTAAGTGGTTGAATTTTTTATGTAAAATTAGATGTGAAGACCTTGATCTCCTTCGGTGAGGATAGGTCACAAATCTGCATGTGTCACAAGAGTGTTGAACTTAAAACTCAAACTGTCTCCTGGTTGAGTTTTCTACATGTATTTCGATTGTAATACATTTCAGAATGCTACGGAAAAAATGAGAGCAATAAAACAATTTTACCATAAGTAGTATCTCACACACACAGATACAAACCTCCATATATAATAGTATTTCTTTTTTTCTCATTTTAAAAACATATCTTAAGGATTAGCATTGGTCTTAAGGATTACCAATGCTTCCTTTAAATAGGTGGGATACCATTTACACTAGATGTGTATACCACCTGGCCTTATTTTACAACCTTAACGGCTCAACCACAGATACAATGGCCCTCTTGACAGCATGCACTAGCCCCTCTTGATTAAATAGCCACATAATGTAAGATGAACCGAACCCCGGTGGCTAAGGTAATGGATAAAATCCATCCATGATGATGATGATGGTCAAAGACAAAAAATACTAATAGTCACTAACCTAGTGGTCGAGTCAAAAGAATTTGAGAACAAACAGTGACCAAATTTGACACATATTTGATATACTCTGGCCTCTTGAGAAACACATACATGGTGTAGCCAGTGGTGTTGTTCTATATTTGACAGTTTATTCCAAACTTACACCGTGCTTGCTTGTTTTCAGTATACACTAGCCACAAAAATGGCAAAAAAAGCACCACAGTGCTTCAGCTCATCTAAACAACAATGAATGTATCAACCACAAATGGAACAGAGGAAATTACAAAAGCATGTATAAGATGGTATTGATGGGTTGAAGGATAAGATTAGGAGAGTGGAAGCATAAAATACTAGCTAGCTAATGAAGCTGTCCACTAAGCCTCTGTCAATGAGCTCGTGAAGAAGCTGGCCCTCTTAAAGCATACAACAACTGGTTATTTTACAAATATCAGATTTGAAAAGAAGACTATGATGCCTTGTTCTACGACTGACTGCGAAAGAGACTATTAAGGGATTGCAGGATTGCAAGCAAAGTATAAAACAGGAGGTCTGTCAATTGAAGATTGTTGAGCCAGAGAATACTGAGCAGTGAGCTGTTGAGAATAATACTATTGAGATGCAGACTATTGAGTATAAACATGCTATTGAGATTCCAAGCCTCCCCCCCCAGTGCCACCTTTTATGCTCTGTATGTGCAGTGCATACTTTACTAGATATCTTTTACAAAATGTCCATTTAGTAACTAATGCCAATTTCAGTAAAGGATGACATGTTTATTTGATGATGCCTTGGATCATCGATGAATGTGTAGATTGGTGGCTTGATGGTGTTTCACACATGGTATTCCTTATCTCAATGGATGTTTGGTAGCACTCCCCTTTTGCATATGGTATACATTTTGTGGGGAGGAGGAAGAAAAATAAGGCCTTAAAGTGACTGTTAGATTTCTCCTGTAGTAGCGGCATCATTCCTCAAGCCTAATTTTGTATCCTTGGATGGATTTTCACCCTAATACAAAGTCTATAAAAGGCATACATTGGAGGGTTAATTCTAGAACAGTGTTTTGCAGCAGTCTCAGAGATATTTATTACACCAAATTCAGCCCCTGAAACCTACAAGAAGGGATACAGAATAAAGTAATTTAAGTCCTCCTTTTTCATGATAAATTTAAGGATGAACAAGCAAGCTTTCAAAATGCCAATTTGAGAAATTATTTGATCAACAAGAGCATTGACTTGGCTCAGTATTTAGAATTAATAGGAGCCCTGTAGCTCACTGTGGATGCAATATTATCCCACAGAAATCCATTTGCAGCCTTACATAATCAAGTAACAGGTCAAGATCCACTAGTATTCAGTCCTCGAGAGAGATTTATATGCCTTTCATTGCCATGTTTGGACAATGCACAATGATGAGGGTTTGTTGCATGATTTAAAGTTGAGCAATTGGGTTAAAGGATTTCATTTAGCCATACCTGTGCACATTATAATGAAATGACCAGCCTTTAAGAAGGTTTCTTTATGAATGCAATCAGATATAGGGTATTTCTTATAAAGGATGATCACCTTGGAGTTGACTACTCACCATTTTTCCTTGTCCTCAGCCAGCGCTCAGCCCTCTTGGACATTTTTTGGAGGCAAACTACCTTGGAGAATCATTGCATTAGGTCTTACATCCATGACGGTTATAGCATTCTGATTTGGATGATGCCTTGTCCCTGCCACAAGAGAAAGAGGTTGAACTGAAGAACAGAGTGGAAAAGACTATCTAGGTCTAGAATATTTTACCATACGGTATCCAATGTCTTCCTCTCATATGGTGGCACCAAATTCTTTATGAAAAGGAAAATCATTAAACGGAACCAAGAAGGATAATTCTCAGTTAGTTAAAGAGAAGACCTATGCCAAGCCTCAAAGTAAACTGATTTTTTTGTGGCATTCAATACAAGAGAACCTGAACTACAGGATCAAATTCATAACCCTTTCTAAAAAGAGACTGCAAGAAGAGTTCATTGAGTAGAATTCTTGAGATGTAGTCGCTAAATGAATACCAAAGAAGTAAACTTTCCCCATCATTGAAGCAGGTACATGTTAACCTTTAATGTCTGGTTATTGGAACTCACAAGTTATTCAGTAGATGCTTCAATGATTGGAAAGCTTAAGATAATTTGAAGAGGATAGACTTAAACAGCAGAAAACTTTTAATCTCCATTTATAGGAACTAATAAGCTATTCTGTAGATACCTTTATATAAAATACCTTTGGATTGACATATATATAACCTAAGTACCTAATTTTGTGCATGGGTTGGTTGATAGTGCACAAGGTTCTCTTGTCATCCGATTTAGCTAGAATTTATGGTGAGCCAGAGGTGATGTATGATAGATTCTAGAGATTATAGGATTCTGCAATCGACTACACCTTCCTACAGAATAAAAGAAATATGAGCGAATGAATGGAATTTGAAGTTTGAACCGGCTTGAGTGAGCTATCACAGCTGGAAAATATCATTCTAGATATACTCTCTCAGCTTCAAACATTATACAAAGAGCATAGTGTGAAGGAAAGGGGTTGGTTATTCTTAAGGCATAGTGCATGGCTGTCTTTAATTTTATCATTGCTCCAGGCAGGTCTGTGGAAAGTGTCTCTGAGAAAGATCCCAGTTTCAAGAGAGGACACATTTTGGATAGAGCAGACATCTAAAGATACTTCATTACTCACACTTTGTGAGCAGTATGAGGAATGCCAAGTTCTCACTATCAATTCTCAAGATGAAATAACAAACCATCTTGCAATTGAGCTTGCTTTGCAAGGTGCTTACATTCGACAAATAGAAAAACCGAGTTCTGTAATTTCCCTACGGGATGGTAATTCAATTTATATATATATGCTATTGGAGCTGCAATTACCACAACGCTGGCTTACTTTTTTAAGCCAGCATGTACTATGCTTTTTTAATATAACTGGCCCTTAACTTATAACAAATGATGTGTATTGTTCTTGATTTTGGTAAAAATGTCCATGCCTTCATAAAAGTAATGCATGGAGAACAAAGCAAACCCTGAACACAGATCTTTGCAGATGCATGTAAAAATAACACCTATGTACAACCACAAGAAGGTACGAATCTGAATATTTGCACCTTGTGTAAATGCAAATGGAACTTGTATGTGACATTAGGATTGATTTTAAGATATATATATTACTAATTAACCATCCATCCAAGAAGACAGACTAAGGTTTACCAGTGTTACCAATGTTGAAAAAACCCAAGTAGATGTGCAAAGAACAATTTTTGTCACTACCATAGCTCAGAATTTTCTTTCTCCATGGCAACTATGCAAGCAAGCCTTTCATAAACCTGTTACAGTTTTAACAATTCCACTAATCACCCATGGTCAAGAAAAGGTTACAATGACCAGAATTCTTTTAAAGGATCTGATTCTCACCTTAGAGAGATCGAAATCAGTGGTTTTGATGCCTTCATCAGAAACTGGAAACTTATGAGGATTGCAATGAGCCTGCTTAGTACTGGCATCCTTTCCATGACGGGTAGTAATTATCCAATAAAAATTTCATGGACAGCAAAGTTTCTATCAAAATCGTCAGATGTGCTAAATTATAGCATACCCATAAAGTCTAAAACAAGCAAACAAACAAGGGATCAAACATACCTGCAATATCATTCTCTCTTTGTCATTTTCCACGTCAAGGTGGTTATCCCATCTTGACAGACCCAAATTTGATGTGTCGTACCTATACCAAGCATTTAATCATATGAAACTCTTAATTTGTCTCAATATAGAAAATAACACTCTTTCCCATGAAGTCCTAATTTCCTAGTTTAAACCAGAATCAAATACAAATGCATACATCATAACAAGCTTGCCCACATTGATTATGACTGCTCTTGTACAATGCACAGATGGTAGTAATCATAGTGCTGATCTAGAATTTTGTAGTGCATTTCAAGAACAGTAAGGCAATTAGGGTGGCTTGTCAAAATATAGGCTTCCAAATCAAACCATGCAAAAAATGAGGGTATTTATACTATAAGTATAAACAAACCAAATAAAAAAGAAACAGGAACAGTTTGTCCTGTTAATAAAAAATTTCTTATGAACAATAAGAAAGAATTTTTCCTACCAATCACGAGGCATTCCAGCTTCTGCTCTTGCTTCATAGTTAAATGGCCCTTTTAGCTCCACATCAAGCTCCTCTAACAGCTCTGTAACAAACATGCAATGTGCAATACTACACCAAAATTATGTATGTCATAAAAGCAAGTTGATGAACAAGGGTAGATCAACGAAAAGGCATGCTTGGGGCATGGCATCTAAAGGATTATGAAGTTCACGTTCCAGATGTATCTATCGGGGTTCATATTTCCATACAGACCTGTAAATGTCTTGTCAGGCATGCAACCCATCTTTCTGCATACTGTCAGAAACCAAGACACGCCCACTGCAACATGTGCAATTTCTTCTTCTGCAATGCGTTTGACAATATTGGATGTCCTGTTATCGCCAAGGCCAACCAATTTTTGTACAATCCTAGGTCCAGCATCAAGACCTCTGGCCTCCTAAGACAATTAATATAAAGTTATTGGATACTGGAGAGTTATCATTTGCTCCAAAATAAACAATTGTTTTCTACCAAACTTAGATGACTGGAATATAACTACGAACTTGGAGGGTTGTAAAGGGTAACCTAAAATAATAACAGTTAATATAAAAATATTGAACTTAAACTTCATTCTAAATGAAAGAACGAGATCATTTGCCACACATGACCTAGAAACTCCTAGGATTTTCTTCTAAAACTACTACATCATCAATGACAATGTGGTTTTATTCTTTCACTGTTTTACATGTGTCATGGGATAGCATAACATTAACGTAATTATGAAGCATTTCACTTCAACAAAAACATGCTACAATTTTGATCAAAATATTGATTAGGAAGCAAACTTTCATCATTTTTCATATTCAATTCCCCAAGCATTTGGCAAAGAATTCATTCTCAACTTGAACAAACATGGAATGAGTGGTTGTATCTAAAACCTTCTTAGTCGGGTATTTTTCGACAAGAAGTTCACAATCCTAAATACCATCGAGGTAGGGTTAATGTCATGAGGAACATCATGAACTTCCTTTTGGGTAGTGTCATTCTATTCAGGAAGGGTTTCTTCAAAAACATTTCTCATAACAAATTCATGCCAGTTATCCCTAACAGGTTCAAATTATATTCTATAAAGATGTGAATCAACCCGAAATGCCATAATCTGCGAAAAGGGAAATTTGAGGCCTTTTGGACTTAAACTTCATTCAAACCTAGGCACAAAGGGGATATTACCCATATATAGTTTAGTGCCCTCAGGAAGAGGAGGATAGTCCTGGTCTTCAACTGTCTCTTGCTCTGCTTTGCTCTCCGTACCAATTGCTACATCTGATTCTTCCTCCTGGACCGCTTGAATCCCCCCCAATTGCTCTTTCGATTCTTTTCCTTCTGAAACTCCTGATGCAGGGGGGGCTCCTCCACTTCTTCTTCTGCTTGCACCAAAGGAATATCCTGTTCCTCCTCTACCACTTCTGCCGCCACTGGTGAATCCTGTGCCAATGATCTAATTCTTAGGACCCACCTCCTGCCCAAAACAGGGGTCAAACAAGAAATCCCATGGCGGGCATGGGATATCCCTGAATGACAAGGGGCAGCCATTGGCAAGGCCATCATAGGAATCCTTGAACAAGGAGCCTTCATACATGCTGAAATTCCTCCTAAAGTTGTTACTGCTGTTGCTTCTAATGAAGGCAGCACTTGGGTAGTCGCCATTGAAAAGCATGAAGCTGTCATCTTCAAAAAAACCTCAAAAAAACCTGCCCTAAAACCTTGTAAAAATTCTAAAACTGTAAAAGGATCCTATAACTTCATTGGATAGTGTCTAATTCTTCATCAATTTCACTTTTACCTAAAAACTTTAGGTGCTTGCTTAAGGGAACTTAGAACTTTGCCATGCTGCTAGCTCTGTCGATTCCTCCTCTGCCTTAGTTTCCATTGCCTTTGCTGGTGGTTCCAAACGGGGTTAACCACTTCGCTACTCTCTCTATGGCCTGTGTTCCAGGGTAAATACCTGAGCTGTCTGCGCTACTTTCAATTCATAAAAACCAGGGCGGACACATAAATTCCCTCCCTATTTGGGTATTAAAATGAATGTATAATAAAAAAATGGCTGTCTCCGCTACTTTCAATTCATAAAAACCAGGGCCGACACATAAATTCCCTCCCTATTTGGCTATTAAAATGAATGTATAATAAAAAAATGGCTATTTGGGGAAGTTGTCGTCGCTTAAGCGACAACTAAAATGGATGTATAGTAAAAAATAACTATTTTGGAAAGTTGTCGTCGCTTACTCCGTCGCTTAAGAGAGGATTTCCAACGAGCCGTCGCTTAACCGACGCTTATGGCCATATTTACAAAAAAAAATGTATCATTGTGATTTTGGGTAAGTTTATTGTGAGAAATCCATGCGCCGTTGGATTTTGCCGTCGGATTTTGGATCGAAATGTAGTAGTGAGTAAAGCTTGACAAGGAGGATTGGGACCATCCCTTGCTAGAATACCTGATTACCTGGACGATACGTGCGTAGTAGCCTCCCCAAGTGTTGTTCTTGGTGTATTACACAAGATGACCAAAATGGTTTTCCTCAGATGGTTTAGGGAATCCTAGAAGGGTCTCCCAAAATATGCGAGGTACATGGGAGCTCAAATTTGTGTTAGTGTTGTCTAATGGACAAACGTTCAAAAGGGGCCTTCTGATATACAATCCAGTATGTGAACTACCCTTCTATATACCTTAAGTGCACGTGAAAGGCCATTTGATATACCTACGATACTTGGAAGAACAACTCAGTTCCTGGGTTGGAGTGCAGGAAAATGAATGACAACTCCTATGTTTAAAGACATTGGAACATGTCTCTATCCTATCACTCAAGTTACTAAGACTTTTAACCTAAATCTACCATTAATTTTATCTTGAATGGTTAGGTGGATGCATGAAATGTGTACAGAAATGTAAAACCATGCAATACGGGATGCAAATGTTTCACTTTACCATTCAAAATATGCCCTACTTATGGGAAGGAGAGAGTGTTTCAATTCTATTTCAAAACAAAATATTTCCCAAACAATCACACTGAACTTATCTTTTCAAAAATTGCAAACAAGCAACACACTTCTACACTGGTCTTTTGAAAGCAAGAACAAAGCAAGATCTCTTTTACTAAAAAGAAAGAAACTAGCACTAAAAGGCACACTAAACACTTTTTCAATTTTCTTCAAAAATGAAAAGATCTAACTTATAGCTATGATATATTTTTCTTTTGATGAGATAAGAGTGTATAAAAGGAAAGAAAAACATGGATATATGAAAGCTTATGAAGCTAGTCAGGGGTCCAATGATTCGTCTTTAGACAAAATTATGATAAAATGTCAACAATTATTTTCTTTAAATCAAAAGCAAAAATAAATATTTCATAAACTCACGAAGAAACAAAAGCAAAAGCCAAAAAGCAAATATTTTTTTTTTCAGTTTATCATACAGTAAAAAGAGATCTAACTATGTTGACTTCCAAGCACTCCTTTTGAAAATCAAACCAAACATACAAGTCGCGAAACAAACGGACATAACCTAGCTCTTTGAATCAAAGCAAAGAAAGCATTTACCCTATCAGACTTTGAATTTAACAGTCAATATCTCAAGCATGAAGCCCAAAAAACACTTAGAACAAAAATGAAAATCAACTAAGGTTTGAAATCACAAGGGTGTGAAAACCCTACATGGCACTGCTTGAAGAGGGTTGGTGACAGAGCATTACTGCTTTGGAACCGCCTTTTTTCCACTGTGACAGAGCGGTGGCACTGCTTAATGAACACTGTGCAAGGGCGGTGGCACCACTTATTATCCTTTATGCATATGTAGTGACTGTTGTAGATGAAAAAACCAAAAGAATGGCGAAACAGATAAAGTTAGGTGCTAAAACAATGACATCAAATCACGAAATTAATAGGAAAATTAAGTACAAAAAGAATGTGTGCCTCAAATCTAAGCAGATCTGGTTATACCGAACCAAGATCTCACTAGAAAATCTAGTAGATATGATCACTGAAAGGTCGAAGCTTGGATTTCAGACAAGATTTTGAGAACCAAGGAAGATCAGATGTGCTAAAATCTCATCCCCATTATGGTCACTGGATTTGTTTCTAGTAAAAATGCACCTCTTACGGGCAAGAGTTGTTCTTCTAGGCCTAAATGGTTCAGATCTAGAACAAATGGGTAAAAAACAAGGATGGAAGACTTGCCCTAGAGCTTGTATATATCTGGAATGAATCCTTTGGTTATTCTGCAGCATGATTTAATTGTCTCCTATGGTGATGAGTCTCCATGGATGTACCTACACAAACACATCAAATAGACAAGAAATATCAAAGGTACCAGAACATTATCTACAGTTCTATAATAGTGACTAAGGAACCCAGTAGTAAAATGAATGATTAGAACATAACACATTTTACGCAAAAAGAACCAGCTTTGCATTAAAAATGAAGAAGAAATATTACAACCATGGCCTTAGTGTTGTGATGCTTCTTCACATTCCATGCCTTGTCCTCAAAATATCCAACTTGGTCCTCCTATGCTGACCCTAGATTTGGCCAGAATCTCAATGCAGTAGCATAACCTCTCTCCCTCTCAACCATGGGGCGTGAGCTAGGTTTTATAGGCCTTGGGAGGATAGGGATGGTTGAGAAAATGGTGGGTGAGTTCAAAGGAGGTCTCGATCCCAGGTGGTCCACAGGAGTAGGGATGAGGGTGCCATGAAGTCTACCTTCAATAAGCTTCATGAATCTTCTCTTTTTTCACTTTTTAACTCAAGCACCGCTTCTCCTCCATGTAGATAGAGCGTTACCTAGGTGGAATCGCTCTTTGATCAAGGGGAAAAAGCAGTGGTACCACTTATTTTGAAGATACAATGGGAGTTACTAAAGAGGGTAACTCCTTTTGCATTAAGGGAAAAGGCGATGCTGGACTCAAATATGGAAACAAGAGTTTGGGCCACTGTCCAACTTCACAATTTGGGATCTGAGGGAAACTTCTGATGTTTTAGGCCTAAACACATGATGGTGATGATATTTATGTGTAACATGGGCCCCTATTAGCAAGGATGATTTTAACAACCCCCCCTAAATTTATATGTATAAAAAATGGGCAAATCTCTCCGATATATAGGAAAATTTGAAGGCGATTTTATCAATAATATAATATGTATATATAAAAAATTGGCAAATATTTGATTTTATTATATAATGTTGTAAATACTTGGAAAATCCTTTACTAAGCTATAAGATATTGTAAAAACTTGGCAAATATTTCATTAAGTCATAAGATATTGTAAAATATTGGTGAATATTTAACTTCATTATAAAAAATTGTAAAAACTGACGAATCTTTCACTGATTTATAAAATATTATAAAAAAAGAAGAACAACAACATTAATCAAATAACATGAATCACATCATCAACAACAAAACATGTAGACTCACGAGTCACAACTGGAATGTGTCAGTGAAACACAACTGCAGTGGCTAGATTCAGGGAAAGTGGGGACTCCACTTGTTATCTCATCCCTTAATGGTTCAACGAACATGTGGGGACCTGAATCTTGAAAAACCGATAAACTAATAGAAAAAGACATTATGCTCGATCTTGACCTCCATTTTCCAATTGTGGTCATGGAGGCTAATACAATTATGCATTGTAATTATGCCAATTGATTATTGCATTAGATGAATGTTGGTCTTGTGCCAATAGGTATCCTATGATAAATGCATAGGAACCTAGTGCATAGACCATTTTTCTCTTTGCTTAGCTATGTAGAGCTCATTTATTTTTTGAATACTAATAAGTATTTACAAAGATAATATGTAATCAACATAAAAGAATTGAGATTCAAAAAAGTGAAGACAATTAATTCAAGCAACTTAAAGGTAATAAAAATATCTTTTCTCAAACCCTAAATCAATGGAAATCGTCTAAAACCAATCTTGATTCAAGCTACAACAAATGGTTAAATCAAGCATCAAATGAGAACTAGAAGCATTCAAGGGACTAATACAATATTTAACAAAAATACACACAAACTTCAAAAATCGACAAAATGCATCAAACAAAATCAATAAACAAACCATAAAAATTTGTCAAGATATTCCTGTTAAACACCAACATGGTTTCATGTACTTGAATGAGCCCATTCTTGCTTAGCGAAAGTGTTGTCAAATTAGTTATTTATCCTTTAATGTTAGGACACTATATATGTGAATAGATATCTCCTAGACCTAGCTTTCTCAAATTCCAGCATCATTTCCTAGCACATACAAGAAAGAGACAATGTAAGAGATAAATATTAAAACAAGTGGAAATAGCAACATACTTGCTAAGTACCTGCCTCTTAAGAAAAGTTTCAAGAAAATAGTAATAGGTTGAATATATAAAAAAAGTAACATATTTAAGAAGCCTTGCAGGTCGTATATAACAGCGTGTCGGATATTCCCAGGAAATACCATAGTGAGCAGGGTGCAGGTGGTGGTGATAATGTGGACGAGTTGATTGTAATAATATTTTATTTTCATATTTATTGTTAATATTAATATTAATATTTTTATATTTATAATTACCATTCATTTTTTTAATGATTAATATTAATATGTTTTTCCATATTCAAAATAAACATTGAATAATAATGACTCAACTGAATGGTTAATATTAATATTTTTCCCATATTCAAAAGAAACATTGAATAATAATGATTCAACATATTTTGAAATTTTTTACATGAATATTTGGGTTACGAATTTGTATTTTGAAACTTTTGACTTACGAAAGAGTATATACTTTGGGATCTCATAAATCAAATAATCACGAAAATATAAAACTAACAACAGCGAACACGTTTCCCAAAACTCAAGTATGAACTCCAACTTACCAAATCAAACCTTCGTGATTTGAATACACCTATTTGGTATTGTCTTCCTCAAGAAATCCGATGTATTCTTTGCTCATGTCAGAAAGAAATAGATGGTCTTTAACATGTGTCTTGGAATTATCAAGAATTAATCATATACATCTAACAGTCAAATGGAAAAATAAGGTGAACAAAGTATTACAGAGTGAAAGCTAACAATCTGAGGTCAGGTAGTATATCAAACAACTTTGTGTGCCCAGCAAAGGCAGTAAGCAAAGAGATTGATACCACAGTCCAGAAGCATAGTAGAGAGTTTCTGTTCACACTAGTTTACAAAAAGAAAGCCTGAACCATCTCAAAAAATAAGATAATCCAATTATTAGAGTATTAATAATTGGCAAAATTTCATGACAAAATGATTCTCTCAATTTCTCTAGAGGTCCTTCAATAAATCTTGTGCCTGTTTTCTCGAATCCTGAAAGCCTGATCATGAAACCAGAATGGGGGAGAAACTGCCCTATTCTATGTTTGCCGAAAGCAGTTCGAAATTTCATGACAGAGAATGTTGAGAGATGCCAGAAACTGTAACTTCATCAAATTTGTTCATACGATCTGCAAACACCTACACATTCAAGCTGTACTGCTCAGCCTGGAGCTGAGTTTCTTCAGACCACCATTGATACAGCCCATGAGCTACTTTGAATTGATGATCAGTGGCGGTCCAGTGGAATTAATAAATAGATTTGCAGAGGGTAACAAATGATGGGGTTATGGATTTTGCCCCAATAAATACAATACTGAATTAACAATGGAACTATGGGCAGTATAACTCTGCCGTGCTCTGAAATAATACAGATAATTACAAGACACCGGATCATAGACATTAATATATAAATTGGGGAACCATTTCTGGAGTGCAATGAAAGTAGCCTGAGCCTGGGCATCGTCTTTCCTACCCCTGGCCAGACATCCAGCGGTTCTCTCCCGGATCTTATGAATTAAAACACCCAATTTCTCATCCTTGACAGAAATCAATGAAAAAAACGGAGGATTGAAGAGATGAGCATCCACATTAATCCCTTCCTCGGCCATTATTCGGCCGACTTTGAGAGCAATGGCGGCTCCAAGGGAATGGTCGGCGAGACAAATGTTCCGAGCCCCGTATTCCTTCACCATTTGTTTAGTTACCCGGAGGGCTTCGTTAAGACGGGAAACCTTGTTTATCTATTGGAGGATGAGATTGAAATTGTCGCGGAGGTCGGAAATGATGTTTGCAGCAGAGAAGATCGTACCTCTGAAGGCAATGACAATGGCCGGAAAGACGAAGGGGCGACAGAAATAAAAATGCTTGAGCACCGAGACGCGGCTCCAGACGAAGACATCGTCAAAGATGGAGCCATCGGTGGGACTGAGGAGGAGGTGCTTTACCTTGTAATTGAAGGGCTTGCACCACGCGGAGGCCACCGGCGGGTTCAGCCCCACTTCGGCCCCTGCGCTCGGTGTCTGTTGATTTCCAGAATGTAGGCCACGTTCACCAAGCAGGCGATGCAGATCCGCTTCACGTTGTGGCTATTTGGATGTATGTAATTAATAATTAATTGACCCACACTAGTGATGTCATAGTTGCCACTTGTCATCTAAAAACCAGATACCAAATTCCATAGCTGACATCATTTGTGATTGGCCAATTACAACACAAATAAATACATTTTTATTATAATTAAAAATTATTATTTATAAAATTATAAAGTTAAACATTATAAACAACATTTTAATTTTTATGTACCTTTGAACTAATAGGTGAGTCAACCCAAGTTGACTTGCAATCGATTACAATATACCTGCTGAGGCAGGTATAATAAGCTGCATGAAGGTAATGTAGCTCAAATCATCAATGTTACAACAAAAAAGTACAATGTAGAATCTATTTTTACCTAAAACACAACCTCAAATTCACATATAGTGATCACCAACAAGGGTACGTGGAAAACCTAGACCAAAATAAGACTCAAGAGTCCTTTATGTGTATTAGATCATATACAATCCTAGGTGAAATTCATTTTCCAATTCACATTTAGGTGCTAGTCCTCATTTTCGACATTCTAAACACGACCTTCTCCAAATGAACCGTCATTATGATCATCCAAAACATTATGTTCCACATCAAGTTCATTAGATAAATTTGTTATATTATTTTCTCCCCTTCTTTCACGATATGATCACCAAAGAGATAATTCTCTTTCATATGGAAAATTTTCAACCCCATACTTTGTTACATATAATCTTAAGCATGTATCCACATTTTTATAAAGCTAGTTCCTCAACTTTGACTTCAATAATGTCAGTGCATTAAACATTCTCTCATCCTCCACTGGTCTCAAAATCATGGTTTGACATTAATCCACTATTCTGAAATATTCTGACATTTTTTGCCATAGCATTTCGCTACCACTGAACTTAGTCCATAATCTTGTAATTGCACCATATTATTTACTATCCGACAAAGAAAATTGATCCCACATTGTTCTAGCAAAGCATTCAGCTTGATCTATAATTTTTTATCGATCTAAAATACCTTGAATATGTTCTCCTTGTATCTCAGCCTCTCAATAAAAATGGCTCTGCAAAATCTTGCATTTCTCTATAAATTCATCCTTTACAGTTTTTAAACCTCGACTATGGTCCCAATATTGAGGGTATATGATAGACATGGCATCCAACAATTCTTCTCGAGGAAACTGTTCTCTTATCTCTGATGATAGTGATTTTGCAATTTCTATCAAGTTGTGTCTCACTGAAATTACAACATCGTGAAATCGTTCTGTTGACACATGGCACTGTTCGGTGGATCTTCCTATCTTATCATTATAATAAAAGGGAACCATATGCCCATGAACTGCCATACATAGCATCCCTTTTTTATCAAACTTAAAAAAAATCATCATTTTCTATATTGATTATCTTACTCCAATTCGTAAATGCTAAACCTATAAAAGACTTTTCCATAATATACAAATTATCCAATGCAAGACATGTTAATTTTCTTGCTCATGTATTCAGCAATATACATTGTGAGACTCTGAGCCATCTTCACGAGGTTGTTCATTTTGTGAAGCATAGGAAGAATTCCAACCAATGTTAATAATGTTTATATATCAGTTAGTAGAAATAGAAGAGTTTGAGCTTTTTCCACACTTGAGCGATGTTCATACATCACCCCTATCAAAGATGAATATTCATTGAATAGTCTTTTAGTTGGTCCCTTCAGTGATATCCATCTTGTATCATCATATTTTAATAGTTTTTTTCCATCTGTAACACCATCCAAAAAAAAAATTAACGCTTAAAATTGCTTGGGACTCCGACAAAAGAACGCATAAACCTCACATATAGGATATTAAACCTTTGAAACCAATTGAAAGTTGCTCACTATTTTAAATGCAAGATTGATCCTGTGAGCCATACAATGAATACTAAGCATATACAGTGAAGCCGAGAGTTGCAGTCTATCACAAAGGCCATTCCTTTATCCTTGCATTACTGATGCTCCATCTGCTCCAACACATATTAACATTTTTTCAATCACAGAATTATCCATACCACCGATTTCCTTAAAACTATCAATAACAAGTTCATAAATATTTTTTGTTGTATAACTTTTGGTCATCTTATGCATTCCAAGTAGATAGGAATGTCTAATATGGCCATTGACCATATAAATTCTCATGCAAATTCATGAAGTATTATCAATAGCCGTAGCTTCATCCAAAGACTGTGACAAAATTGTATCATTTGCAATCTTCTCTTTCATATAATCCTTTTCTACATGAGCTAGATATTTTCCCCATTCCCAACCACTCGATAAACACCAATGAGAAGATGGAAAATTTGGCACTTGAATAAAAGATAGATATTTCGTCATTTTTGGATAGTCTGTCATAGGACGGCCATTGGATAGGAGGTGAAATACAATCCTTAATTGTATTGTCTTTGATAACAAATTTGTTTCCATCATCTTTCCAAATTGAGATGTGATGGTTCCTCCACTTTCCTTGAGTTTTTTCTTATTTAGTAAGAATTTATTCTATTCCACTTCAAATTGGAGATGTCAACATTCGCTAACAGATTTCCATCTGGAAATAGATTTATTGTCATCATTTGCAACTTTCTTATCATACATCTTCCCAACATGCTTCCAAATTGTGTCTAACTTCATCTACAATTTCACTACCTTTCCAAGTTTCCAACTACATGAAATGCATTTAACTTCTCGTGAGGTCTCATTCTCATTTGCTGGAGGTATTGGTTCAATACATGGGTATCTTGAAACCCAATCAATTTTGAATTTTCTCCCTATGTCCCATTGGCCCTTTTTCCTTTTTCGTGAATGCACTGTGTCACCTTGCAAGGAAAAATATTCAACATTTGAACTACCAAATTCAAATGGAAATGCATTTGTCTCACTTTGATCACTAGAGGAATGTATTCTACCATCCATTGTTTGGGTTGCAGATGCATTCTCAAAAGTGTTGACATATCTCTCACCGATACCTTGCTCAAGAGATATTGAAGCATGAATAGGATGTAGATTATTGGATTAAGGGCCAAGTATTTTGAAAATATGATATTACATCCTTTTGCTTTGATGTTTTATTTTTCTTTCCACAATCCATGTTTGAAAAAATTGACATCTTTCTTAATATTCCAAAATCGATATAGAAACTAGAAGTGAAGCCTACATGAGAAAAATGATATAAAATTAGTACAATGGCACATTATCAATTTATATTGACCCGATTTACAATGAGTGTACAATGAGTGTTTACATTGACTCTTTCAATGACTTTTAATTGAATCTTTCATTGACTCTTTCCTCGAAGGAGGTATAACACTAATACAACTGGAAGATGTCAATGAAACATAACTGCACTTACTAGTTTCAGGGAAAGTGGGGACTCCACTTGTTATCTCATCCCTTAATGGCCCAACAGACATGTGAGGACCTGAATCTTGATAAACTGATAAACCAATAGAATCAAAAATTATGCTCGATCTTGGCCTCCACTAGCCAATTAAGGTCATTATTGTGTCAAATCATGCAAATCACTTCAATGTGAGATGCATTTCATATCATGAAAGTTTTATATAGAAAGAAAAAGTATAACTTTATGTAGACCTCAAGTCTTTCTATTATCACTTTTCTATGCAATTTACATGACATTTACCTCAAAGTGAAATTGACATTGGTAAATGAAGCTAATCTTGAAACCCAAAGAGAATAGGTATTGCAACATATTGGATAAACAAATCAACATCAAAATAGTTTACAAGCAAAGAAAGCCAAATCAAGATGAATATAGTTTACAAGAAAGGAAAGGCTAGATTATGACATGCCTATGGTGGTAAGAAGATCACAAGTAAAGAAAGTCAACGAAAGCGAATATTTTATAAGCAATGAAAGACATTATCATTTTAAGTACAAATCAACAAGCTCAAAATACAACATTTTTGTTTGAAAAAAAGATGGAGGTCTCTACATATGAGAATAAGATTGATATACCATATATGATCCACATTATTCTTTTGGAAAACAATCCACAGAACTCAAACACGCATGACATACATCATTCCAGAAAATCCCAACATTCATGACATACACATATGTAGACTTTGTTCTATGTAACATAAAGGATCATGACAAATGTTTCCTATGGTGTGTACTAAATAGGTATATGATGCCCCGTTTTTAACACGTTTTCTATAATTTCTTATTGACCAACTTGAAATAACAATCATTCACATCACATCAACGAAGAAATGAATAATATATCAATGAATTCTAAGCCCAAGTTGTACAACTTGCAAATGATCCTTTGTATATTTAGCCAAAATGCCTAGCTTTTGAAAGATCCACTAAATGAATCTGTGTATTTAGCATAACCTATCCTTTTCAATAAGGAAACTGAGATGCTCTATATTCATCAAAACACATTATATAGAACACTTATTTTTCATATTTTCTCTGCTATACAAAGCTAACAATGTATAGATATTAGAGTAACAATGTCGAGCATAATATCAATCACTATACCTAACATATATTCTATACGTATAATCCCTTCAGCATCTGCGCACACAATTCTCATGTTTATAGATTCCCATTAATTATCTGGATTGTGATTACTAAACTAAAATTCAATTCCATATAAAATAAATATTTACATAGATGACTTACTCTTCCATCAGATTGAAACAAGCTAATAGAATACATTTTCACTGTTATTCAACTCAAATACTTCATATAGAAAATAACTCTATTTCTTATTTAATTCTCTGAGCCTATCATAAAATGTAGAGATCGATTTTACAAAGACTATGAGCTCATTCAACAACTTTATCTCATAGAGATATATTTATAGTTTCAATACACAACTCAAACCAAGGAAGTGATGACATATTACTTCCTCTTCCATGACTGTTGGTGCTCACTACCTATATATGATTATAAATGATGTTACAAAATATGACCTTGAATACTAAGACATGTTTAGACCATAAAGTTCCAATATAATGTTCATAAGGTCCAAGAAACTAGAAACAAGTGCCCACTGCCATCCAGGTTCTATGGCAATACAAAAATTATTTCATAGTTTCGGACAAAATTGAGAGCAAATGCCCACCAAAATAGATTGAAATTAATTGGCTCAATTTCACCTTAAATGGAAATGAAAAATAGACTTGAATTACTTTACTTTCAGCCACAACACTACAAGGTTAAAAAATTTAACTTAATGTTTATATTCCTCTATATGTATCATTTATTGTTTGATAATGATAACGTATACATATGTGCCTAGTGTGAATCCATATGAAAGAGTTAGACAAGGTGAAATAGTTTGTCATACTCCATCCATCAATATATTCAATGACACATCCATCAATATAAGCTCTTTATACACACATAAGAAAATATAATTTTATTAATGTCCAATGAGTGATCACCATATTGGTCAATGGAACTTGAAAGGAAAGCCAATGTGAATTCAATATGAGAGTGCAAAATCAAATCCTACCACTACTCTACTAAAACTATAGAAAGAGATAACTAACTAAACAACAAAAACACAAGAAGTAGTGCAGATATAAAACCAAAACCATGTCGAGCATACAATGCATATGTCAAGGTGTTCTAAGGGTAAAAATAGAATCACGAGAGACAGAAAGAGAGATAGGAAGAGGACGGCTCTTTATCTTTATGTTAAAGGGCCAAGTGTAGAAATTCTAAAGCCTTGGTGGAATAAGGAATTTCATAAACAGGCTAAGGATCTAGGCACACAATTAACCTCACAAAGAAGTGTAGAGAATTAGCATAAGGAGAGAAGAAGAAGAATTAATGAACACACATTAATGAATGATCAATAAATGATAACTGATATTAATACATAGGTAATACATCCTTGTAAAGGAAAAAAGAGTTGTTAGAAGACAACTCAAGCTAGCTCGTAAATCAGGCTTACTAATTATGATAAACCCCATAGTTGACTAAAGCACTTTCCCAATCTACCAAGCACCTCATGAATTAGCAATAGCATATGTGAGTGATGATGAGTGAAGGAAAGACTTGCTAATCCTAGAATATGGAGAGAAAATAATGGAGTATGGGTTGTAAAAAAAAGATGTCAGTTTCCTAGTTAACTAGCTTTACCTTATCCACAGAAATGTAGGATAAAGCAGGAAAAGCAGAATAAATCAGATTCTGCTGTAAAGCACAGTTACCAATTTTGGATGGCCATAAAGTGGTCAAGATCAACCTAGAATCAGAAATAAATCATTCCTAGGATATAGATGGCAAGTGTTGACTCTAAGGTGCAAGTGGATGCCAACTATCTAAGCTAGTGGGTAGGAAATTAATCAAATAATGATTAATTATTTTATGAGTGGGTTTATTATATTCCAACATCCCCCTTTAAGCCTAAATTTATGATGATATTCCTGAACTAATCAGAAATATATATGCATATAGGGCTCAACAATAAAGCTATGGTCACCCTTTTACAATTTATCTTGTCCAAAAGAAATGAGGAAAGAGGAAAAACCTCAAGGGGAAAATCCTTCCTCAAGAAAAGACATGAAAAGCAATACCAAAAATGATGAACTGTTGGTGTTGCTACTACTCCAAACTAAATTATGATGTCTAGAGGAATCTTCTTCTTGGGAAGAAGATAAATTTTTCTCACTTGGATCAAGGACAACTACAGGATGGAAACTAGGACCATGTAGAACAACTGAAATCTAATGATGTGAAAGCAATACTGAAGGATCTTGAGACTTGTAATCAGTTCTAAGATGATGATATGACTTGAACTTTGAACTAGTAGAGATGAAATGAGCTCCAGATAGGTGAAATAACTATCCAAGTGAATGGATAGTGTCTCCATCTTCATTTACATAGAGAGGATGAGTGAAAGTGATCATGTAGGAACATAGAGAAGGAATAGGATCAAAGAGTGTGAATGCATGGGCTCCATGGGTTGATCTAGCTTCCAAAGAATCCAATAGATCACATATAAGCACAATAGTAGACTCATGGGAATATACTGGTAAAGAATCCTCTCTAGTAGAAGACTGTAAGGAGGAAAGATAGTGTTGTTCAAAATCTTCAAGGAGGCTCTGAGAATGAGTGCCAAGAACAAAGGAGGAGTTGTAGAAGCACATGGGATCAAGTATGGTAAGTGGTAAGACACTAAAAGAACTTGATTTGGCTAAGCAAACATCTTGGAATTCACTGGGTTTGTAATACCCCGGTTTAGACCTCGTTTGTGTTAAAGGGTACATGATGTATATTTTGTAATTAATCATGGTGAGGAGCTAAAGCCAACAACCCCACCATCGATTTAGCTTTGTTATGTTTCGGCAATAGGGATCATTGCCGATGGTCTATCATGATATATGGCCATCTCCTCTCACGTGGATGGAGCTATAGGTGACACATTCCTTTGTTTGGGGGTTCTCCCCATTCCTCCTTTCTCGCCGATTGCTAGATGGTGGTGTTCATCTTCTTGATCGCGTAGCGTTTTGGGTGTCTTTTCCACACCATTTTTCACACTGTGTATTGATTGGGGTATGTCCATCATTGTGTGGAGGATGGGATTTATGGGATATTTCGAGGAGTTGTGTTTTGTCTTTCCCATATACAGTGGATCGTGAGCTAAGTTGTTTTGGCCACTGATTGCTGGTTGCTGTCTCCCCCATGCATTGTTGACTGTGTCTTCCTTTACATTGCAGTTTGCCGAATATTGATATGGTTTTACCTTATGGCTCATCGTTGAACCATGGTGGTTGTGCTCCTATGTTCATTTGATTGCTATGGATTCCTATGCTGTGGGGATGGTGGTTTATTTCCCTTTTTGCTTTGGTTGTGTCTTTCCGTGCATATAGGTTGAGAGTCTATTATTCCCCTTTCTCTACCTGTGTAAGTTCTCCAGCAATCACATTGGGAATGGTGTGTGCTATGAATCTGGGGATGTGGGTGGGCTGTTGATCTTCACATTCGTTGGCTGAGTTTTCCCTTGTCCATGCTGGGGGTGTGGCTTCTCCCAACTACAGACTGTGTAGTTGTTGCCATCATTTCTTGTGGTTTTGGGGCCGTTGTCTTTCGCTGGTTTTGGGTTGCTTCTTGGTTGCTGAGGTTATCAAGGTTGTTGTTGAGTTATTTTGGCCATGCTAGGGCCAAGAACAACTCTTAAGCATTGTTTAACCTGAACTGTGGTTTACCTTTTGTTTGGGGTTGTCACCCCGTGGTATTCCTCTTCCTCACAGAGCTGTGAACTGTTTGTTTTGCTATGGTATGCAGTGGTTGGTCTTCGGATTGTTGAGAGTAGGATTAGAGGCTGGGTATTCTTGAGAAAACTGGTATTTGAGGTCACCAGCTTGGCATTTTGCCTTTTCCTAGCTCCCTGACAGCCTGATAAACCCTACTGTGTGGGATTGGCTGATCTATGTGCCTTGGCTATGTGTAAGCCTGCTTTGACCCTTATTCCTTAAGGAATCATCCCCAGCTCGGGGGTGGCAGTGTGCTGAGAGATTGATGAGCACGCTGCCCTATGTTTGGGTGGAACGTTGCAGCGATGTAGATGGTTGCAGGATGAGTTCTTATCAGATGAGTATTCATGTCCATTTTACCTCTGCAATTATATTTACTGATTAATGAATATGATGAACATGTGGCATGCTTGAATGAATGTTTGTTTGCTTCTGCGATGTATATGAAGGGTTATGCATATTAGTATGTATTATGTTTAAGCTTTTTATTTCAGCATTAAATGCCTGTTCATATTCATGGGGATGTTTGCCCATATGTTTGGTGTTAGTAGATTCCTTTTCTCCAGTCAGAGGTTCAGGGACGTGACAGGGTTGCACACCATCAAGGAGAGAGGCATGCACAAGGTGTGAGAGGTATGGCATATGGATCTGAGAATCCATGATAGAAGACATAGAGAACACTGAATGTGTGAGTGAATCATCAATATCAATAGCAGCTCCATTAGTCACTTCTTTTTCATCAACAACATCATAAGAAGATGAATCAATATCTTCTACTTCAAGAGACATAGAAAAAGATGGCTCTTCAATATTTGCTTCTTGATTGAAAGAGGAATCATTTTAATCAAGGAGAGTAGTAGCAACAGGAACTATATGAGAAAATTCTTCTTCATGATCAACTTCATCAAAGACAATAGAGGCCGAGACATCTTGAGAGAGAGAAATCATTGAGGAGATAGAGGCACTCTCCACATAACTAGAAGGATCCTCATTGTCCTTTCTCAAAAATCTATCCAATGTTGTCCAGATATCCTTTGGGTATTCAACACAATCAATAAGGTAGCGCATGCTTGGAGAGATAGCTAGACAAATAGCTCCAATTTCTCTATCACGGTCATTCAACCAGTCACTTGGCTCTTCATAAGAATCTTCACCAGCTCCAATAGATATCTCATAGAGACCTTGTCTCTTTAGATATGAAATCATCTTTAATTTCCACTCTGAATAGCTTGTGAATGGAGAAAGAAAAGGAATTGATACTCTTGAATTCATTTCAAGTTGAACCTGCAAAATAAACCTACAAATCTAAAAAGGAGTATTAATTAATGAACTCTCAAATATCTGATATCATGTAGAGCTTTGATATCCTCAGCTCTGATACCATGTAGAAATTCTAAATCCTTGATGGCATAAGGAATTTCATAAACAAGCTAAGGATCTAGGCACACAATTAACCTCACAGAGAATTGTAGAGAATTAGCGTAAGGAGAGAAGAAGAAGAATTAATGAACACACATTAATGAATGATCAATAAATGATAATTGATATTATTACATAGGTAATACATCCTTATAAAGGAAAAATGAGTTGCATGAAGACAACTCAAGCTAGCTCATAGAGGAGGCTTACTAATTATGATAAACCCCATAGTTTACTAAAGCACTTTCCCAATCTACCAAGCACCTCACGAATTAGCAATAGCATGTGTGAGTGATGATGAGTGAAGGAAAGACTTGCTAATCCTAGAATATGGAGAGAAAATAATGGAGGATGGGTTGGCAACAAAGGCTGCTAGTTTCCTAGTTAACTAGCTTTACCTTATCCACATAAAAGTAGGATAAAGTAGGAAAAGAAGAATAAACTAAATTATGTTGTAAAGCGCAGTTACGAATTCTGGATGGCCATAAAGTGGTCAAGGTTAACCCAGAATTAGAAATAAATCATTCCTAGGATATAGATGACAATTGTTGACTCTAAGGTGCAAGTGGATGCCAACTATCTAAGCTAGTGGGTAGGAAATTAATCAAATAATGATTCATTATTTTATGGGTGGGTTTATTATATTCCAACACCAAGAAAATCAAAATGGTTCTTAGTTTGTGAAATTGTTGAGAGGCAATTGAACTAGATATACTATTTAGGAAGGATAAATCTATAGTGTCAAAATTATAACAACACTATTGAAAAATATTTTTAGATATGGTAACTGGCGAAGTGTATACCGGTTCACAATAATATAGATGACTACAATAGGACACAGGAAAATGTATATTTATAAACTACAAGAAAAGAAAAATCAATCTTCAAATGAATGAAATGCAAATAGAAAATTTGGCCACACAAAAAGCTAAAAATATAGAGAAACATTGTCAATGGGGTCTTTAAGAGATGAAACTATAAAGCATTTGGATTAGAATTCACAAGCTCTACAATGGACAAGCTTGCTATATGTATCATAAAACATTTACCTAAGTTATGTTGGTCGAATTGCACTTGATTTGGGGGGCTTATCAATATCTTGCAAAACAAAAAAGGATAAATGGATTAACAAATGACATGAAAGAAGTCTAGCAATGTATTGAAAAGGCTCAAAGAAATAGTTAAGTGCACTGCCAGAGCCTTGCTACATTGGACTCTAATTGATTCTACAATCTGTATGATTTCAAGTTCAACCGTGTTAACCAGGTTAAGGACCTCTAGAGTGCTCACAAATACTAAATAGAGTCAGAGTCGGGAACCCTCTCTCTGTACTAGATATGGAGTTCTGTACCCTCCCCAACCAAAAAAAAATTAAAAGGGATTTACCTACCAAAAACAACAAAATATGGACAATTGGAATATATGGACAATAGATTCCTTTGATCAGTTTGAAAGCCTAACTCTTTAAAGGCCAATACTTGATTTTCTGAAGTGTTTTTTATAGTTTTTATGGTATCAGTCATAGTTAATCAACTATGTCAGATATATATATAATTGTAAAACAACAAAGTGGTTTCTGTTTTAAAAAATGCATTAATGCTGTTTGTAGTTACTTTCATTGTAGAAAATAGCATTGATTTTCCATTGAGCACAAGTGACAAATCATTTGTAGGAAATGATGAGCAGTTCCTAGAACATCCACAGAGGGGCAATACTCCTAAGTTGAGCACATATCCTAAAAAAATATTTTTGCATGAGCAACTTATTATATCAGATGCAATCTCAAATAGTTTTGAAAGGGTGATTTTGTTATTTGAAAATTGAGACAACTTAATGTTGAAGGCAATTGATGCTTGTATTACTATCCAGGCCTTCATATGACAAAGATCATTGTGACTATAAATCCTTGGCTAGAAAAAATCCACGATGAAGTAAGCAAGCCACTTGAAAGGCATAGATATAGGCATAGGGGTCAAGTTTAGCTTTATCATCCGTGGTTAAGATGTTGTTTACAAACATTATATTTTTTGGTATCTACAGAATTCAAATTTATTAATGGATGAATCCATGGAAAAAAGGGAAACCAGAGATTGAACCTTCAAGTAAGAGTCCTAAAGGAAAATATCCCTCTTCCCTTATTGAAGGAAAAAATAGGATAACTACAGGGAAGAGGCATGTCTAGTTCTTCAACACCGAGATAATCATTGGGAAAGATCAACATTTAATAGACATTACTAACATCTTAACATTTGATAGAAGAAAAATATATGAGAAATATGTAGTTTTAAGGATGAGCAAGGTCAGTGGCAGCGATGGTAAGAATCTAGCCCATTATTCCAAGATTTTATCCATGTGGGCTATACCTATTGCTCGGGCTCTAAAAAACTTCTCTATGTCTGAAATTTTGCTTCACTATCATTTATAACATGTTCGACCACTTAACAGAAGTTTTATCTCCTTCCTCATCTCAAAGGTGTAATAAGATTCAGGGCTGACATTATGATCATCATTATCATTTAAAATGGACTTTGCAATACTTTGGCATGCATCAGACACATTCTATATGTATCACAAACAAATATTGTACCATTTACTTATAGGAAGCAAGATTGCCCCCTTGATCTACCTCGGTATCATAAACTTCTTGAATCTTGACAGTGACTGGAGGGGATGTTCTGATTTCAGAACAAGGTTGTAGCCACAGAAACATTTGGGATCAAAACAACCTAGATGATAAGGCCCTTGACACTACCAAGCTGAAGTAGCATCATCAGATTGTGTTCCAAATACAACCCTTGGAGGAAATCAACCATCAAGTAATAGTTGGAAAGAAGGAGAAGGCTCAACAAAGGCATCTCAATCAGGAAATTAAAATGATGATCATGACCAATGTAGTGGCCGTCTAGGTAAGAGATCACATCCACTTTAGGAATGATGTTAGTAGGACTAAAGACAAAAATATAGCACAGGGAATCCAATGGTAACCTGAATTAGAGGTAGAAAGGTACTAGTCCATGGGTAGAAGACTCAGGTCTAGTATATCGAAGGAGACACTTCAGATGAATTAATTAAAGGAAGATAAGTTTTTCATTCAAACTCATTATTTTTTATGTTAGTGCAACACCAGAAACATAGACAGATTTCACATGACAGGAAAGACAATAAAATTCAAAATAGCTTGGATGCTTAATGCAAATGATGGTACTATTTTTGTTGGTAATTTATGGAGCCAACAATGGCCATTTTCGCACCGTTAAATTGGGGTATGGGACCTTCATATAGAATTAAAAGAGCATGATATATTCTGCTTTAAAGTTTCAGCACTATAAATTTTTCTATTATTTATTAAGAAATTCTACTTTGCATTTTACTAAAGCTAACTAGTCATTATATGTGAAAACAAAAAAATATGCCTTGTTAACATGTACTCTCTAAAGGAACAAGAATTTCTCAATAGGCATACAAAAAAACATAAAACAGAAAAAAAGGCATATTACCTATATAATACTACATCCATAACGGCTGCAGAATTGAGCGAGTGGAGCTTCATTGGCTGGTTCCAGTGACTGTTGAATGATGGAAGGATACCTCCCTGAGGCCTGTGCTGATATTCTTGCTAATGAAGTTACTAAAAATTCCTTAGGATCTTTAATTTCTTTAACTGGATCCTGATCTTTCTTTTCGGTATTGTAAAGTTGGGAAAATGCTAGAGTGTATCTAATGGTTTCCTCCAAGTCTGGCATTTCTATCTCCTCCTCTACCCTATCTTCCTCTGGCCTTACAAGGAGACTCATAGTGATATCAATCATCTTTCGTAGAGTGCAGCCCTAGTGTCTTCCAAGAGTGTTGGAGTTTCAAATTAAAGTCTAGTAGATGCAACTGAGCACAACTTTGTCTCAAGAACTCCTATAATTGATTTCAGTGTGGTTAGTTACCGAGAACTGCTCCAAAATTGCTAGGAAAATATTTGTTTGAACTGAATTGATAAAGTCAACAAAAGCTCTAGGTCCATGCTTCACCAGAAAAAGGGACATGAAAATTATAACTGACTTGACAAATTTCACAGTCCGTTGATTTTGGAGTCGAACAAAAAGGGCACTCCATATGTGAAATAAATAAGGAGATGTGACTTCATAACTTAAATTTTCTATAATTGTGTTCAAAATGAAACAACCTAAATGATCTATGCTCTTCGATGAAACAAGCTTGTTGAATATTCCCAGAACTTGTCTCAGTGGCCCCTCTCGAGTCAGTTCTTGAGGGGAATTTTGTAAATAGGCCTGCAACAACCGTATAAGGGTTGGGACATTGGATTTCTTTTGCCAAGACTCGAGGGAGAGAAAAAGATGAAAATATGCATGTAGATTGTGGGGAGAGGAGGCCGATTTTTATCAATAAGAGGAGCCAACAGCTTAAGAGAATATGGTACAAAGTCCATGACATCATGAACCAAAATGGTTTGTAAAACATGAAACAAATTACCTCAAAACTTGCAATCAATCTTGTATCTCTTTCATAGGATATTTTCATTAAGGAAACAACTGACTCAAATAAATAATGATTACAACTAGGGATTTTGGATTCTTACAAACCTCATTTAGGATGGATCTTAGACCTATAAGACAACCAATTTCTAGATCACCACTAAAGGCTTCCAATCTCACAACTCTCAGAATACATTTCATGACATAGGGATTCTCTCGGGATTCGGACAATTTAAGTGCATTAAAAATATTACCCATTAAGGGCTGTGGAAGGGATTAATGTCTCCAGAAGTATACTAAATTTGTTTCCCATTTTTAACAAGTAGCATCTTCTTGATACAATTAACAACATAAGAATGAACAACATTAGTGGAGCCAGTGGCAACTAGTGTGACTGGACAGGATGATGCATACAAGATTTTTGCAGATGAAAAATCTTATACTAAATTCTTTGATAATGACAAGAAGTCAGTTAAGGGAAATGAGGAATGTGTCAAAGTAGACACATTGATCCAAAAAGAAGCAACAAAAACAGGAGGTAGTAAGAAACTTGTGGTGTCTTCAAATTCATATCAATCATTTCTAAGGTTTTCTTCAAAACCTACTAAATGGGTAGAGGAGAAGCAGATGGATCCATTGTTTGAAGATTCAATGTCCTCTAAACATATGGATAAATGGCAGATTGGAGATAAGGATGAGAGGAGTGCACATACTAAAATGTCTATTGAATCATTGACTGATCCAAAAATGGAAGAACAAAAGCTACAGTGCGTGACTACACTAGTGCTGCCTTCTGCAAAGAAGCAAGATGTTTCAAATTTAGCTTCAAGGAAATTCAATTCAATCAACACATCTCCTATCAAGGCTTATGTTGCACAAAAGGGTGAGGTTGAGAAATATGAATACAAGTCAAAGGGAATTAGGGTGAATAAATCTTGTGCAACCCCAGCAAAGAAAAATAGTAGAGGCCTTAAGAAATATCATGGGCAGTCTGGCTCAGAGAAGTTTAACCAAGGGAAAATAGCTAATAATTTGTCTATTCACAAGAAAAAACAAGTTTCCCCTATAAAATATCGCACTGAACCTTCATCAGAAGTAACAGAGTAGGAAAGATTAAGAATATTGGAAAAACATAGAACAATCTTTACATACCTAGCACAATACAAAATTTTCTATCAATGAGTCAAATTGCAAATGAACAGTAGATAATTTTTTTTCATAAAAGCAATGTCTAATAAAAAAAAAGAAATATCAAATTCATAGCCACGGCCCACAAGTGTCAAAATAAATAATTTATATGGGTTTGAAGGCATAGAAAAGAAAGAACAAGCTTTCCTCTCAAGAGAAAATCCTAAACGATATGGGTTTTTCTTTTCTTTTATCCCAATCTCATAAACAAGAAGATATGGACATAAAATATATGGGAATTTCTTTTCTTTTATCCCAATATCATAAACAATAAGAGTATTCTAAATCGCGTGTCTGGATCATAGTGGATCGCAAGGCCTTTTCTCAGCAGTCAAGCGTTGTCTAGGGAATTCTCCACTCAACCAAGTTGTGATTGGAGACTGTTCCAAGCACCCAAGCCTTATTTCAGCATAGTCAACATTCAGCGGTAGTCAACATCAACCTCATTCTTGGTCAATACAGCCTCTGTTCAATTGATTGGGGTTTGGGTCAATTTGATTGGTGGCAGTAGTCTTGTTCAGGACAATCATTCTTCGACATGATTCTTTTGGTATGTGTGCCCTAAGGGAAAATTCAAATTGATGTTAAAGTGTGCTTCTTATTTGCTCATGTACAAACTCAGCCATCTCATTTAGAGGAAGATTAATCATCGTTTGGGGTTTTATTCCTTAGGATTCCCCATGAAAAAATTATATGTGTTCCTATGTATGATTTTTTGGATGATTGTTTACTACTGTTACATAAATCAGAAATTTAATATTAGAAGTCTGCAGATTTTAAGAAGACTATTACTACTATTAAAATAATATCCATATTATAAATTTAACACTTTCCTCATTGTGGAGGGAAAAATTGTTCCATAAGTCATGGTGCCAACAGAGAAGAAGTTCAACATCCTATTATTGGTGCCTGTTCTGGGCCTGTTCTAACAAGTACTTACCATACTACAAGAGCATTGGATTACACCTTATTTCTAGAAGTTTGAGGTGATGATTGGTTGGGAAATTAATTCAACACAAAAATGAAAATTGAAGCATATAGAATGAAAGGTAGTGGGAGAGTCTATAGGAATCAAGACTATCGATCTGGCTCGAGGTTGTAAGCATTTAAACTCCCTTCAAATTGACTCTACAAATGCTAGTATTCCCGCCTCACATCCATCAGCAACTATGGGCATCCTAAAGCCCCATCTCATATTCAAAGAGAATTTCTTGAGTTCATTAGTGACCTCAATAGAGGATTCACTCTAAGTGAAAATATATACAAACTTGTTTCTTCTTTTCTTTTTTAAGTACTCTCACTTCAAAAATTCCACCATCTCACGCACCCCACTACCAACCCCCCATCAAAGCAAGACTTATTAACAATTATATCAAACACTCATCTAATTTAAATACTTCAATCCTTTTCTACAACAACCAACTTGGTACAAAATCAGTATGCCCATACAACACATAATTGAAACAAACAACATATTTAACATAGATATAAAGGAGAAGAATATTGAGAGACACGAGATTCTCTCAATGACAGTTTCAAAAATTTCTATAATTCAATTCCAAGGAAAATCTTTAATTTCCTAGGAATTTCATTTGGAATCATGATATTGCTTGTAAACATTTGGTAATGTATCATTGGAAGAGTAGAAAAAAAAATTCTATACTTGATTAATGTCCATGGCTACCAAATTTCAAATTATACAAAATATTTAGTAGATACACATGTTTATTACTCATGAGAGCTTCAATCTCACAATGCCTATGACAAATCTAAGCAAATTCTTTCAAACTTCTTGCAATCCAGTGTAGTAGAAAAAAATAATTTCATCCAATAAAATCAAGCACCTATTACACCTCTAAGCAGTTGGGAGACATGGTGATTGTAGACATTAGAATTTGAGTAACACCATGTGCCAAAGGGATCATTAGAGCCATTTAAGAGAATGAGATATCTTGGTTAGAATCGATATCTTAGAAGGAGATCCACATGGCTAGTTGACATGGAAGATACTAAGGCTTCTTGGGCTTTGAGTTTTGACAACTTAAGCACTAATAAAAGATAAAGGTTCATTTGTACTCCAAACCATATGAAGGCATGGAAAAGATGCAAAATGCCCCTAAGGTGGACTAAGAATGATTTCAAAACTAAATTGTCATTTCTTGTGAGACCAGTTCTTGTGGAGTTGTTTCCTAATTCCTGAATGCAGTGTGTGACTACTTTCTCATCATGTATAAAATCTACATCTGACAAGATCTGCTTGATTAATTGAAGTGTCTGTTCAAATTGATGGGAACTTGATGTAGTGAATAAAATCTAGGTTTGACAAGATCTTCTTGAATCATTGACTATTGGTTCAAATTGATAGGAACTTGATCCAGTGTTTGTGCTACTAAAATCCCATCAGAATATCTATACAGATGGATAATCATTTACAAATATGCCTCCACTAAGTGTATCAGAAAAGATAAATGAATAAATAGTTGAATATGTTTTTCCAATATACTGAACAAATTCCTGATATTTATATTTTCAAAGAATATTAAATCTCTTAAAAGTTTGATAGATTACCTTGAGAACTCCATTCTGTATAGTGAGTTTTCCAGCTGCAGATGTAGCCCCTCCAACTAAGAAGCTAGAATGTTGGAATGTACCCCTCAATTTCTATATACACAGCAACAAACTGACCATGTTAAAAAATAGCCTGTAGGAAAACCTAGATCCTTCTAGGTCCGCTTCAAAAGCATAGACTACATTTGTAACTACCATTAAAAAATCTAAAGAGGACCCTATGCTAGAAATTAAAATGCCATTATAGAATTGTTGATTAATCTAGTTGATGATGAAATCCCTTTCCTTTATTAATCATGTTTGTTCAAATTAAAAAATGACACCTCATCCTCCATAAGGAAATTTTTTTCCAAACAAAATATTATGGGGAAACACAAGGGATGCTTCCTCACAATAGTGGATGGCATCCCTAGTAAGCCTATCTTGGTAGAGCAATTCAAGTAACCTAACTAAATTCAAACTAAGAACCCACTAGCATGTAAATAGTTAAATTCTTAGCTACATTGGCCACAACCATTTGAACTAACCCCTTGGGCTCTCCACAAAGAAGACTCAGTAAAAAACATTCACTTGATTGGTTGGCTTATTCATTTTCAAAATATTTCATCAAAATAATACATGAACCATGTTTCGCTCAGAGGTTGTTACATTGTAATCAATATCATTAATCACAAATAATGCAAGTTCCATCAAGATAAAAAAAAAAGGTCACAACTACATCCATAACATCAACATTTACAAAATATTGTCAATATAAACATAGGAGCCTCAAAACACAAATGGCATTACACCAAATAACGACCTTCTATCATTGTCCATAATGTTACCTATTCTAAATTTCTAATCCATATCCAAGCACAAGTTTAAAATTGATATTAAATATTCCATTCATTGTTTAGCAGATGAGGTCTCTTCAATAAGCTAATCCAATTAGTTCAAGAAATCAATTTGCAGAGAAAAGGTGATATTTCTTCACTCCACCCCCATTACTCCTCTTTTTGTCTTTTCTGGCCATTCTTCCTTGACCGTGAACCATTTTTGCATCAACTTCAGAATTTTAACTAGGATATAAATTGTTTCCTCCTCAGTATCCTCACATTAATTGGTGGCCCATCATTAGCCTAGAAATTACTCTCAAAGATCATGCATGCGGCAATTTTACATCAACTAAAAAAATATCAAATTACAAATTAGAACAAATAATCAACAAAATCCTTAACAGAAAGCTTTCTAAACTTGATAAATTGAACATCTAAATCACTTGGTTGATACAAAAATATGTTTGATAGGTAATTAAACCATTCACTCAATTTGATATTTTCCAAGGTTCAGAATTTTATCGTTGTTATGGAGAGAAATTCCTATGGCTTGGGGTACCACAACAGACAGCTTGACTCTAGAAATCAATCCTTTCCAATATTCAATAGAAATGGAATATCTAACACTAAAGGATCAGACCTCGTACCTTATTCCGGATGGTTGAAGTAGATCCCCGTTGAGCTTTCCAACTTCAGCTTGAATTGATAGATTACTTCCTAAACAACAAGTAAACAATACAAGCATACTATATATATTGGTGTTAGATCTATTCTAGCATATATAATCAACAATGTATAAGCATTTGAAAACATCCATGGATAAAATATTCATTCAAACATACATTATTGGACAAGAAAAGATATTTCTATTAATATAAAATCAGAGATTACAATGGATACAACCTCTGTTAGCACATCTGCGAATCGGAGAAACTGAATCCCCCACTTGGGCCTCCACCACCTCAATCCTCCATCTCTCGATAGCAAGCTCACAAGCAAAAGGAAAGCTTGGGAAGAACACAAAAGTGCTCCAAGGGACAAAGGGATGCAGACTCAAGCATAAGTTCCGAAAACAATGGACTATAGTTTCTTTTCTCTCAATTCTCTCATATGCCTTCAATGTACCAGAGAGTTCCTTATATAGATTTTCAAAGGGGTAATGAAAGGATTAATCCGAGCGATCTCAAGGCATAGGGAAGGCCAGGAGTCAAGTGAGTCAGATCCATGTCAAGGAAAACTCCAAAAGGATTTGGATTATGCACACATCACGATGTACGTGGTTTTAGGGGTTTAAAAGTCACGTGTATCGTTTTTCACATGTTTTTAGGGATGGTCAATGAAACATCAAAGGACAAAAAATGTTCCAAGGGGTCTAAGGAGTCTACATAGGGATAGGGGAAGGCCATACAAAGTATGATTCACCTGGAGTGGTAAAATCAGCTATAATGGATGCCCCCTAATGTGTGACGTCAGAGCGGTCATACGATGGCCGAAATACATTATAAGTCCATCCCAAAAGTAGAGTGATGAAGAATCCCAAATGGAAGACCAGCCACCCAATCAACATAGTACAATGATACAACTCTGCACAAACTGCAAATACATATAGCAGTCCCGGATACATAAGAGTACAATGGCCATGAATAGGCATGATACAAGATATCACATAAGTGGTCATCGCTGCGTACAATATACATAGATCATAATCTCCATGATGAAGATATACAAAGGACCATGATCTCCATAATGACTAAATATATAATAGATCAAGATCTCCATAAGAACTGGAAATGTCTGACATATACTGGAATCAAGTCACGAGAGCTGAAATCTCATGAACACTAGCATGATCAAGGAGGTAGCATATAAGAGATGCCACCAATTTGGAAGGTCTTCTACACAAACCACTATGAGTACATGTCCTACTATGTGAATAGAGGTGTCGAGATCGAACATAGTAGTCCATCATCTTATTACTGGTCATTGATGTATACCGTTAACAGACGCGAGATCACCCACCAATAATGAAAATGGGAATCAAGGTACTAGAGTGAAAACTAACAAGTGTGAATAAATGTGTTGAGGTCAAACACTTGAGAGGATCCATCGATCAAGGGACATTGATGTATTCCCAAAGACTGACGACGGCGAGAGAGCTTTCCACTGATGACTGCAAGTCTTAAGGCACTCAAAATGACTCTAGATTTCGATCCCAGAATAAATAACCTGAAGTTGATGGGACGAAATCCACTGGAAGGAGGCATCCCCCATCATCCAACATGAGGTACTCAGCAAAGCTGTATAATGTGGAAGGACTCAATCATAAGGTGCACAAACCAGTATCTGTACTGAGAATGGCCGAGATGCAAAGTCAAGATAACTGAGGAATGGCGACTCAAGCTTCAACTTCCTTTAAACAAGAGCATAATGGAAAATGGTGACTGAATAAAGGTAGCATAGACTCGATATACAAACTGGGACATCTCTGCGACATAGGAGGCATCGACAGAGGCTCCATGGGGACTCAAAGCTTAACCAGTCGGTGGAGATAAACTCAGATAAATGAGTACATCTCCTAAAGTCAAACTATAAACCCAACCAATGGATTTGATATACAGTGCTCTGTTCGAAGGTGACACGATTCGACAGCTGCCAAAGATAACATCTTTCCTTGTCCGTCTTTTTGGTTTTTTGATTTTTTTCGACTTTTTCAAATATTTAAAAAGCTTGAAAAAGAATAAAATTTATTTATAGTTATAGACTAGGAGAAGAGGAGTGTCATAAGGGCAAACAAACTAGTTCCAAGCTGTGGAACATACCTATGCTCAATGCAAGGACACATGTGTAGGATATCGACACTTGGGGGAAAATCCCCTCCCAGTAAAAAGGGAATCAAGCTGCAAAGGATATATAAAATGGCTCTGCATGGCTAGATATGAGACAAGCTTGGGCTATATGGCTGAAGCGCAATGTCAGGGAAGTTGGCATAAAGCTCAATAAGGTAGGAAAAGCTCATGATAATGCAATCACAACTTGACATAAGGGAGTCCTGAGGGAAATAGGCCAGCAAAAGATCAAGAGGAGTATGAGGCTCTTGTGAAATATCATGGCAGTACTATACAACAGAATCCCACACCCTAAAGGACAAAACGTCAGCATGGGCACCAAATGAAAATAAGGCACTAACTAGGGTACCCATGTAAGGTCAAGCTCTACCACTCATATCATGCCACTTCTAAAACAACAAGAAGGTTCCCTGACATAACAGAGTGGGTTCGTACCTAAGGTTATGATGAAACGGTCATAAGATCATGCAAAATGCAAATAGTGATGAAACCTAACCTATATGCCAGTTTAGACATGATACCTAAGATCGGCACGAACGGGTCAATCCAACAGCTGAAACAGGACTGAAAAGGCCCCCTACATCATGAGTTAGGTAAAAAACGGTCCAAAATGATTAGAAATTGTCAAAACTATAGGAAAGGGGGTAAAAATTTGAAAAAAAATTGAAAAAAATCTATAAATAGTAAACAATTTAAAATATTATAAAACATTTGAAATTTTTACCCAATTGAGCTCAGATTTTCAACAGCGAATTCCAAGATATCCAGCCAGTGGAATCCACTACCGTTTCTTCAAGGTACTTACCCATACTCTTCTCTTTCATTTTGATGCAATTTTTATCAAATTCCATGGTCATTTGAGGTTTCTAGGCCAAACTAAAAAGGGCGTTGCGGCCCACATAGAAAACTAGGGTTTTTCCATGTATAGGGATGGATATATGCAGAAAATGCCCCCACAGCCGCATACATACACAGTTGTTTGGAAAACAGTCATGTATGAGGCCGCGCATAAGGTTTTTTAAGTAATATAATGGGAAAACTTGCTATTTTTTGTGTAGGATGGTCCTAGAATGAAGAGAGTTTGAACATGGTGAGGTAGAGGAGGCAGTAAGGTCCAATCTCGTGGCTCAACAAGCTCTACGTGCATGTGGACTTGTTGCAGCTGCAACATTTTCCCGAAATTCAAAAAAAATTCGAGACCCTTCTTTGCTTAGATTGGTTTGATTTTCTTCTTTGATTTGATTTGATGACTCTCCAGAAAGACTTTCCTAGTGCTTGAAACGATCCACTATTTGTTTAAGTTTATCATCGCTTTGAATGCGTTTTCAAGTTTCTAAGTCAGAAGTTTATTTGCTTGCGTTCCTGCTGTTGCGGAGAAATAACAAGCTTTAGCTTCGATATTTTTCTCCGATGCGTTTGTCTAAATTGGCTGACTTTTGGTTTTGCGTCGGAACATCTTGTTACTTCATTCTCCGTAGTTGCGGACGACAGAATGCGAAGTCTCCCAATTATTGCTTTGACTTTTCAAACCTTGCTCTGTTATTTTCGCCGATCCCTAAGTTTTGGGCTTCCACCATTACGGCTGCCGAAAGCACTATCCTTCCGGTCATTTAGTTGATTTCTCCTCCAATGTAGACCCTACCTATTGCAAAATGATTTGTCCTTTATGTTTCCGCCATTGCGGCTCTTGATTCCGCTATCGCTCCAACGCTTATTCTTGCGAACTCTGATGCAGATGTCTCGATGGTTAGCTTAGTGGTTTTTCCACCCGACGTTGCGGAATGAATTATTCTTGCGACCTGTGATCCTTATGTTTCCGTCGTCTGATTCGTGTCGATTTTTAGCCGCATGTCCGTAGTCTTTTTCTTTTCCACCGTTGCGGCTGGGCAAAGCATTTGGATTCCGATGTCAATGTCCTTTCGATTTCTGATTGGAAGTTTTCCCACCTACAGCTTAGGTCTTAACTCTTCCAACTCCGATGTACTTAAGTGTTTCTGCAGTACCCATCACCTGTTAAGACCCACTTATGCGGCTGTGAATAGGTCTACCCTGCCGATGTTAGTGTTCTAAGCCGCCGATGAGTTCTTTGTTTCCTGTCGTTGGTGTTTTCTTTCGAACCCGTAGGTAGATGGGATAGTAGTGTTGGTGCTTGTCAAGTTTCATAACAGTAATGCAGCGCATGGCGTTTCTTGCTGCTTATCCGTTGTGGTTGTTATAATTTAACGTGGTTTGATTCTCTTGAAAATATAGTCCCAATGAATGATTAATTGTCGTTTAATTGCAGGAGTGTCCAAGAGACTATTCTAACTACTGTGGGGTGAATTTCGGACTGAAACTAACGGGATATCAAGGAGCGCAAGCCAAGTCGAAGGAAAAATCAAAAGCAACAAAGGCGCATACCTGAAAGGTCTGTCAATTACTCAGCAGATCTTGAGTGCGTGTAGAAAGGATAAAAAAGAGGGATATGAAATGTTTGAAGAACCGAAGGGTCACACGTTTGGGGGGCAGCCCAAATGGTCTACTGTTTTAGTTTAAATATTTGAAAGTTAGAACTTACAGGGGCTTTTTCCCAGTTAGACATGTAAAGAGATATTGTAAGAAGAACTACTTTTTTT
>LPNX011204999.1:399309-411345 GCA_001517045.1 Pseudotsuga menziesii
CACGATACACATTACTCATAAATAAGTTACAATTTGGCTCCTCGGGGATAGATAGATAGATAGTTAGTTTTACTTTATTGTTGCATATGTGATTTATATGCTTGTGAGTTCTACAACAAGAGGTAAGAACCTGCGCATCACGTTGTGACTAATCCTTTCATCCTTTATCACCCTGCATGGTTAATTAGGCACATGCATATCATACTTTAATCCAAAAATATACACGGTGGATCGGGCCACAACCGGTAAAACCCTTTAGTTTTGTTTTTGACCTATGGTAGCCGGACCACAAACTGGACGGATTCCCTATACCAAACAGTCACGGACTGGTTGGGAACGTTGACTGGGGAGAATCCCTTGCTGTTGTTTCCTGCGAATTTCCAGGCCTCAACAGGACTCTATAAGTTTTGGTGTCTTGGTGGCTTGAGGGCCAAACCAAGACTATTGCACATGCTAGTGGATTACTGGGATCCATATTCTGAGTCCTTCCAGATAGATTGGATGTCCCTCACTATAGAGGTGGAGGACATATACTTCATTACTGGGCTTTCCTGACATGGGGAGGTAGTGAACCTTCATTCTCATGGTGGGCCAGGAGCTAGCCTGACTATCGATGAGTACATTGCGGTGTACTGCTATCTAGACACAGAGAAGGTGGGGAGTTAGGTCCCTACCAATGCTATACAGGTGCTGGGCTTAAAGGCGATACTATTGACATTGGGCAGGATAGCAGGCTTGGCATCACTCCACCAAGCCTCATGACCTCTGATGTTCTATGCAGTGGAGTGCATGAGACCTATGATTTATGACTGGAGCACTACACTACTAAGCAACATGAAACATCAACTCAGTGAGTGTAAGGTGGGAAAAGTGTGGAACTTCGGGTTTAGCAGTATATTGAGCACATTTTTCTTTGAGGGTGTTCCAGGATTGAGCCCCAGAGTTGATGTTCCTCTTCACGGGATTCGAGATCCGGCCCAACGGCATTGGGTAGATGCGATGGGTAGACTGGGGAGAGGTAGGGTGGCCAACCCCTATCCAGCTAATTTCTTTCCGTGGTGGCAACGATCGATAGTTGCCATCGATGACTACCCCTATGCGGGGATATATTTCCAGGGGGACCCGAACATGCCTCTACCACCCAGATCGGCATATGATGATATAGGTAACGAATCTCAACCCTCTCTTTTAATTTTTAAGTTATTTAATTTTTTTGTGTTTTCTGATTATATGGAATCAAAAGACATATTTTTGCATGACAATACATAGTGAAATCTACCATTTGTATGCATATGTGGGACCACGGCGGCCGAAAGGATTCCCTCGTCACAGACGGAGGGGAAGAGAAGATGATATCATGGGTGTGGATGTGGAGCGGACGTTCCAGAGCATTCTTACCAATTTTGTGAGGCTGACACACAGGGTTCCCATGGTGCAAGTCGAGGACTTGCCTGAGGCTATGCAGCTCCAGGTGGTGGGTGTACCACAAGCATGGGTGTGATTATTCTGATGGCTAGCTAGAGCTGTAGTGACCTTCCATGATCACAACCCCCCTCCTCCTCCATAGGATTAGATACCTGGGAGTCTATACATTTTGTACTACCGTGTATTATATGTTGGTGGTTCGAGAGCCCCATTTTTGTATGATGACACTATGTATTACCACATTTTGGATGTTATAAAAAGTTTTATGGTGATCAATTTATTTATTTACATGTGTAAAAATTGTATTTGTGATGAATTTATTGTGTATGAAACAAATGCCAATCTAACACGTAGTTAGCATATGAGTAAGCAACTTGATTATTAATTCTTGGAATGTGTATGTATGTTATATTGTCAAATTGTCATTCTAATAATATCACACATAACAATCTTCTTAATAACATCGGATCTCTAACATGGTACAAACCATTAAACTATGACACTACTAACTCCGAACCAAGATGTACCTCAAGAGAGAGAACGCCATGTGAAATGGCATCCCGTAGAAGCTCAATAACGGCACTATATTCAGCAACGTTGTTGGAATATGGCCACAAACATACGCGTCCTGAAGACAGTACCTTACCCATAGGAGTATAAATCACCCAAGCAGTAGAGGCTGAGTGTTGAGTGTGACGGCTCGCACCATCCGTGAATCCTATGTAGGTGGAAGATTCCATTGACATCTGCCAAAAGAAATGAAAAATAATCACAAACCCGATCACTACAAGAAAAAGACCTAACTATGCAAAACTATACAATAATATACAATAAATATCCTTGGATGAGAATCATACACAGTACTTCTTGAGATAGAGCCCATTTCTAGGCTCCACCAAGGTCGTTCCCTCATAATCCACTAACTCATAGTCACCCTTCTCTAACACACGTTTGACCATGTAAGGACCACACCACATGGGATTAAACTTTCCTACCCCCAAGGGTTCTTTTCGTCAATCCCACAAAAGGATCAAGTCTCCCTCACTAAACCTCTTTGGATGGACAGACTTATCATACTGGAACTTTACGCGACATTTATTTACTTCTAGAGCGATCAAGGCATCTCGACGCTGCTCATCAAGTTTTTCAAGGTGGACCAAACACTCCTCCAATGGTGAAGTGTCTGGTAAGAGTTCTACAACTAGCTTCAAAGAAGGAATCTCCCATTCAACCAGCAATATCGACTCCACTCCATGTACAAGTTGATATGGAGAAAAACCTGTGGCAGTCTTAACAACGGTTCTATATTCCCACAAAGCAGGAAATAATATGATGTGCCAATTATTCTTGCTCTATACGATGGTTCGTTGGACAATGGATTTGAGTGATTTATTCACTGCTTCTACCTGTCTATTCACTTGAGGGTAGTAAGAGTAGGAATGCTCTTGCTTTTACCCTAACTTTGATGCCAACTCTTCCATCATACGATTTTGAAAGTGCGAGCCATGGTCGGTGACAAGCTCTTTCAGAATTTTGAACTGAGTAATAATCTGGTTGAACACAAAGTGGGCAGTTGTCTCATCATTGGATTTAACTATAGGCATAGCCTCAGCCCATTTCATGAAGTAATCAACAGCCACTATGATATGATGATGCCCCCTAGCTGAAGCTGGGTTGCAATCCATAAAATCAAGTCCCCACATAGTGAAGGGACTGGTGGTGATAATGGGATGTAACAGGGTAGGTTTCAAGTGCATATTACGTGTGAACACCTGGAAAGGGTGGTACCTCTTAATTGCAACTACACAATCCTTAAAGATTGATGGCCAGAAATAACCCACTCTTAAGATCTTTTGGGCTGTAGAAAGCCCAGATAAATGACCACACGCCCCTCCATGGTAATCATTCAGCACTACCTCAGCCTTTTCATGAGTTAAACAACATCGTAAAATGGAATCTACCCCACGGTGATACAAAGTGTTATCCACTATGAGGTAATTCTTAGACATGTGACGTAATCGTCGTCGTTCATCCCATGAGAGGTGAGCATGGACCTTCAATGTTTGTAAATATATAATGATATCCCCATACCATGGGTCTAAAGTTGAGATTAAGAAGATGTGTTCATCGACAAATGTATCTTCACAAACCAACTCCTCGGACTCGCTTGGGAAATACGATATAAGCTCTGCAAAAATTAAAGACTTCTTTGATTTTGCCGAAACAAATTCGAGATCGAATTCTTGTAGGATGACAATCCATTTATTATATTTTCCCCCAATCATCCTTTGAGTGAGGATGAATTTAAACGGATTGACATGGGCTACAACCAAGGTCTGGCGAAGGAGAATATAATGTCTCAACTGTTGAACTGCATGTACGGTAGCTAAAGCAAGCTTCTCGACATGAGAATAATGAATCTCTGTGTCAATAAGGTTTCGGATCAAATAATATATGACATGCTCTTGGAGCTCCTCATCCTCTTGAACCAAAAATATACTAATCATCTCAATGGATGCGACCAAATAAAGTAGAAAATCACGGCTATAGTCTGGGGGACTCATCACCAAGGCCGATGCTAGGGCTCGCTTGACTGCATCAAAGGACTCTTGGGATCGCTCATCCCAACAAAAGGTGGTGTCCTTCTTCAATAGACACATGAAACCTCTAGTCAAATTGGAAAAACTAACCACAAATCTTCGTAAGAAGTTTGCCATGCCTTGCAAACATTGAAGATGACGAATATTATTCGGGGGAGACAACTGAAGTATTGCCTCAACCTTCAAAGGGTCGACTCTTATACCCTCTTTAGAAACAATGAATCTTAACAAGCGACCTGACTTCACGCAAATGATGCACTTATGAGGATTTAACCTAACCAAATAATGGCAGCATCTTTCGAATATCAATCTCAAGTGATAGGAATGACACATTCTCATACGAGAATGAGCAGCAAGGTCATCCAAAAATACTTCGATAATTGACTTGAGATCATGGAAGATCAAGGTCATTTCCCACTGAAAAGTAGCTCCAGCATTCTTAAGGCCAAAAGGCATTTTTTGATATGCAAACATTCCCCAAGGACAAATAAATGCAGTCTTATGTTGGTCCTCAGGTTTAATTTGTATCTGATTATATCCGGAAAAGCCGTCCATAAAGGAAAAAACCTCGCTACCCACACACTCATCCAAAATATGATCAATAAATGGTGTGGGGAAATTGTCTTTAGGACAGGCATGATTCAAATCATGAAAATCAATACATATGCGGATCACTCCCTACTTCTTATCCATCGGAACAGGGTTTGAAACCCACTCCGTTAAGGGAACGGGATAGATAAAACCGACTTTCAATAGTTTCTCTATCTCTGCCTTAATCGTGGGTGCTTTCCTAGCATTCACTGCATGCAAGCGTTGTCGAACAGGCTTAGCGTTAGGATAAGTATTAATCTCGTGTTTGACAATACGAGGGTTGATATTTGGCATTTTTTTGTAAGACCAAGCAAAGATATCACAGAATTCTTTAAATAGCTTGGTGTATTCTTGAATCTCAGCATGGGAACATTCCGCCCCAATATAGACATTCTCTATCTTCCCAGGATCACGAGAGATATTGATAGGAATCGTTGAAGATATGTTCACCATGTTCCCATCAGCCATTGGAACAAGAGAGCTTAATGGAACCATAGTACTACAACTCACTCACTAAGAACTACCCTAAAGTTCTCATGCTCTAAGGAGTCAAGCTCGGGAAGAAAGTAAGATCTATGATGGAGTTCTTCCCATGGTGTCTCAGCTCCCGACATAGCCTCAATAATCGCTTCATCTAAAGGGAAAATCATATCAAGGCAGTCGTGCACGTGAGAATACTGCACTGCCCAAGCCAACAACACATAAGGGTCCTCCTCCTCCATCCGCGAAGAGGAAGGACTAGGCTCTACAACAGACTTAATATTATCTTGACAAGCTCTCATAGTTGTAGGCAATGAAACGTCCGTCGCAATGGGCTCACTTGGAGTACTCGGTGTAGGAAGAATCCAAGGATCTTCCATATGACTCGTGCGAAAAGACACCGATCTCATAGATGTCGAAGCCTCACCGGAACTAGACCCTATGATAAGGATCGGTGCAAGACAACTAAAGATTCCCATGAGGGATGGATACATTCCTACACCCACACTCCTAGTTGTCGACTGAGAGTGTTCAATGATCGAGATCGAAGCTCCCGAAGATGCAGTAACAGATGGATTCTTGAATGTTGTTTGATCAATCGTGACTATCTTCCCGTTAAATGGAAAGCATACAACACGAAATAGGGAAGAAGTAATGGCTTGCATACTATACATCCAATTCCCACCTAGCAAGAGATTGTAGTCAAGGGGCGCATCAACCACCTCGACCTATATCAGAATGGTCTTCCCTCGCAAACGCACCTTAAGGGAAGGAAGGATGTCGTGCGGCCTAAACAATCTCCCATCGAACGCAGTTAAAATGGTTGCTGATTTAGATAGCTTAGGGGAACCTAAACCCTTCCAACATGATAAAGACATCACAGAAGCAGCAGTGCCTTCGCCAATCACAGTGCACTTGACGGTCATATTAAGAAATTCTACGTGAATCAAAAGAGACACATAGTAAGGCAAGCGAGGCTGAAGTCCTGCGGTTTCAAATTTAATCACGAAGGAAGAATCATCATCATTCACACCAAGGACAGAAAGCAAAGCCTTCCTTTGTGAAGGACAAATCTGAATCACTTCCAATGCAGACATCGCGTAAGGAATGTGGCCCAAATCCTCAACAACTTAATAGTTCTGGGCGGCTCGGGCATTAGGATTTTTCCTCGAACGCTTAAGGACTCCCTTAGGAATGTGAGGTGCAGCTTTAGGTTTATCCATAGGTTTCTCAATATGCAAAGGAGACCCTGGTGGATCAAGTTCCTTTCTTGGGCTGGGTTGTGATGAACCATAGTCCTTCACATGGGTCACAACTTTCGCAGCACGTACCATGTTAATGCAACCACGACCACTACCCTCCAGTGGATATTGATCACCACCAGACTGATCATGGGTCCTCGAGTTCATATTTTGATTGTGAGGTAAAGGGTTAGTTAGCATAGCTGTTCCCTGTGCCAAGAATCTCGAGGCTTCATTGATACGAGAGCACAAGTAAGTGAGGTGATCGTCCTTACATAACTTGCAAGGGAACTTAACCTTATGTTTAGCTTTCTTGTCCCCCCCAACATTACAGGCATTCTTGTCATTATTATTAGCATTCTCATTCTTATTCCCACCCTTACGATTATTCTTACCCTTCTTTCTATTCCGTCCGGGCTGTTGGTTACCCTTCTGGTCTGACGATTGCAGCGAAAGTACACTCGCCATTTGGGCGGGTTGAGACGAAGCCATAGCTTGTCCCGAAGCAGATTGGTTGATTGACAATTGACTAACTTGTTTTGCAACCGAATCCGCAGGTTTAGCACTTGCAAAACCAACTATGCTATCGACATGTGGTCCAGGTTTAACTTTGGGGTCGAAACTAGAAAGCGGAGCATTGGGAATAATCTCATATAACAAACTGAACTGAGCATAAATCAAGTCCAATTCCTATGCCCTAAAAATCGCTTGTTCCTCATTTTGCACTCCGGATGTAGAAACATCCTTTTCTATATATGGCAATAACGACTTAAGGAACCATTCGAGGAGGAATTCCGGTGGTATAAAGGCTTTAATTAACCTCTTCCATCTATGCTACTCTTGGATATGATCCGAGATATGTGTGGCTTTATCCTGCCAAAATGTCGACAAGAGTTTAGTACCAACGTCATAACACACTGGTAGCTGGAAGTGGTTAAGAAAAGTCATTGCTAGGTCATCAAACAAAGTGAATGCCCCCCTAGGTAGCTCTATATACCATTTCGTGGCAGGCCCTGTAATGGTGAATTGAAACAGATTTAAATGGATGGAGTCCTGGTGCAAGGAATTTGAAGAGAACCATAGGTGAAAGTTAGTAACATGTTCACTTGGATCCTCTCCCGGTTTTCCCTCGAACTTAGGTATGTCTGAGGGAAGCTTAGTAGGGACAGCCGAACAAGCTAGGTGATGAGCTACAGGATCGTTTGTCAATATCGACAAGTCAGGAAGATTCATTGTCATGAGGAAAGGGAGCCTAGGATGATGAGGTCGATGGACCGTTCCCTGATAGTTTTGATTCACATAGGTCTGATTACCACCATGGCCTTGGCCATGTGCCCTCCTCCTGTTTTACCCATATAGGGTGGCATGGAAGCACCATAGTGTGGTGGAACTTGACTATTAGGAGCTACAAAGCTGTAAGTTGGAGAGTAAGCAGGTTGTTGATACCCGCCCCCATAACGTGAAGAACCCTGTCCATACTGCGTCCCATAATAAGGTCCATAAGTCATCGCATGCGATGTCCCATGAGACACTCCATAAGTAGGAACATACACTCCAGAGGTAGGAATATACATTCCAGAAGTAGGAATGTGACCTCTAGAAGTATGAACATGACCTCCCAAAACAACGGGCGGTGCATGAAGCTGAGACACAACCGATCTAGTAACCGTAGTACGGACATAACTCATAGCAATGTTTCGGCTCGAAGGACCACGTGAATAAGGTGGAGGGTGAACATTTTAAGAAATAGGGACAGAGGACGAAGGGATTTTTGTAATTAAGTACGTACTATTCCCTACAGTCACTCATCTCAGATCTGGTATCCTAATAGGATCACTAACCCTAGACCTAGGAGGAATGTGTGATATAACTTCCACCACCGGGATGGAAGGTGCAATGTGACTAGTGCTCCCAAACCTCTCAGCATGGTAAGGAATGAGAGTGACCCCAGGCATAGTGTTAGGCTCGAACTTGGATTCGACATGAAATTCCAAATCATGTGTAGGAAAACCAGACATACCATAACTACCATAACTAGTGCTCGCGGGTTCAAAATGAGTCTTGTCGTCCTCCGGCATTCCATACCAGCAATGCGTCAATGGGGAATCAACCCTAGAGTGAGTAGGTCTATCATGAAAGTTTCCTATCTCATAAATCATAGGACCTAACTCAGTCAAGTCAGGTGAAGGATCAAACTCCCCATACTCCACATGAATGGGAGAAGGTGGTTCAGGAATACCTTCTATATGGTCTCCCATGGTGTGTGAATCAATGTGCGAAGTAGTCTGCCTAGATTGTCTATTTCTCGTTCCCAAAGGAGGAGGAGATGTAGAAGGTGGAAGTCCTGCTAAACAACGAGAATGGCGAGGAGCCGCACCCGAATCCATAATGACTCAAAAAATATAAAAGACTCTCTATTTATGGTGGGGAGGAAGACTGCGTTAGTTGTAATTTCTTCTCGACATTTCGAGCCGCAAAGTAGGGCTCATCATTAGGAGAAAGTCTCAAGGTTAAAATAGGTACGAAAGATAGTATTAATATGTGTGAGAATATATTTAAATCAGTTTTTTATTAGTTTAGCCGACAATCTAAATGTTGAGATTTTAATAATAATTCATTATTATTTATTTGTAGAGTAGTTTATAAGTCAATAATTTTAATTTTCTTTTTTAAAAACTTGTTTAAATTTTTTTAGTTTTAGGAATAAACTATAATAGGTTTTCTTTAAGGTTGTAGTTTATATTAAATTAATTTTAATTTTTTTTAATTTCTATATTAAAGTTTTTTAAAAATATCAGTTCTAAAGTTGCTTTTAGGTTTTTAATATATTTTTAAGTTTTAATAAATTTTTTATTATTTTTTGTTTTTTATTTATTATTAAAGCTTTATAAAATATCAATTCTAAAGTTGTTTTTAGGTTTTTAATAAATTTTTAGGTTTTTTAATAAATTTAATTTTGTAACAATTATTTTAATTTTTGTTTTTAGAGACTACTAGAGTTATTGTTTTTTGTGTGCGGAATATTGTTTCTAAGACGGTGAATTATGGGGCGCCAGCTCTCATTAAGCTTGAGGCCATCATCCCTATTCAAATTTGATGGAGCCTTCTCTATCTCAATGGCCTCCCTGATTTTTCTCCTTCTATAATGTTCCTCTCTAGCGATTAGTTTTGTCTCTTCAATGCGTATGTGGTGGCGTGAGTGGTGGGCATGTTCAGCTAGTGCTGATTTCTGATGACGATCGTGCCTGATGTCTATGCAATGTTCTTTGAGTCTCGCCTGTATGGAGCATCTAGTTTCCCCAAAGAACATTGCGCAGAAATCAGGCACGATCGTCATCAGAAATCAGCACTAGCTGAACATGCCCACCACTCACGCCACCACATACGTATTGAAGAGACAAAACTAATCACTAGAGAGGAACATTGTAGAAGGAGAAAAATCAGGGAGGCCATTGAGATAGAGAAGGCTCCATCAAATTTGAATAGGGATGATGGCCTCAAGCTTAATGAGAGCTGGCGCCCCATAATTCACCGTCTTAGAAACAATATTCCGCACACAAAAAACAATAACTCTAGTAGTCTCTAAAAACAAAAATTAAAATAATTGTTACAAAACTAAATTTATTAAAAAACCTAAAAATTTATTAAAAACCTAAAAACAACTTTAGAATTGATATTTTATAAAGCTTTAATAATAAATAAAAAACAAAAAATAATAAAAAAATTATTAAAGCTTAAAATATATTAAAAACCTAAAAGCAACTTTAGAACTGATATTTTTAAAAAACTTTAATATAGAAATTAAAAAAAAAATTAAAATTAATTTAATATAAACTACAACCTTAAAGAAAACCTATTACAGTTTATTCCTAAAACTAAAAAAATTTAAACAAGTTTTTAAAAAAAGAAAATTAAAATTATTGACTTATAAACTACTCTACAAATAAATAATAATGAATTATTATTAAAATCTCAGCATTTAGATTGTCGGGTAAACTAATAAAAAACTGATTTAAATATATTCTCACACATATTAATACTATCTTTCATACCTATTTTAACCTTGAGACTTTCTCCTGATGATGAGCCCTACTTTGCGGCTCGAAACGTCGAGAAGAAATTACAAATAATGCAGTCTTCCTCCCCACCATTCATCTTTCACTGCGTGATCATGAACAACTTAATTCAATCCCTCCATGGAAGGGATGCACTGGACAGCCTGAGGTCCTTCGAGAAGTTACGGGTTAGATTGGTTAAGAAGATAGCTAACTTAAAATTCCTTAAAAATTGCAGAGACGGCAAAATCATACCTAAATTTGCAGTAATTAAACATGCTCTAAAAGACAGGAACCGACGAATCTTTGAAGATACCAGCGCAGCTATAATACGCTCAGAGATTAGACGAAGCCGTGGAACGATTAACGTGATATCTGAAGCACTCTACCGGTTACACCTAGACCTAGCTAACAGTCTATGTCCTGATATTTGGGCAAAGGTAGAAGCAGCATCCGCAGAAAGAATGCAGACATTAGCCACAAGTATAGAAATCAAACACAAGGGAAAGCTCGCCAAGCTACAAAACGTTCAAAAACCAGAGCACAAGCCAAATGACGGGAAAAAATCATGCGTGATAAACCTATCTAGCACTGCACTGAATGAAGAACAAACCAGGGTGTTAGAGCGTGGTTTAAACTTTGTTGTTTCCCCGAAGAGACTACCGATAGAAGATTTGGTTTGTAGAGTAGAGGATGCGTTATCTTACCTCCCAGAAACAGAAGCCGAAGAAGCAAGGCAGGAATGCGCTGTAGCCATAAGGAGAGCGAGGCCGCCCAGATCGAACATATCCCCAGGTGAGAGAGCAGCATTAAGGAGCTTAAAGAATAATGAAAACATCATTGTGCTAAGAGCTGACAAAGGAAATGCAACTGTCATCCAGGATAGGGTTGAATATGACAGAAAAATGCTTGAACATATTTCAGCAAGTGGCAGCTACAGAAGGTTGGATAAGGATCCCACGAAGAAGATTGTCAATGAAGTTACAAAAGCCATTAAGAATTCTTCCCTTGACGAGAACACAAAGAAGAAATTGATCCCGAAAGATACAACGATTCCTAGGATTTATGGTTTGCCCAAAATTCACAAAGAAGGCGCACCTATTAGACCCATAGTAAACACTATAGGATCCCCTACATACCTTTTAGCTAAGTTTCTGGCAAGAATATTAAAAGGATTTGTTGGTAAAACTCCTTCTTTCATTAAGGACTCCACTCACTTGGTAAGGGAAATGGAAGACTTCAAAGTAGAAGAAGGTGATATTCTAGCTAGCTTTGACGTAGTGTCCCTTTTTACAAAAATACCAGTGGATGAAGCCCTTAAGATAGTTAGGGAGGTAACTGATGAAGAAACAGAAAAACTTGTTAGAATTTGCTTAAAGTCCACTTTCTTCACCTTCAAAGGGGTAGTGTATGAACAAGTTGAGGGCGTTGCTATGGGATCACCTCTTTCCCTGATAGTGGCTAACCTATACATGGAGGCATTTGAAAAATCAGCTATTGATGCTTTCCCATTAAAACCAAAGTGGTGGAAAAGGTTTGTGGATGATACTAACATAAATTGGCCACATGGGAGAGAAAGCCTAATTGAATTCCTAGGGCATTTGAACAGTAGATCAGACCATATAAAATTCACCATGGAGGTTG
>LPNX011204999.1:411477-477023 GCA_001517045.1 Pseudotsuga menziesii
GTATCCCTTGCTCTTTTGATATACCATATATTGGGGAAACTGGATGCTCCATACAGGCGAGACTCAAATAACATTGGGCAGACATCAGGCACGATCGTCATCAGAAATCAGCACTAGCTGAACATGCCCACCACTCACACCACCACATACACATTGAAGAGACAAAACTAATCGCTAGAGAGGAACATTGTAGAAGGAGAAAAATCAGGGAGGCCATTGAGATAGAGAAGGCTCCATCAAATTTGAATAGGGATGATGGCCTCAAGCTTAATGAGAGATGGTGCCCCATAATTCACCGTCTTAGAAACAATATTCCGCACACAAAAAACAATAACTCTAGTAGTCTCTAAAAACAAAAATTAAAATAATTGTTACAAAATTAAATTTATTAAAGAACCTAAAAATTTATTAAAAACCTAAAAACAACTTTAGAATTGATATTTTATAAAGCTTTAATAATAAATAAAAAACAAAAAATAATAAAAAAATTATTAAAACTTAAAAATATATTAAAAACCTAAAAGCAACTTTAGAACTGATATTTTTAAAAAACTTTAATATAGAAATTGAAAAAAATTAAAATTAATTTAATATAAACTACAACCTTAAAGAAAACTTATTACAGTTTATTCCTAAAACTAAAAAAATTTAAACAAGTTTTTAAAAAAGAAAATTAAAATTATTGACTTATAAACTACTCTACAAATAAATAATATTGAATTATTATTAAAATCTCAGCATTTAGATTCTCGGCTAAACTAATAAAAAACCGATTTAAATATATTCTCACACATATTAATACTATCTTTCGTACCTATTTTAACCTTGAGACTTTCTCCTGATGATGAGCCCTACTTTGCGGCTCGAAACGTCGAGAAGAAATTACAACTAACGCAGTCTTCCTCCCCACCATTCATCTTTCACTGTGTGATCATGAACAACTTGACTCTCTATTTATGCAAATCCTAGGTAAGCTATCATGCACAGAACAATCACCAATAAAATATAAATCCAAATGCAAGCAATCAAGGGTAATATAAGTGAGCTCCCAAATGAAGCAGGTATGTCTCTCCTAGGAGAGGCTTGAAACTTCCATACACAACAAGCAGAGGTACGTAACCAATTATTGTGGCCCTCAGCTTCAACGCGTAAAGCAACTGTGTTGTCCGACCCCAACCTGGCCGGTACACTCGCATAATAACCCCTATAAAGTACCCCCTCGATATCCTAGGTAAGGCCACTAAGGTCACCTCAATATAATCAATGCTCAGGCGGACAGCTGCAGGCAGGATTGACCATATGGGCAGGGTAGAAAATCCTAAAACTCTCGAAAGAGCCCCCAGATACGAATACAATCCTGGAAATATCTCCGGTGCTACTCAGTTATGACTAGGGGTCATCCCAATCAATAACTGCTCACACTACCTCGTGCTTAACTCCCTTTTGAGAGGAGGATCCTGAGAAACACTGGTTATACCAAGGATTTCACACACTCACCTGGACAAACACATACATGTTGTTTAGTGGCCTTGAGAATTTACTCACAATGAACTATTCCAATACCCTAAAACCTAATCTTGTTGGTGCACCCTATAAAAGAAAAGAGTGTAGTTCATTTTAATTAAGCGTTGATTTTAATTGGCTTTATTACTCAAAAGAGGGATATGGCCATGCAACTAATGGTGTTATGACACAACATGAAGTAAAATGCACACCTAACAATCAATGCAAATGCATTGTGTCCATGAAAACAGGGTATGCTACTACGTGAAATGCACATTTTTTCTTCAAATGATGAATGCAAGCTTTCCTATATGAAATCCTAACTAATACTCCAAAGCAAATCTAGTGCAAGTACTATGCAAAATGCAAAATGCAATGCATGATGATAAGCAAATATTTTTGGATTTTTTGAAATAAAATGAGATACAAAAAGCAAAAGAATGATTCTACAACCCCCAGACTCTGTAAGCACACTCAAGTAGCACTCAAGCAAAGCACTAAGGTAAAATAAATCTAATGCACTAATCCCAAACAAAAAATCGAAAATGCCATGACAAGAACCTTCTTAAAAAAAAAATTACCTTGAAAAAACCATCTCTGGTCAGAAATAGAGTTGTATACAAACTCAGGCAGTATCAAAGGAGACTCAACAATCATCACAACTCACCCAGCAACCATTTAAATTCCACTAAAAGTCACAACTAAGGGTATACGCGACTGGTCGCAGTAAACCCTCGTGTATACGTGAAAATCGCAGAGAAACCCGCGTGTATACGCGACTGTGAGTTCAAAACTCGCGTACAGGAAGAAAGGTGCATAAAAATCAAGGCAAACAGACAAGCTGAGACAAACTTCACACCAATCAGACACTACCAGGAAAACATGCCCCCAGACCCGACACAGAAACAAGAGAGAAAGAGCAATTCAAAATCATTGAATGCCGATAGAAAACCCCCAAAGGACAACTACTAGGAACTCCCCGGTAGAGTCGCCAATTCTATTGCGGAGAGAAATTCCTATGGCTTGGGGTACCACAATAGATAGATTGACTCCAGAAACCAATCCTTTCCAATATGCAATAGAAATTAAATATCTAACACTAAAGGATCAGACCTCATACCTTATTCCGGATGGTTGAAGTAGATCCTCGTTGAGCTTTCCAAATTCAGATTGAATTGATAGATTACTTCCTCAACAACAAGTAAACAATACAAGCATACTATATATATTGGTGTTAGATCTATTCTAGCATATATAATCAACAATGTATAAGCATTTGAAAAAATCCATGGATAAAATATTCATTCAAACATACATTATTGGATGAGAAAAGATATTTCTATTAATATAAAATTAGAGATTACAATGGATACAACCTCTGTCGGCACGTCTGCGAATCGGATAAACTGAATCCCCCACTTGGGCCTCCACCACCTCAATCCTCCATCTCTCGATAGAAAGCTCACAAGCAAAAGGAAATCTTGGGAAGAACACAAAAGTGCTCCAAGGGACAAAGGGATGCAGACTCAAGCATAAGTTCCGGCAACAATGGACTATAGTTTCTTTGCTCTCAATTCTCTCATATGCCTTCAATGTACCATAGAGTTCCTTATATATCTTTTCAAAGGGGTAATGAAAGGTCAAATCCGAGCGATCTCAAGGCATAGGGAAGGCCAGGAGTCAAGTGAGTCGGATCCATGTCAAGGAAAACTCCGAAAGAATATGGATTATGCACACATCCCGATGTACGCGGTTTTAGAAGTTTAAAAGTCACGTGTATCATTTTTCACGTGTTTTTAGGGATGGTCAATGAAACATCAAAGGACAAAAAATGGTCCAAGGGGTCTAAGGATTCTGCAGAGGGACAAGGGAAGGCCATACAAACTATGATTCATCTGGAGTGGTAAAATCAGCTATAACAATTGTACCTTCAAATTCCTCCTGTTTCCAAACCACAAATTTTTCCTTTGCTCAATTATTGGTATAACTGGATCATACCATAAGAATATTCTAAGAGTCTCTCACAAGTTGTAAAGAAAATTCCTGGCCTACTTTGAAATTAGAGATATTATTGCCTTTTTGTTAAGCCCTATATGTCAGAAATTGGGTGCTTAACACTCTTATGTTATTTATTGATAGTTCTCAGGAAGAGTTTGTCCAGAGGAAAAGGAAGAGTTTCTCCAGACTTATTTGCTTGGGATGATTCCACCACAAGTAAAGCTAATAGATGATTAGTTTAAGCACATAGAAAAGAAAAAATGATAAGATTATCCACAGAACAATTAATCTGTATGCTAAGGCAAAGAAAAAATCTAACACACAAAATTAATGCACTCATTAATATACTCAAGATTTTTGTTAATGTGCAGACTATCATTCCATCTACAATATGTTAATAGCATGCTAGAAATATATGTTTTGTTTGTTCTGTCATATGCATTTGTCAAATGAAGGGCATATTTTTGAACTTTAGAGAGAACACCGTAAAAGTGTTAGACACAATGGGCACACTAAGAGGGGGGGGGGTGTGAATCAGCATGTAGAAAATTTAACACTTTTTCAATTCTTTTCATCAACAACTAAGTAGAGTTCATCATGAAATAAGTGGATCATTATGATAACACAACATTAACATGTCATCAACCTATAAAATACATAGCACAAATCACATCAGAAGAATAACACCAGATTTGTATGGAAAACTTTATGTGTATAGTATTTTGGAATACATGGAAGACAACAATCTTAGTGATCAATCAGATCCAACTGACACAAAGGGAACCAAATCTCAATCCAAGACCTAACTTGGTCTTCTCAGTACCAACTAAGAATAGGTGAAGAGTCCAATCCTCAAGTGCAAGACCCAGCTTGCAATAGGAAACCACTCTTGTCAAGGTGGCATGCTTCTACTGTGCTGCAACTCAATCAACTCGATTACTCAATCAATTGTCCACCCAACTACTCACGTGCCCTGCTCTTCAATATTCTCATTGCTTATGAACTCATGCCCAATCATTCAAAATTTATGCTCAAGGAACCCAATCACATCTTCCCTAGGCACACTCAATGAGTGCCCTCAAATTCTGTCATAGGCTGCTACAAGATCAGCCCTCAAATAAACTGAGATAATTTGCTTTAAAACTCACTGAAATATGAATTTGACTTAGCCAAGGAGAGCTGAAAAGAACATAGTCAAATCAGCTCTCTTCAACCTTCCAAACTCATTCAAACAGTATGATATAATATCAGTCAACTTCTGCTCATAGATGCTCAATCAAATCTGCTCTGTAGACTTACTCAAACCAAATCAATCTTGACTCATGAACTTAATTAACATATGTTCAAAACTCAATATAATACATGCAATCAATCTGCTTTACAAACTTCAACAAATATGCACTTTGGAGTAAGTCCAATTCATTCAACACACTATTAAACAATCAACCCTTATGCATAGTCATATTTTGCTAAAAGATCAGTCAAATACATCCATAAAAACTCCTAGAACCTAGTCATAAATCAGCCTTAGTTAGCTCTGAATTTGTCTTAGACTGTCCTGAATTTTCCTCAGTGAAAACCTCATAAGATCATCTCAAAAAGTTGCCTTGCCTTATCACAGGTTCACTTCCTCAGAGATCTGTCTTATTCCCCAAATTCAGAGCCAAATCACACCACACACTCACAAAAATAAGGCGATTCCCTTTTTATTTATACCCTTCGATGACTCATTTAACCGAGCCAACTTGGTGTATTTCATAATGCACTACTTTTATTTTAATTACTTTGCTTATTTTACAAGGAAATTGGAGCTTCCTGGTATTGAAATGTTAAGCATTAGGGCCACAAATGAACCCGACCTTATAGTAATGTCATTTACAATTTTTACAAAGATTCAAATTATAAATTTACATCTCCATGAAATAAGGGATTATAACCCTTAATGTTTTATGACAAAGTTATGAGTGCGATAATTTCTCATGTTAGGGCTTCCAATGTCACCCAAAGTCAGCTTAGCCTACCATGCTAGGGATCCCATATAAAAAATCATCAGACTTATTTACAAGCCAATGATGCCAACACGAATAGAGATAAGGCTGAATTCAGAAATTCAGCTAAGATAACAGAAGATTTAGAGCATCCGAATTGACCATAGTTGACTGCTGCAAATTGGAGCATCTGTATTTGACCTAGAGTTAAGTGTGCATTTCTGGGCTTTAGAAAGAGCATGTCAAAAGTAGACATCATTTTCTATTTCTTACACTGTACTAATATTAGTTTAGCTCACCTATCTATTTCCTTCTCTTTTCTTGTATTGTTTTATAAATATATGCAACTCAAATATATTTCTCTTGACTGAGACAGTGATAACTCCCTGATTGGTTGTACCTTACATGTTCATTTTTATTTTAGTCCCATCAACTTCTTTTGGTTACTTGAAGATACTAATAAAGTACATATTTAATTTCAATTAAATCATGAAATTAATTACAAATTTAATGTAAGACCATTGGTTATAGAAATTGACATATTGCACTATGTATTTGACAGTATGGTCGCCATTGGTCTCCATCTACCTTCTATATGCATGCTCTCTCCACTATGATAGAACAAAGTAGACAATGTTTGTACTATTGAAAACAACTTGCTACTTCATATCTTGAACTTGATTCTTAGATGAAATATAAGGCGAAAGAGATTATGTCTATCATGAGCATGCCAGATCCGTTTGACTGTGTCAAGATCAAGGGATTTTTAAATAACGTGTCTTGTGACTCGTCTCATCTCTAATAGGGTTGAACTGTGAAATGAGCAACATTATTAGAGTCATCAATGAAATAAATATACCAAAAAGGTTACAAATGTGCACTTAACTAGATTGAAGGAAAATAATCACTGAATAATTTTCAACAGAATTTTCTTTCAGAGTGTTTTTGCACATCTCTTCAAATACATTTCATAAAATCAGGTACCACAACCTCTCAAGAAGACATCTCCTAGGTTATTTCAAGCCACCACAACCATTGAGAAAATCCAACATGAGATCCATCAATAGGATCAAATATCAAGGTTTTTTTTTCATTTTTAACATGGGTTATAATGTCTCATGGCTATTGTGTTTCAATGATTATAACAAATCTTGGAATTTTGAGTGTACAACTAGTGTTGTTTTCCTTGATTAAGCATTGGATTGGTACTGGCGATTATCCATTGCCATGAACTGTTATCAAGGAAAATCCTTATTTCCACTACAAGTTCCTTAGGCATATTATAAATCTCCCTCGCCGACAAAGGATATATCCCTATATGCTTCATATTTTAAGCATGTTGTATGAATACATATTTGTCCTCTACAAACATGCCAACAAAACCATTCGAATGATTTATCAACTCTGAATCCACCATGTTTGGCATACCACTGTCATTGTTGTGACTCTCAAACAATGTAGTGGAAGGGTACATGTGTCTACGACACATTCCTATCTCCTTGGAAATGGTAAGTTCATCTTCTCTAACCAGCCTTACAACTATTTCTACTTAAAATTATAATGCACAATGGATAGTTTCAACTATGTCATTATGAGGAGGGTACAAACGTGGAAAGATTCCTAATATATACCAATCACCTCTAAGTCCTTCTTAATCACTCTCTGAAACTGCTTAACATGCAGCTACAAGAGACCACGAGCCTCTCTCCATGAATATGCTTACAACGTTCATGCACTCTGAACGCTAGAATTTGTTTTGTTGATCCTTTAATATCATGGTGCATTTTTCCATTTGTGGTTAATTCACAACAATGCAATTTTGGGGGGAAGGGGGCTTTCTCTTATAAATTACATGCAAGAGAAAGTAAAATGTAGAAAAGAGAAATACCTGTTTTCTTATTTTTTCCAAGGATTTGTATGATGTCCACACTATTTGATCTAGCTCTGGATGCTCCTTATGGAAACCTGCATACAATAAGACAAAAAAGAACTTTTTTCAAAATTATTTGAGCTAGAGGAGAAGGATGAGGAGGAGTATGATCTTCCATTATACTTGCACACAACACTACTGAGGAATTTTTTTTCCTTCTGACAACTGTAAAACTTGCTCAAAGAGAAACCAACATAAACCCTCTTATGGTTTGGGTGAATACAATTTTTTCAAATGAGAAATAAAACAGCATACCTCTGTATGGTGTACCCACTATAGGTGTTGTCTCTATAGAGTGCTGAGACAGGGAGAAAATGCCAATGTTGATCCAGTGTGTAAATTCCCTAATCTTGAACCTCGAGTCTCAGCCTTTAAGTATCTACAAACATCAAAATCGTCGGTGCTTGTGTAGAAATAATAAGTTGTTCATGATAGTTCCAGATAGATGCATTGTAGGGATTATATAAGGGCCAACTACTAGATATGTAGGAAAATGCCACAATGCATAAATCTTGTTGAAATCAGGGACGGATGACAGTTTATGTGTCAATCTCATGAAAATTGAGGGCGAATGCCACAACATACATAAATATCATGGAAATTGAGGGCAAATGCCACAACATACATAAATCTCATGGAAATTGAGGGGCGAATGCAACATTTTCCCCAAATTTCGTGGAAATCGGGGGGCGAATTAGAGATTCTTAAGCAAAAATCGGGGGCGAATGCCATTTCTATGCAGAACTACTAAAGGGTGAAAAAGATGAGAAACATGATTTTATTAATAAATATGGGGCGATTAATTTTAGTTTTCAAATTCAATTTAAAATACAAAATTCGCCCATTAAAAAAATTGAAACCTCCTAATTTCTCCTTTGGGATATAAATCACCCCTAAAATTTTCCCTGCCTATTAGAAATCTTGTACATATTTAGCTTTGGTTTTCTTTACTTGAGTTTATTCAATGATTTAATAGTCTCCTTTTCAGACATTTCATTTTCTTCCCTTTTTATTTCTCAATTATCCTTGATGAAAATGATGGTATTTATACTTATTGGTTATGCTATGATGACTTTGTGACTTTATGGTCATTTCTTTTTATCACATATTTTTACTGATTGTTTTTTTTCGACAAGTTACCCTTTTATCATTTGAATTTGTTTTCCTCCTACTAGTTAGAGAACACTTGCATGCTCTTATTTGACCTTTGTCGATTTGATTATAGACCTTATTTTGAAAGAATCCAATTGTCTTGGACTTACGAGAGCCTTGCCAAAATTTAGTCTTTACATTATTAATGATTTAATGAGCACATTAGCGGATCAATATGAATTGAGCAGACATTTATCTTTATTGATTTCTATCTACGTCTTCAAAGATCACATATCAAAGAATGGAACCATACCTTTGGTTTCAGTTTTTGATTGATTCGTCAATTTTTCTTTCCTCTAAAATGTCTTATAAATTATGTTTTGATTTTGGGAAAATTTAGATAATTCAAATAAAGCTTATTAGACTCACTTGCATTTTTTAAGAACACACATATTATCCTATTGGTTTGATTAGAAGTTACTATATTGAAGTTGAAAAATATAATTAGTGAATAATAGAATTAGATTCACTTTATATCCTTCAACCAATAAAATGGATTACGTTATTAAAAATGATGAATTAAAAATCATAAAAAAAGAAAAAATATATATATATTTTGAGATCATTTTATACAAATTTATTTTTTCAAAATTGATTCATCTTTGTTATTTTCAGCTTCACCTAAAATCTTATTCAAAATTTACAAACCACGTGGATGGCCACTCTCATTATCTTATTTATCATTGACATATTTTAATAAAGTTTGAGATGATATTTCATCTATATCCTTAATATCTCATAATGCATAAAATCTCACTAAAATATGTGTGCAAGTGTAATCTTCATTGGCATTTAAATTGATCTAAAAGGAAATCAATAAACTCTAAAGGGGTGTCTTTTTTATCGAATTCACATTCCTGCAACTTTATCAAATTGACTTTATCTATTTATTTTAATTTTTTTGGAAGTAACCAAGTTTAAGTTTTATAAATTGTTAACAATAACTTTTGTTCATTTCATTTTTGCTAGAGGTATTTTGAAACTATGAAATCTTTGCTCAAATTGCATGACTAAATATTGGTTGTCTCATTATGTTTCTCTTTTCTCACGGGTGTTATATATTTAAGGATCCAATGCAATTGGAAATGACCAAAATCAAAGCATTAATGTGGGGAAATCTACAACGAGTTTGGTGAAAGGATTAAACAAATATATGTTGGTATTAATATAGAAGATGCTAAAGGATAAATGGAAAAGATAGATCTCCAAGAAATAAGTGTACAACTATTGGAAGTAGTATCAAGTTGCTCTTGAATAGTGTTATCACTTATTATTTACCTTCCAAGATCATAACTTTCTCCTAAAACTTTATACTGATAAAGTCTTTCAATCCTAGTCTAGGTATCCACATTTCTACGAGATAGAGATGCTTTTACTTGTCTCCATTAGTTGACCATTCATATTAAATCGATGAAATGAAGGGAGCATTTCTTTTCCTTCTTGTTATTGACTATTTAGCATATTTATTTTGTCACTATTTAATAATTATGCTGCAAGAAATCTCTTAATTATTTTAATCATCATGATAATATTTCATGTTAATTATTCCATTCTTACATTAAATATTCAGCAATGAAGATTCCATGAAGTTGATTCCTGAAAGATAGCATAGAGAAGAGGGCTAGTTCATCAAACTAATAAGACTACGAAAATGGAGAATCACGCACCAGTAGAAGACATGCTTTTGCATGGATCATTGTGGGAAAACTGTGAGGAATTATCTCAAGTGGTTGAAAAAACACTTCACAAATGGTCTTATTTACATTTCCCTATGAGTTGTTTCCCTAACAAATGCACGATCTGTGAGATATTCGGGTCTGTTTGAGCCAGATTTTTACAAAAAAAACTGTTGCGTCCAGCTGTAAGATCTGTTTTCTGGAGTTTGTTATGATCCCTTCTCTCTATTTAAAAAAAGACAATTCGACTAATAAAGGGAGGAGGGTCTCTATAGAATGGAAATATTTTCATTATTTCCATCTATGTATTCTTCTTGTAATGTTTTTGTTGACAAGACGGAAGAGGAGACGTTGCTACCAAAAGGGGGGAATGTTAGAGGAAATGAAAGAAAATTGTTTTATTTCATTTTCTGTGCAGTTTCTCTGGAGGAGACGAGTCTGAAACAAAAGATTGTACAATGGGAGCTAAAAGACATTAGTTGTGTTAAATAGTTCTCTTGGGATTTTATTTCCACAATACCGAGAAGCACTTATTTTGAAAGTTGGTATCATTTCGAACTCGGTTTTTGAATATATATATATATATACATATTCTCATGATGTTTTTGTCTTTTTATTATCACTGGTGGTATACTTTGTTATATTTCAGTGAATTATTATTTATGCTCGAAACACAATTGCATTTTGATGTTTGATGTTTATATTGTATAAGTCATTTTAGTTTAGTTTTGTGAATTAAATTTTACTGTATAGTATTATGTTTATTAATTTACTTATTGAATCATTTGTATTTCTGCAGATAATCAATCAAGTAATTAATTACTTCTAATTTCAAATGTTAAAGTGTTAAAGTTAATTGTTCTTTGATATTTTATGTTATATAATGATAAATAATTTTTTTTTATTGTTCTTTAATCATAAATATTATTACCGAACTGAAAGTTATTCATGATATTGAGTTTGAATATTTTTCTCTCATGGTTATATTATTTAACTTTCTGTTATCTATAATGTCAATAGAACTTTAATATAGTTAATAGTTTTCTCTTGGCTAAGATAGGATCCCTCAGATTAGTTTTTCAATTTATAGTTTAGTTTTTCTCTTTGTCATTTAGCAAATGTTAAATAGATTTTATGTTACAATTAGTTATCTTTCATCTATTAAGAGTTTTTTGATAATACCTTTTGAAAACTTAAACAGAGACTCTCCTTAAGAGAGAAGAACACTATCAGACATAAACAGCGAACTTTGATTTAGTAGATGTTAAATAGAGATTTCATTTAAATAGATTAGTATAGCCTATAGATAATAGTGTATTTTAACTTAGTAGTTTTAATTAGAATTTAGTTTAACTTTTAATTTGTTAATTAGTTTAGATAACACTTTTTCTAAGTTTAAGTAGTAAGACTCTCCTTAAGAAAGTGAAACTTAGATGGTAGAGGAACCATAACCTGCGAGAATTAGCCATACCAAACACACCAGGGGATGCTTTAAGCGTCTTATGTGGGCTAGTTTTCCGTAGTTGGCCATAGACAGAAAATCCGACCAACAAAATCTGGCCAACAAATGGCGCTAGAAGGAGGACCATGAGATAAAACAAATGATTTTTGTTTTTATCTGTTATTATTTCATTTTTCATTAACCATTTATCCCCCATCTCTTATATTTTAGTGTATTATATCGTATTCTTCTATGTTGTCATACACGCATGATAGGGTTGGTTAGTCAGAAATCTAGCCTACTTGAGTCAATTTTATTACGTTTTATCAATTATGGATCATACCCAAATGCCTACATGGGAGTCCAACACGACATTAATTATGCATGGACCATTGCATGAGCTTCCATGAATGGAAATTACTCTCTTTCCAAGTTTTAATGGTGAAGGGAATATAACATCTCTTGAACATGTTAGAAAATATGAGTATGTATTACGTTTACTTTATATTCAATATGAAGATGTTGTATGCGGGATTTTCCCCTTCACTTTTGAAGGTAAGGTATCAAAGTGGTACTATGTTCTTCCTATTAACACTACTCATGGTTGGTCTGATTTTAAAAGAATTTTTCAAAGTGTTTATGATATTTATAATGCGACTGATATATATATATATATATATTGAGTTGGATGAAATACATGTCAAAGAAGGTGAATATATATGCAATTTCAACACATGCTTCTGAAAGGTTTATCATTGACTCAAAGACAATAAAAATCCTTCACATGACATTCTATATGAGTGGTATGTGTGTTCTTTACCCAGATCATAGCTATGTTTATCACAAAAAAAGGTATAGTAAATTTTGATAGAGCATGCGAGCACACACAAGCTTTAGAGAAGGATTTTAAGAGGTATTATTTAGATAAATTTTCCTCTTTATTTTTTGATAATGATGATGATAAATATAATGATGAAGAAGATAATGAATTTGAAATTTCTAGGTTGAAAGAGCAAGTTAAGATTTTGCATAAATAAATTATATCTTTGCATAATCAAAATAATGAATTAGTTATGCATGATGAAACAAAATTTGTAACTACGTACACAATGTCAATAGGTATACAAGAAAGCCAGAACATTGTTGTAAGTTCATTATGAAATCTTGATTATTATTTTCCTCCGCCTGGAAATGAATATAAGGAATTCCTTATGAAAAATTATCATTGTTTTGAATCCACATCTGAAGCCCTTGAAGTAGACAATAATTCAAGTTCTTTTGATTTATTAATCGAAGTTCTCACATTCATTAATCATTTTCATCAATCTTGTAACAAATCTGAAATTGATTTACAAACTAATGTTCCTACTCTAGATAATATTGAACTCGAAATAGGATCAAGTCCATGTCATGATTCATCTTTTACTAGAGTTGAAACTAGTTTAGAATATGATCCCCTAAAGCTACAAATTATTCTTGATTCAAATCATAAATCTAAAGTGCATATTGAAAATTCAACATTTGAGAGAGAGATAGCTCTAGATTTAATTAATAAATCTAATTTCAATACTTTGATATTAAATCAATTTCTGAGCTATCCTAAAAGGAAGTTATCGATTTCAAGCCAAACTGATAGTTCTGTTTTATATGTGTGTGTGAGTAATAACAACTTATTGAATGACTATACAAACTCACCTATTATTGAGACATTGGGTAATAATTTTGGTTATCAAACCAAAATTTCTCATACTCCTAAAACACAAGTTTGTGTAGAATTACAATCCCATAATTTACAACAACACAAACTTAATAGTGATAACCTACTTACCATACAATGTTTAGAAGATGGTGAGGGGAGATTTTTGGGAAATAATTCCTCTTCTAATTTAGAATATTTCTATAACTACCCAATCTGCTCACAAGAATTTTATATAGAACAAATTTTGCCTCAATGTTCATTTCCGTCCAATGTTGAAGATGTAACAAATGCTCTTGATGATGAATTAACCAAAATCGTGTCTCAAATTGACGATCTTTATGAAAGATGTATTTGTTTACAAGAGAATATTCGTAAGGAAAATATTGCAGATCCTACATTAAAGAGATCAGAACAAATTTCAAATTTACCTTTTATAAATCAAATTTCAAATGAACAATTAAGAAAACATCACATCCATTCACTTGAATGTCCTAGTTTCACAACTTATCAATCCATCACCTTGAAAGAAGGGATGGTAACAATGGTGATTTTATGCATGATTTTCCCTTAACAAAAGAACCATTACAATATGTTTATAATCATTATACATATCACGATCCAATAGAAGATTGGTTAGAAGATTCATTTCATACAAGATTCCCTATAAATAATAATTTTCTAATCTTGCACTTGTTGAAGATAGTTCTAGATAGTTTTGATTTTGATTTCTATATTTTGGTATTTTTGTTTTTTACTTGTGATGTACATGTGTTTGTTGGTTTGAGTTTACATGTCTGGTTACATTGGCTATATGATTTCACTTGATTTTTATTTCATTTGATTCCCCTTGTACATATGTACATATCTGGCTTTAGATTTAGTTTCATTAATTTATTTTCTTTTATCACAAGTAGGTTTCTTTCTTTTTAGTAACGTGCAGTTATCAAGCAACATATCAATTTGAGGATGAGGATAAGCTATTGTTTAGGAAATAGACATTATTATATTAATATTTTAATTATTTAATGTCTTGCTTATGGTTTTATGTATTAATCATCTCATTTTAAGTCTTATTTTCAACTATTAAGACTTAATTAGAAATTGCTTATGTATGATGATTAGAAGTTTTAAAGCAAGAAGCTTTGAATACGATGTTCAAATGTTTTCTTACATAAAAAATTTACGATCATAGCTCACTCATTTTTAATTGTCATCATAAACTGCACTGTTTAGAATTTGTTTCGCTTCATTTTTATTTTCTTCTTATAAATAATATTGAATAAAGGGATCTCGTTTATTCAAAATTATCCATTTGAACTTTATCACAACCTCGATAAAATGAGAAATTTTATAATTGAAACATTTTTGCAATAATAAGTCTCAAAATTCGATATTATGACGAACTTATTAAATTTTTATATTTTATCATATTTTCCTATATGCATATTATATCACTATCTCCCTTTTTCTATCTTTCATTTGACCTTTTGATGAAATTACTAAGAGTTCAATCATGTGTATTACCATATTGTGGTCAATTTAAATATTGATAGATTGGGTGTCCGCATATCACCATTTCATGATTTTTACATTATTTTTATATTATTTGTTTGATTGATTGGTTTTAGTAGTGAATTTGATATTTTGAGCTTTCTCATTTTCCTCTTTATTTTTAGTTTGCTTGAAGTAATAGGGTATTGTAAATAAATAATACTATAATGGCAAATTGTTTTGTGTTGATGTGTTTCTCTACCGATAAACCTAGTATCTTTTAAAATGGATTATTGTTAGAGGCTTCTTGTTGTATCAAATATTCGTATTGTGATGAAATCACTCCTAGACTTTCAACATTTCTTATGAAATTAGCCAATCAGTCAATTGAATTCTTGATTATTATTCTTGGATTTTATTTTTAGAATGATATCATTAGCTAGGAAAGTTATCCTGCCAAGAATTTTTTCTCTCGAAAACTTTTCAATCAGTTGCATTAGCCATCATTAGGCCTTCCATGCTATTTAAGGAGATTTGTATTGGTTATTTTTCCCATCCATTAGAGGGAATTTGTTAATAAATAAATAAAAACTTTCATTAAAGAATAGGAGGTCTATGAATAGAGTCAACCTAATCATTGTTAGGATTTATAATCCCCCTTTTCCAAATTGTCTATTAGATTATATTTTCCTAACTTAGGATTCATTAAGTTATTATTGGGTCTACTAGTACCATTGGGTCCACTTGTCCTAATGGGGCCACATGTACTAATCGCTAGAGTGTGAGGAACATCGATAGAGGCTAAGTGGAACTGACTACACCTCCATGCATCATTTTAGGTGCCTCCTAGACCAATCCCTACATTTTAGGAGCCAGTGAGAGTGTCGGCACCAACCTCCTTCAGTTGTTGGAAGTTGGTAACTAGTCAAGCTTAGTTATTCTTCAGTTACATTCAGTTAGATATCATCCAATTCAGTTAGCACTAGTTATGCATGGTTGCATGTGGGAAGGCGCCATTTCTCACGTACTTCTAACCTACCACTACAGCTATATTGGTTTGATTGATTGTAACTGATTGAGAGACTAGAGTAGACATCTGGAGTTAGCCTGTTGAACTCTGATAGTGATTTAGAAACTTCAAGTTATCCATGTAGTTAGTCTTGAGTTGGTAGATTCAAATTCATTCCTCATGATTTGAATTCTCCTTTATGTAACACAGTTGTATACTACTTGGATAAATGAAGTTTGTACGGTAATTATACTAAGAAATTATTGTCTCTTTCTTGTGAGATTTGTTTTGTTCAATGGGTATTATTCATTCCTTTTCACTACAAATAATTAATAATCTAATAGCACTCATTGCTTGAATATCAATGGAATATTAATTCTAACATGGTATCAGAGCCATGGCAGGATAAGGTAATTCTTCTATAGGGTTCTTGTTGGATCTATGAAGAAATTTGAGCAAAATTTCTAAAAATCATTCCAACTCTGCACCAGAAGCAGAGATTTTACCACATAATTCCTGGATAATATAGCATCTGGTTGATCAAGCTTGCTTGATTAACTAATAGAAGTGTGATGTGAACTCCAAAAGTGTTAGAATAATCAACCCATAGTTAGCTACCTTAGACATTAATTAATCCATTTTTGTCTTATTTGTCTAGTTTCCATATACCACCTTATGCAAGTTGTCCTCCACATGTCCAAAGTGGTCAAACTTGCTAAAACTAAGTCATGGAGCACTTGGGAAACCACTTGGAATCAATTCTACTTTATTCCTGGCCTTCCTAGTGCATCTCTTCTTTTTCTGCTTTATTTCTTGCTTTTGCTGAGTTTTAAGGCAATTGGGAAAGTTTGACTAGGTGAAGTTAACTTGTTTTTGTCCTCATCATCCTCCACTCTTTTCTCCTAAGAAAAGCATGTATGAGTTGTCCTTCCATCATCTATTAGATTTCCTAATTTATTTTTCCAATTCATGAGCTCCTAGATAGATTTGGAAACTGCTTTATGCACCTATGGGGGATTTGCTTAGATTTAGTAAGCCTGCTTTTGACCAAATTTGAATGGCATCCCAATGCATTCGAATCTCTCATGTAATTATTTATTGTGGCAGCCTATGAATTCACATGGTTGGCTATTGTACACTTTCAATACAGATTAGTGTTCTGGTCCATATTCAGTCTCCTTTGCGTGTAATTTGCATGTGTAATTGGCAATTTTTGTGAGTGTAATTGTTCTAACACCTAGGTTCAGTTTCCACATGGTATTAGAGCCTTTGTAGATATATTTATCTCCTTCCAATTTGTTATTGCAGGTTCGACATCATTGACTGGGAGCATTCTGCTGACTGAAGGGACAATTTCTGAGCTATGGATCAATCTCAGAAGATCATCTTGACTCCATTTAACTTCTTTGAATAGAAATAAGAGATGGAGATACTGTTGAGAGAGAAAGGCCTCTACAGAGTGACTATGGAAATAGAAGTAGAGCCCAATGCAATTGTAGAGAAAATTAAATGGCAAAACAGGAGGGATGAGGCCTATGGTCTCCTGTGTCTGAGCATATCCAGAGACCTCCTTTTCCATCTTGATGGATTAACATCACCAAATGAAGTATGGGAAAATCTTGTTGATCTTTTTGGTAAGACTGATGAGATGAGGGGACATCAAATTGAAAATGAATTGATCTCCCTTAGTCCCAATAGCTTCAAATCCCTGCAACTCTACTTTTCCAAGTTTAAAGCCCTTGTTTTGCAGCTAAAACAGTGTGGAATCAAAAATAAGGAGGAGAAACTGGTTTTGGCCATACTCTCGAAGCTTGGCCCTAACTATTCAGTGTTTGTCTTGACCTTCCATGCCACAAAGTTGATGGGTCGAGCCTGGAAAATGCCTAGCCTTGTAGATTTCATGGAATCTCTCACACAAGAACAAGATAAATTGGTGATGATGGGCACCATCAAACCTTCCAAAGACCAAGCTCTGGTTGCTGGAGATTCGAGGGTGGATTCAAAAGGCAAGAAGAAAGCTAAGAAGCCACCTAAGCAAAAGAGAGACAAGAACAAGTCTCCGGAGGAGCCCCAAGGTTCCAAGAAGAACTTCCAGAAGAAGAAGAACAAAGGAGAAATGATCAAGTGCGCATACTACAGTAAGGGCAATCATCCTGAAAGCTCTTGCATGAAGAAGCAAATTGACATGATGACCCAACTCCTAGAGAAGAATGGAATCTCCCTTCTTGATAGCTCAAAGAAGAGGGAAGGAAGATCAAATTCAGAAGATACAGAGAGAGTTCATGCACTGGTTGCTGGTACATCAAGCTCACCTAGTTTCATCATTGATTCTGGAGCTCTAAGACATATGGTTTCGACCAAGGAGGAATTCACCTCACTTGACATGTCGAAAGGTCCACCAATAGTACTGAGAGGTGACTCTCTCACTGAAATTTTGGGCAAAGCGAGGATTGATCTTGACCATGGTAAGTTCAGCAATGTATTATATGTTCCAGGTCTTTCCTCTAACCTCTTATCAGTGTATCAGATGACCCACACAGGGTCTCCAAAGAAGGTCATATTCTCCCCTGATGAAGTTGATATCACAGAGATCTCAAGTGTTAAATTCATTGCAAAAGGAGTTGCAAATCACACTTCAAAGGTATACATGTTCTCACACTTCCTACCCTACTCAAACCCCTTTGCTCTTCTGATTCATGCTAATGAGGCAAGCAAGATTTGGCATGAAATATTTGGCCACCTTAAATATAAGTATATTTCTGATCTTAGTGAAAAATAAATGGTCATAGGGTTACCAAAGATTAAGTTTTCCAAAGGAGTCTATCAAGGTTGCATCTTAGGAAAACACCCAGAGCATAAATTTGAGAAAGCTAGTCATGAGAGAACCTCTACACCTCTTGAGTTGATCCGCAGTGATGTTGCCGGACCATTTCCTCATATGTCAATGAGTCAGGCCAAATATGCATTGACATAATAGATGAATTTTCTAGGTATTGCTGGTTTACTTCTTGAAACACAAGTCTGAAGTTTTTGGCCTCTTCAAAGTCTTAAAGGCTTTGGTTGAAAACCAGTCTGGGAGGAAACTCAAGGTCCTCATATCTGAAAATGGTGGTGAGTATGTCAAGTATGATTTCATTCAATATTTTTTATATGTAGGTATTCATATGCATCATTATATTCCTTACATACCACAGCAAAATGGTGTTGTTGAGGGGAAGAACAGATCACTGGAAGAGATGGCAACCTGCATGATGAAGGCTAAGACTTTGCCACCAAAGTTTTGGGCCGAATATATAAATTGTGCAGCCTATATCCAAAATATGGTGCCTCATAAACATATTTATGGTATGACTCCTTTTGAATCATGGAGTGGGCACAATCCAGAAGTGACCCATTTCAAGATTTTTGGCTCAAGGGCTTGGGCTAGAATTCCAACAGAAAAGAGGAAGGCTTTGCAGCCCCAAATCCAAGAGTGTCTATTTGTTGGGTACTCTGAAGATTTAAAATGATACAATCTGATCAATTTGAGCACAAACAAATCCTTCATTGAAAGGAGTGTTCAGTTCCAAGAAGAGCCTTTAGCAACAGTGGAAGTTGGAGAATCCTCTTCACCACCAGAACCATTGAATGTAAGTGAAGAGATAGTTGAGTTTGCTGATTCTGATATGTATAATAATTATGATTTAATTATAGATCCTAACAATCCTACAAGACCAAATTGGGTGACAAATACCATTCATGCAGCTGGAGAACTAGCTGGAAATCCTAATGATCCTAGGAGGACTAGATCTCAGTTTGACAGTGCTCAATGTATGAAAGACCCTTTGTTTGCAGAGAATTGCTATCTGATCATTGAATCAGACCCATAGACATATGAATATGCAGCACATGATCCAATATGGAAAAAATCCATGAAAGAAGAGTTCAACTCACTCCAGAAGAACACTTGGGAGTTGGTTGATCTTCCCCCAGGGAGGAAGCTAGTTCAGTGTAAGTGGGTTTACAAAACCAAGTTTGCTGCTGATGGTTCAAATTTGAAATATGAGGAAATATTAGTATCCAAGGGCTACTCATAGGTACATGGCATAGAATACAATGAGACCTTTGCACCAGTGGCAAAGATGGACTCCATCAAGCTAGCCTTAGCCATTGCAGCTTCGAAGCAGTGGGAGGTACACCACATGGATGTGAAGTGTGCTTTCCTAAATGGAGATATTACTGAAGAGATTTACATGCAGCATAATCAAGGATTTTCTACTAATCCATCTCTTGTGTGCAGGCTAAAGAAATCATTGTATGGGCTTAAGAAAGCCCCCAAGGCTTGGTATGCCAAGATTGATGGCTTTCTTCTATCATTGAATTTTGTTCGATGCAAGTCAGATCCTAATGTTTATTTGAAGTTGATTCATGGTTATTTTATGATTATTGTCTTGTATGTAGATGACTTTCTCATTACAAGAAGCTCAAAAGATGAAATTGCCTCCTTGAAGGATGCAATGAACCATGCATTCTCTATGACTGATTTGGGGTTATTGAGCCAATTCTTGGGGCTCGATATTGCTCAAACCAAACATGGAATAAAAGTACATCAGTCCAAGTATGCCTTGGATTTTCTGAACAAGTTCAACATGAAGGATTTCAAGCCAAGCAAGACTCCCTTCCTTTCAGGAGTTAAGCTTGAAGAAGTAGATTCTTCACCTATGGTAAATAATACACTGTATAGGCAATTGATTGGGTGTTTCCTGTACCTTACACATACTCGACCTGATATTTCTTATGCAGTAAGTGTGACTTCAAGATACATGGATAAGCCTCATTAGATCCATTGGAGAGCAGCCAAAAGGATCCTTAACTTTGTTCTGGGAACAAGGACTCATGGGATCTTCTACAAAGCTAAATCTGATCTTGATTTGATTGGGTTTACTGACAGTGATTGGGAAGGTGACAACATAGATCGAAATTCAACATCAAGATATGTGTTCATGCTTGCTGAAGGACCATTCAACTGGTCAAGCAAGAAACAGAGTGCCATTGCACTCTCATCTATAGAAGCAGAGTACAGAGGAGTTGTAAATGCAGCAACTCAATGTTTATGGTTGCAGGGGTTACTTGGTGAGTGTGGCTTCGAATTAGAATACTCAACTACTATCTATTGTGATAATCAGACTACCATTCAAATTTGCAATGATCCAGTTCAGAGACAGAGAACCAAACACATTGAGATCCATATGCACTACATCAAACAGCTTGTGCATGATGGCGCCATTCACCTACTCTTCTATTCATCTTCAGAATAAGTAGCAAATATCTTCACCAAATTTTTTTGTGAGAAGACATTCAGCAATCTCAAATAACTACTGGGGATTGCTGATCATGCTGTGAAGCATGAGTGATGACAATATTTTCAAATTTTGTTTTACTGTCCATGTTTAAGGGAGGATTTTTCCCACTGGGTTTTTGCCTCTTTCCTTGGTTAAATGGACATGCAGTATGTAAAGGGTGACTAAGCCTTGTTGCTAGGCCCTATAATTTTCTGATATTTTACTCATAAGTTAGGCTTAAGGGGGGGTGTTATAATAATAAACCCATAGTTAGCTACCTTATACATTAATTAATCCATTTTTGTCTTATTTTCCTAGTTTCCATATACCACCTTATGCAAGTTGTCCTCCACATGTCCAAAGTGGTCAAACTTGCTAAAACTGAGTCATGGAGCACTTGGGAAACCACTTGGAATCAATTCTTCTTTATTACTGACCTTCATAGTGCATGTCTACTTTTTCTATTTTAATGTCTTCTTTTGCTGAGTTTTAAGGCAATTGGGAAAGTTTGACTGGGTGAAGTTAACTTGCTTTTGTCCTCATCATCCTCCACTCTTTTCTCCTAAGAAAATAATTTATGAGTTGTCCTTCCATCATCTATTAGCTTTCCTAATTGATTTTGCCAATTTGTGAGCTCCTAGATAGATTTGGAAACTGCTTTATGCACCTATGGGGGATTTGCTTAGATTTAGTAAGCCTGCTTTTGACCAAATTCGAATAGCATCCCAATGCATTCGAATATCTCATGTAATTATTTATTATGGAAACCTATGACTTGACATGGTTGGCTATTGTACACTTATTCAATACAGATTAGTGTTCTGCTCCATATTCAGTCTCCTTTGTGTGTAATTTGCATGTGTAATTGACAATTTTTGTGAGTGTAATTGTTCTAACACCTGGGTTCAATTTCCACAAAAAGTGCAGGATGTTCGACCTTACTTTGGTTATTTTGTGTAATTTTAGGTACAACTTCATATGGATTTGAAATTATCAGTTCATCTTCTTAATCCATCCACAAGATATTCAAAATGGAAATTGAAGATGATTTCATCTCTAAAGGGACAAGGTCTCTATGATGTATCTATTAGACTTGGTAAAGAGTCTTATGAAGATGAGAATGACTGGATAAATGATGGTGATAGAGATTTGGGAACAATATGTTTGGCTCTTTCTCCAAGCTTGCGCTACCTTATTGATTCTGCTAGATACCCAAAGGATCTTTGGACAAAATTGAATAGAACCTTTGGAAATCACAATGAGGATCATAATAGAAATTTGGAGATCACACCCATCACCACAAGAGTTATTTATTCAAAAGTATCAGCCTCTATTCTCTCTGATGAAGTTGTTGAAGATGCATGAATGTGAAATCAGTTGCAGATAGCCTCAATCTATGTTCCCCATACTCTAGTGACTGGTACATGTGGCCCCATTAGGCCAAGTGGAACCAATGGTACTAGTGGACCCAATAATAACTAAATTACTCCTAAGTTAGTAAATATAATCTAATAGATAGTTTGGACAAGGAAGGATTATAAATCCTAACACCCCCCCTGAATCCTAACTTGGACAACTGTGGGCTCTGACAACAAGGCCAAAAGTCACCCATATACAATCTAAAATATAAAAAAAGTTATTTATCTTATGGGGGGGGTTTCCCATGAGTTTTTCCCCTATTTCCTCGGTTTATTAAGAAACATTTTTTATCTTTTAGATTGTATATGGGTGAATTTTTGCCTTGTTTCCAAGGGCCACAGTTGTCCAAGTTACGATATAGGAGAGGTGTTAGGATTTATAATCCTCCCTTATCCAAACTGTCTATTATATTATATTTTATTAACTTAGGAGTCATTTAGTTATTATTGGGTCCACTAGTACCATTGGGTCCACTTGTCCTAATGGGGCCACATGTACCAATCACTAGAGTGTGGGGAATACCGATAGAGGCTAACTAGAACTGACTGCACCTTCATGCATCATCTTAGGCACCTCCTAGACCAATCCCTACATTTTAGGAGCCACTGAGAGTGTCGGCACCAACGTCCTTCAGTTGTTGGAAGTTGGTAACTAGTCAAGCTTAGGTATGCTTCAGTTAGATATCCTCTAGTTCAGTTAGCACCAGTTATGCATGGATGCATGTGGGAAGGTACCATTTCTCACCTACTTCTCACTTACCACTACAGTTAGACTGGTTTGATTGATTGTAACTGATTGAGAGGCTGGATTAGACATTTAGAGTTAACATGTTGAACTCTGATAGTGATTTAGACACTTCTAGTTATCCATGTAGTCAGTATTGAGTTGGGAGATTCGAATTATCCTTTATGTAGCACTGTTGTATACTGCTGGGATAAATGAAGTTTATACTATAGTTATAATGAACAATTCTTGTTTGTTTCCTGTGAGATTTTTTTTGTTCAGTGGGTATTATACATTCCTTTTCACTGCAAATAATTAAGAATATAATAGCACTCATTTCTTGAATATCAATGGCATGTTAATTCTAACAATCATGATCATCAGCCTTGTCAGGGATAACATCATTTCTGATCACCGGGGTGATGGCTCTAGATCATAAGATCAAGAGATAAGAGGTCCCTTCATGAGTCGACCTGTTTATCTCTGGAAGTTCTCATGAATGATGTTGCCAATATCTGGTTACCAAGCCAGGATAGTATTCTTGAATCAAAGATCTAATTAATATTATTATTAGAGAGAGAGAGTGATAAGAAAATGAGAAACAAATTTTATCTTTCATTTATTTATGTCTATTGGTTAGGGAATTCAATCCTGATATCTTCTTTAGGTATGGAGGTCATATCTTTATGGTAATGTTTTGATTATCTTTAGCTATTGAGAAAACATTCTTGATGAGGTTTATTTGATGTGCATATGTTTCACATTCATTCATCTTTATGAAGTCTCTGAATAGTAGTTGGGATAATTCATTTGATTGTCATAGTATTAAAGTTCAAGCTTTACTATATAGGCTAGTGATGCGGGAAGTCATGTGGTGTGAAATTTGATATTTCAAGAAAACCTTGATAATGTTTTCTTATATCTTTAATCTTCAGGTTAATATACAGAGACAATTGGTCTACCCAGCATGTTTTCATTTGTTGACACCCCAACAAATCCCCCTTGATTCTCACAAAAATCAAGTGGCCCCTGTTAAAAATCTTGTCAATATTTAGCTATGGTTTTCTTTACTTGAGTTTATTGAATGATTTAATAGTCTCATTTTCGGACATTTGATTTTCTTCCCTTTTTATTACTAGATTATAAAATGATTGTATATATGCTTATTGGTTATCCTATGATGACTTTACGACTTTATGATCATTTATTTTCATCCCATATTTTTACTGATTGTTTTTGCCTAAAAGTTACCCTTTTATCGTTTGAATCTATTTTCCTCCTACTTGTTAGAGAACACTTGCATGCTCTTATTTTACCTTGGTCGATTTTATTATACACCTTACTTTGAAAGAATTCAATTATCTTGCCTTAAACTTTGCCAAATTTTAGTCTTTACATTATTAATGATTTAATGAGCACTTTAGCGGATCGAAATGAATTAAGCATACATTTATAGTTAATGATTTCTATCTACGTCTTCAAAGATCACATATCAAAGAATGGAACCATACCTTTGGTTTCAGTTTGTATTGATTCATCAATTTTTCTTGCCTCTAAAATGTCTAATAAATTATGTTTTGTTTTTGGGAAAATTTACATATATCCAATAAAACGTATTAAACTCATTTGCATCATTTAAGAACACATATATTCTCCTATTGGTTTAATTAGAAGTTACTATATTGAAGTTGAAAAATATAATTAGTGAATAATAGGATTGGCTTCACTTTATATCCTTAAACCATTAAAGTAGATTACCATATTAAAAATAAATTAATAATCATAAAAAATAAAATAAAAAATTATTTTAAGATCATTTTATACATCTTTATTTTTTCAAAATTGATTCATCTTTGTTATTTTCAGCTTTACCTAAAATCTTATTCAAAATTTGCAAACCACGCAGATGGCCTCTCTCAGTATGATATATTATTTATCATTGACATATTTGAATAAAGTTTGAGATCATATTTCATCTATATCTTTAATATCTCATAATGCATAAAAGATGATGATCAATATTTTATTATCATAGACTAAAATATGTGTGCAAGTGTAATCTTCGTTGGCATTTAAATTGCTCTAAAAGGAAGTCAATAAACTATAAAGGGGTGTATTTTTGTTTGAATTCACCTTCCTACAACTTTATCAAATTGACTTATCAATTTATTTTAATTCTTTTGGAATTAACTAAAGTTCAAATTTTATAAATCGTTAACAATAACTTTTGTTCATTTCATTTTTGCTAGAGGTATTTTGAAACTATGAAATCTTCGTTCATATTACAGGACTAAATATTGGTTGTCTCATTAACGTTTCTGTTTTCTCACATGTGTTATATATTTAAGTATCCAATGCACTTGGAATTTAACAAAAGCATTAATGTGGGGAAAGGTTGCAACTAGTTTAGTGAAAAGATTAAAAAATATATATGTTGCTATTAATATAGAAGATGCTAAATGACAAGTGGAAAAGATAATTTCCAAGAGATAAGTGCACAACTATTGTAAGTAACATCAAGTTGCTCTTGAATAGTGTTATCACTTATTATTTACCTTTCAGGATCATAACTTGTTCCTAAAACTTTATACTGGTAAAATATTTCAATCTTAGTATGTGTATCCACATTTCTACCTGATCGAGATGCTTTTACTTGTCGCCATTAGTTAGCCATTCATATTAAATCAATAAAATGAAGGGAGCGTTTTTTTTCTTTCTTGTTATTTACTATTTAGCATATTTCTTTGGTCACTATTTAATATATATGCTACAAGAAATCTCTTAATTATTTTAATCATCATGATAATCTTGCATATTAATTATTTATTTCTTATTTTGAAGATTGAACAATGAAGATTCGATGAAGTTGATTCCTGAAAGATAGTATAGAGAAGAGGGTCAGTTCATCAAACTAACCAGACTACGAAAATGGATAATTGCACACTAGTAGGACACGTTTTTGTGTGGATGATTGTGGGAAAACGGTGAGGAATTATCTCAAACAGTTGAAACCCCACTTCAAAAATGTGCCTATTTACCTTTCACCAGGGGTTGTTTCCTAAGCAAATGCATGAGCTATGAGATATTCAAACCTGTTTGAGCCAGATTTTTCCATAATTTTATGTTGCGTCCAGCTGTAAGATCTTTCTGGAGTTTGTTATGATCCCTTCTCTCTATTTAAACAAAGACTATTCAATTCCTAAAGGGGGGAGGGTCTCTAGAGATTGGAATGATTTTCATTCTTGCCATCTTTGTATTCTTCTTGTAATTTTTTTGTTGACAAGAAGGAAGAGAAGACATTGCTGCCAAAAGGGGGGAATGCTAGAGGAAATAAAACAAATTGTTTCCTTTTATTTTCTATACAATTTCTCTGAGGGATAGGAGTCTCAAACAAAAGATTGTACATTAGGAGTTAAAAGACATTAGTTGTGTTGAATAGTTCTCTTGGGATTTTATTTTCACAATACTAAGAAGCACTTATTTTGAAAATTGGTATCATTTCGAACTCAGTTTTTTAATATATATATAACTATATATCTATATACATATTCTCCTGATGCTTTTCTCTTTTTATTATCACTGATGGTATACTTTGTTATATTTCTGTGAATTATTATGGATGCTCGAAACACAATTGCATTTTGATGTTTGATTTTTATATTGTATAAGTCAGTTTAATTTAGTTTTGTGAGTTAAATTTTACTGTTTAATATTTTGTTTATTAATTTACTTATTGATTCATCTATGTTTCTGTAGATAATCAATCAAGTAATTAATTACATCTAATTTCAAATGTTAAAGTGTTAAAAGTTAATTGTTCTTTGATATTTTATGTTACATAATGATAAATAATTTTCTGTTTATTGTTCTTTCATCATAAATATTATTACCAAACTGAAAGTTATTCATGATATTGACTTTGATGATTTTTCTCTCATAGTTATATTATTTAACTTTTTGTTATCTATATTTTCAATAGAACGTTAACATAGTTAATAGTTTTCTCTTGGGCAAGATAGGATCCCTTAGATTAATTTTTTAATTTATAGTTTAGTTTTTCTCTTTATCATTTAGCAATTGTTAAATAGATTTTACGGTCACAGTTAGTTATATTTCATCTATTAAGCAGATTTTTATAATAACTTCTGAAAACTTAAACAAAGACTCTCCATAAGATAGCAGAACATAGATTGGACATAAACAACAAACTTTGATTTAGTAGTTGTTAAATAGATTAGTATAGACTGTAGATAAATAGTGTATTTTAACTTAGTAGTTTAATTATAATTTAGTTTAACTTTTAATTTGTTAATTACTTCAGATAATACTTTTTTCTAAGTTTAAATAGTAAGTCTCTCCTTAAGAGAGTGCAACTTAGATGGTAGCAGGACCATAACCTGCGAGAAGTAACCATACCAAACACACTGGGGGCTATTTTAAGTGCCTTCTGTGGGTCAATTATTTGTAGTTGGCCATAGAAATAAAATTCGGCCAACAGGACGATTATGTCGAACTCACAAGAGTGCTTGCGAAGGTCAATAAGGAGCAACCAATACTCAAGCAAGTTTGGAAAATGGTGTGAATAATGAACATATATGCCACAAACTGCACATGGGTGGTTGGTTCATAGCGATTTATTTTTAACTGCAGGAATGGTTGGTATGTTCACAACTGGAGCATCATCAGTCTCTACTACTGTGCACATATTGATGTGAATGATAGGAAAATCAGGACAATTCTATGTCGCATGGACTTAGACATTGCATAAAGCACATGTAGGAAGAGGACTTGGTTCTGACAAGGTTTGCACTGCCTTGTACCCAGTATTCGTGGGAGGATGAAGGACAGGGATAGATGCAGAAGTATTCATTTTTGTACCATGAGGTGGGTGTGACACTGGGTGTGACACCGTTTCAATAGCTTGGACTGGAGTCAAGAAGATCTGTCAGGTCGGGGGAAGGGTGGGGGGATCAAGTGTTAGGATTATTAATCCTCCCTTGTCCAAATTTGGTCATATGTCTAAATCAAGAGTCATGTCTAAATCGGGAGTCCATCCAGTCTATTTATAGTCATTAGCACCATTAGGTCCACTTGGCCAAATTGGGGCACATGTTTCAGTTACTAAAGTGTCAGGAACACTAATTGAGGCTTACTGCCACTGATTGCACTTAATTGCATTAGTTTAGGAGCCTGCTAGACCAATCCCTACAATTTAGGAGCCACTGGGAGTGTCGAAACCAACCAAGGTTAGTTCAATTCAGTTAATGACTAGTCAAGCTAAGTTAGGAGTCATTTACATTCATTTCTAGTCCTCTACATTCAACTAGTGCTAGGTTTAGTTGAATGCACTCATGAAGGGTGCATTTCTCACCTACCACAGTCAGTTAGCCTTATTCAACACTGAATGTAACACTTGAGTTGTGTTTTAGAGCTCTGATGAACTCGAGTTATGGTTTAGACAAGGTCAGCTAACTATTGAGTCCTCCGATAGTGATTTAGACAAGGTATTAGTTACCTACAGTCAAGTAGAGTCTATCAATTCGAATTTCCTCATGTGGATTCGAATTTCATGTGGCTATTAAATCCATTGTACTTCATTGTAATCATTATCCAATTACTTTTTTATTAATGAAAGCACATGATTTTTGCACTGTTTCATTCTTCAATTGCTGATTAAATTGTGTGATCTATTTTGTGAGTTGTGTGTTTGTCCACAGATCTATGTGCTCAATTTAATATGGTATCAAAGTCTCGGTGGATAAGACACCTCTCCTCCTTAGATCTCTAGCTGGATAATTTTTTTGGAGCAAATTGCTCCTTCCAGTACTACACCAGAAGCAGAGAATTTACCACTTAATATCCCAAGTTAGGAAATTGTTGATCAAGCTTGCTTGATCAACTATGCTAGGTGTGAAGGAAATTCCAAAAGTGCAGATTGTCGACCTTACTTTGTATGTTTTATTGTGTGACAGGTTATCAACTTTTCTTACAGCATTCGCTACAAGAAGACTCTTCTTCTCACTGCATTCTCTATAGCAGCTCAGTATTTATTACTACTTTCAAAATGTCTCATCCAGTGGAGCCTCTCACTCCCTTCAAATATCACTAGTGGAAAGATGACATGGTGGTAATGCTCTACACCAAGTAGCTCTTCAGACTCATAGAAGAAACAAAGGAAGAGACAGATTCAAATAAATACAAAGCTAAGTACATGAACAGGCTTGATGAAGCCATTGGACACTTTCTCTCCTTAGTCTCTAGAGATCTTCGATTCCACATCCAAGAATTGAAGACTCCCAAGGAGGTTTGGGACAAGCTTGCCTCCTTATTTGATAAGCAGGATGAGATGAGGATCCATCAGCTAGAAAATGATCTGATTACTCTCAATCCATCCAATTTCAAATCTCTGAATGAATTCTTCACAAAGTTTAAGAACCTGATATATCAGTTGAAGCAATGCAAGTGAAGAAGGATGAAGATTAGCTCATCCTTGCCATTCTCACAAAGCTCAATGCAGATTACTCGGTCTTTATATCCACCTTCCAAATAGTAAGGCTCACTACTCCAAATTGGAAGATGCCCACTCTTAATGCCTTCATCCAATCTCTTATTTCTGAGAATGATAAATTGATCCAAATGGGGATCATTCGATCTTCCAAAGATCTAGCTCTAGTTGCAAGAGGAGATAAGGTAGCGAATGACAAAAGCAAGAAAAGGGATGAGTCCCCTATGAAGAAATATTAGTCAAAAGAACCTTTAGGTTTGAAGAGAGGCAAGAAGAATGGAAAAGGAAAGGTCCTCTGCTCTTACTGTGGAAGGGGCTTTCATTCAAAAAGCTCCTATATGAGAAGACAACTTGATGAAATGGCTCTTCTTCCGAAGAAGCATAACATTTCTGTACCTGCTAATGCAAGGAAGCATGACTCTGAAGAAGAAGAAGATGAAGAATACCAAAGGAAAGGCCATGCACTAAAGGCTTGCTGCACATCAGCACATGTCTTTTTCATTGATTCTGGAGCTTCCAACCATATGGCTGCATCCAAAGAATCATTCTCTTCTTTTTAGTCCTTTGATGGTCCTAGTATTCAGATGGGCAATAACATTAAATTCAAAACAAATGGGAAGGGCTCTGTCAAACTTGAAAATGGAAGGTTCAAATATGTGCTATTTGTTCCCTCCCTAGCTTCAAACCTATTATCTGTCTATCAGATGAACCATACTGGATCTCCAAAGCAAGTTATATTTGGTCCTGACTCAGTGGAGATCATAGATATCTCTATTGGGAGAATCATAGCAAAGGGTACTGCAAATCATGCTCCAAAAGCATATGAGTTCTCACATTTAATGCCTCCTTCAGAACTAATGCAGTATTAGCAGCCACTTGCAAGGGAAGGTAAAATCATTGCACCTACTTCTTTTACAACTTCTACTAGTATTGCAGATCCATCTTTATCAATTTATGAGATTGAGATTCAGGGCGACTTAGATCTAAATTCAGTCCCTACTTCCAAACTGGAAGCTAGGAAGATGACTAGAAACTCACCTGACACTCAGAAAGGAAAGACCCTTGTGCTATGCCATGCAATCTTACCTCCTTCAGAGAGATGCAATAAACTCCCTGTAAGATGCTATATGGAAAGGGCTCAGTCTCACTACATTCAAAAGAATGGATATGATCATACACCTCTTCATTCAGCAAGAGACAAAGGTTACATTCCTCCTTCCTTCCATCATCATTTTTGAAGAAGAAGGAGAAGTCTACATGCCAGGCCCCAGAATACCTCTGCACAACACACCATCCATGTTGCTTCGCTACCTCACAGAGATGAAGATTGTAGCAACATATTTTCAATTTTTTCAAACTTGAGACCTGATTCTACCTGCTTAGATAAAGGGGGGAATTTTTTCCCATGTGGTTTTTTCCCCAGCTCATTATATTAAGCAGTTACTTTATTTTCCTTGATGTAATGGGTGACCTATGGTCTTAGTTACCAGGGTGACCTATGGTGTTAGTTACCAGGGCCCACAGTTTGTCCAAGTTATCATTCAAGGGGGGTATTAGGATTATTAATCCTCCCTTGTCCAAATTTGGTCATATGTCTAAATCAAGAGTCATGTCTAAATCGGGAGTCCATCCAGTCTATTTATAGTCATTAGCACCATTGGGCCCACTTGGCCTAATTGGGGCACATGTTTCAGTTACTAAAGTGTGGGGAACACTAATTGAGGCTTATTGCCACTGATTGCACTTAATTGCATCAGTTTAGGAGCCTCCTAGACCAATCCCTAAAATTTAGGAGCCACTAGGAGTGCCCAAACCAACCAAGTTTAGTTCAGTTTAGTTAATGACTAGTCAAGCTAAGTTAGGAGTCAGTTACATTCATTTATAGTCCTCTACATTCAGTTAGCGCTAGGTTTACTTGACTGCACTCATGAGGGGTGCATTTCTCACCTACCACAGTCAGTTATCCTTAGTCAACACTGAATGTAACACTTGAGTTGTGTTTTAGAGCTCCGATGAACTCCGGTTATGGTTTAGATAAGGTTGGTTAACTACTGAGTCCTCGGATAGTGATTTAGACAAGGTCTTAGTTACCTATAGTCAAGTAGAGTCTATCAATTCGAATTTCCTCATGTGGATTCAAATTTCATGTGGCCATTAAAGCCGTTGTACTTCATTGTAATTATTATTCGATTACTTTTTTATTAATGAAAGCATTCGCAGCTGCAAGCCATTTTTTCACTATTTCAGTCTTCAATTGCTGAGTAAATTGTGTGATTTATTTTGTGAGTTTTGTGTTTGTCCACATATCTATGTGCTCAGTTTAATATCAAGGTACCACACAGGAATACCCAAATTGAAACCTAGAAGGTTGATGGTAGTCATGAATATCTTTCTCACAATGCCAAAAGGTGGAAAGAGTAAGGGGATAGTGTGTATAGGGAATGAGCCCCAATAATTCCCCAAGGTATGTGGTTGAAGGTTTGACTGAGGTTGCGAAGACGTTGGAATGTTACCAGATGTAATAGTGTGTAAATATGATATATTATTTGGCGAAGGAGGAGGTGGTAAGGACAAAAAGGTTCATGTCAATGGAGCGTTGGAAAATAAGCCCGAGCCAATGAAAAATAGGGAAGGGATGGATATGTTGTCGATGGTAGTGTCGATAGTAGGGAGGACATGCTCTGGAGTGGTATGTCATTTAGTATCATAATACGTTATTTGGTTCATGGTCACAATCTTCCCGTCATGGGGCAAGAGTCGAAAGACAGTAGAGGCAACACCTCTCATTGCATACATATAACTACGTCCAAGGAGGAGGTTGTAATTGAGTTGGGCATTGACAACCTCAATGTCAATAAACATACTTTTCTCGGATAACTCAACAGGGACATTCATGAGAACACCTTCTGGTTGAGTAGCGTGGCTATCGTAATCCTGACGGGTGTTGGTTGAAGGTTGAAGGGTTGGGGATTCAAGTTTATGCCAAACAAAGGTTGAAATAACACATGTGGATTCCCCCTCATCATGTTAGATTTTTATCATTTAATCAATATGATCTAGGATCTTATCCGAGAGAATAACATGCACATCAATAATCATAAGAGACAAGACACACAAAGATTTTTCCTCGGGGAAACCATAAAGGAGAAAACCCCACAACTTCCTCAGAGATAGAATGAGCACCAATAGAAAAAGTAAAACCAAAAAACACAAAGATGATATCTGATAGCTGTTCTCTCTCTCACTTATGTGAGATCCTCCTCTCTCACTCATGCGCTATTGTTAAGTGAGTGTGTGTTACAAATAGAGAGTATCACTCTCAATTTATACTTGTTTTCCACTTGACTTTTACTCTTATAAGGCCGACCTCACTAGGAGAGTCTAATAACCCTAATACCCCTCAACTGTGGGAACTATTTCCTTGTCTTACAACAAAGGATTAACCTCAATGAATTTAAATGAGTTTATTATATTACTGACTCTCCTGATCGGAGGAACAAACATCTCCATCGGGGTACAATGAAGTACAATATAAAATGTAAAAGTGAATACATTCTGAAGTTACACATACATCAACACTCCCTCTTAACTAGGAAGGTATTCTCTTGACATAGTTCATTAGCACAAGTTTTCATCACTGGATCATCATCAAAGACAGATCATCATCAAATATGGATCATCATCATCATCATTGCTACCGCTATCTCGAGCAAATGGTTCTATTTCTCAATTATACTCATCATAGGAAGTTCTAGAGATCCAACCCTTTTTCATGCTGGATGTAGGTCTTAGCACTTATATTCAACTATGGGATGCCCAGCCTGCCACCATGTTAGAAAGGCCTAGTGCTTACATCTGACCATGGAGGTACATCCTGCCACCATGTCAGAAAGGCCTAGAACTTACATCTGACCATGGGAAGCCTAGCTTGCCACCATGTCAGAAAGGCCCAGCACTTACATCTGACCATGGGAGGCCCATCCTGCCACCATGTCAAAAAGGCACAACAACTACATCCAACCATGAGATTCCCATCCTTCCACCATGTCGGAAAGGCCCAACACTTACATACGACCATGGGAGGCCCATCCTACCACCATGTCGGAAAGGCTCTGCACTTACATCTGACCATGGGAGGCCCAGCCTACCACCATATCAAAAGGGATAAACACTTACATCTGACCATAGAATTCCTAGTTTTCCACCATGTCAGAAAGGCGCATCACTTATATCTAAACATGGGAGGCCTAGCCTACCACCATGTCTAAAGAAATCAGCATTTACATTCAACCATGGGAGGCCTAGCCTGCCACCATGTTAGAAAGGCTCTTAGACTCGTCACCTCCCCTTGGAAGGAACCTCAATCTAAAGAACACCAAGCTTCTCTCTAAAGTACTCAAACTTCACTCTATCCATTTCTAGCATAGAATCTCAGGGTTGATTACCTCCAAGGATAACCTGTGAAATTCACCAGGACTGATTATATTCGAGGAAAACCTACATGACTAATTACATCTGAGCAACCTATGAGCTTCACCAAGATTTTATGCTTAGACAACCTGTCTCACTGACTATGCTACAACTCATCACTCCCTCTTTTGAGAGATCTCGATTTGAATCACATACTGGAGCTTCACTGCTCCTCTCTACATCATACAAAAAATGTAAGTTAGATCAATCAAATCAAATAGCAGCTTTCAAAACAAACATACTATCTCACAAATATCTGAGCAAGTGGAAACATATTTTTCCTTTGTTGTACTCAGGGCCATGCAAGACTCCATCCTACCAAACCAATAGTCCATACTGGATCTCAAACTGAAGAAGCAACCAAAGGTGCTCTTCTTCTTAGTGGCACTACCAATACAAATCAACATAACCATGCAGGTTAGTCTTCTAATTTGTATAATGCTTGAGCCCATACTCAATTCTACCCTTTAGGTACCTTACTGCATGCTTTGCAACTAGGTGAGCATATCTTAGATCCATCAGGAACAGGCTCAGGTTGTTCACAGCAAATCATATGTTTGGTCTCGTATTTTTCAAGAACAATAATGAACAAATCATTTGATGATACATCATGGAATCAACTGTCTATAATGAAGTATCACTTAATAGCTTCAGGTTCGATGCCATAAGTGTGGCCATGACCTTGCAGTCCATCATCCCAAACCTCTTCAGGATATCCACTGCATACTTCCCTTTTCCAAGGTAAATTCCATCTGCAATATGCCTAGAAAGTAGTGCATCATACCCAAGTCCTTCATCTCGAGCGTGACAACAAGTCTCCTTCTTGCATCTATAATGAGTTCCTCTTTTCCTGTCAGGAGCAGGTCATCGACATATAACAGGATCATCACTAGTCTTTCGCCTTCAATTTTCAACCTTTGGAGAAAAGTTTGGAATCCTCTTTACTCTTAGTAAATCATAGATCCATCGGTAATATTTCCATCCTATCGTACTATGTTGAACCTCGGGATCTTCTACAGACACTCCCTCTAAAGCAGAGCATCATTCTCCCTCTACCTTTTGTACTCTATGTATTTGAAACATTCTGTACTAGAGTGACAAGTAGCTTCCTCTGCTACTAACCTTTCCTTGTATCCCACGATGTTGCCATCTACTGCATGCTGGATCTTATAGATCCATATGGAAGACACTGTGGACTTCCCTTCAGGTATCAATACTGCATCCTAGACATCATTCTTCTTGAACTGGTGTTTTCCTTCCCTTTCTTCTTGGCTACTTCCTCATAGCTGGAAGGATTTGCTTCAATGATGTCGCTCAATAGTGTCACATAACTAGAGTGTGTCTGAGGCCTCTTTCTTTGTTTGGAAGTCTCGTCATACTATTCTTCATCTTGGATTATTCTTCATCTACTGTTCTCTTTATATTCTTTTGAAGCTCTTTCTTTCACTGTGGAAGCTTCAAGTTCATATTTATGTATGCTTATTGAAGTGAATTTTGAACTGTCGTCACTTGTTCTTTGGAACAAGTCTCATCCTTCTTTTCTTATAGACAATTGTATGCGATCCTTCCTACAATTCAAATGCATTAGTTTTCTGGTTATAAACATTTCATAAGGCATATTCATAATGGAAAATTCTTATGCATAAAGATATAATCATGCAACTATTTTAGCCAATACAACATTCATCCATATCTCACGGAAACTTTCTAGATGCCTTCCATCTCTACCATGACATCATTGAGATTGTGCACTAATCCATTATGTCAGCAAAGAGGTTTTATTCTAGATAAGTAGCAATGGATTGTTGTATAGCACCATGGGATACTTACCCATTACATGCATATTAGTAGTATACTTTCATTAATGCAACCATTCTATCATGCATAATAACTAAACAATGTCATATAAACAACTAGATATATAGGAAAAAAAAATTCAAATACTTATCTTTATTTGTTTCGTGGGTAGACTGCTTCTTATGCCTTCATATTTATCATCTTATTCATTCATGACATCATCATTTCTTATCCAAATGATAAGATGGATAAGAGGTTCTTCAAGAATTGATTCCTTCATATTCCTCATCGCTTGAGGGATCTTCTTTGAATCGTGAGACCTTGATCTTTAGTTTCTCCCATATTCTCTTCTCTTATTATGAGTCAAGCTTCTTCTTGTGTACAATATTCCTAGAGTCTGTTGAAGGTAATCACTTCCTTCTGGCACACATTCCTCAAATGATTGAATCCCATGATCCTGGGAATCCATTCAAGGTGGTTATAACAATATCTTGTTCTTCTTTGATTGCTTCGTCATAGCAACAAACACTTCCTGTTGGTGTCTTCAAGGATGACACATGAGGGATGAGATGATATTTAATAGAATCTATAATGATTCTCTTAGCATTATCCTTAGCCTCATCTCACTCTGGATTCTAGACCTTTCTTACTAAAATACTGATCCAAGTCAATTCCTTCAAGGATCATGGAGGTACTATACTTCCATACTCATGAGTTGTCAACTTCACCAAGCTTGTCATCAAGGTGGTGTGATTAGTCATTTTGAAATGATAACCTCAAATTTAAATAGAAAAAATTTAATCTTACTGATTTGAGGTGTCTGTCTTGGTTCTAGAGCTGGGTGATCTAGGGTTTGTCATAGAAACCCTAATTTTCAAAACTTGGAATTTCAAACTTCTGATTGGATAGAAATATGGGCCTCTTCAAGGAAAGTTGTCCAATGTACTCCTTTTCTGAAAAAAGTGGAGGGAACCTCCCGAAATAGGAAGCCTTAGTTTTCCAATTTCTTCAGCATAAATGTCTGATATTTTTTCTACAGTATGTCCAAAATTATTGCTCCTATCTGTCTAAAAAATCTCACTAGGGTATCCTTGTCTGTCCTCTTTATAACATTGTAGTTTTGATCAGAATTGGTTTCACCAATTGGGATTTATGAGAGGTTTCCCAAGGTGACTTGTTTCAATATTTTTCATCATAGTGAACTTTTACATACTACCTGTAATGTCCCCATTTTAAATAATTCCATAGCAGGAAAATTACATCAATCCTACTGGTTTCCTAGGTTGGGTGAAAACATTGGAAAGTTAATAAGGGAGCTAATAAATGGTGTTTATAATTTAGATGGAATAAATATTTATTTAATGGATTTAATTAAATGAATTCAATTGAAAAATGAAATGGCTATGGAGAATGGAGACACATGGAGACTATGGGGCCCACTCAAGTTAGAATTCCTATGTTAAATGGCATCCTCCTCTTGCAATCTCGAATTGGGAAGCCTAATGTTTTTGGATGGATTATAAGTTTAATATACTTGTCCATATACTTTATAGGTCTAATTTGGTATGAATTGTAAATTACATGGGGAGAGGAAGAGCCAAATGGGAGTTTCATGGACACTTGGCTAGATTCCCCTTACATTTATGACATCTATGACACCAATGATGGAGATTCTATCACAGTTATGAAAAAATTAAGATCTGAAGGATGACATATAACATATATGACATTTAAATTCAAAATATAACATCCAATAGAGCTCTCATGTGAGTTTGGGAAGCTCAATGGGCTCCTACTCAAAATTGGGGAAGGTGGAAGGCTAGGAAAGAGGGGACACAGGTCAATTCATGAGCACACACCCTAATTCGACTTGGATTGAGTTTGTGGATGGATTGGGAACCTTAGAAGGCTAAGAAATTTTATAAAATATAGGAATCAACCAATATAATTTCCTTTATATCATTTCTGAAATTTCTTGTTGTGAAGAGAGAGAGCTAGTGGATGACTAGTTCATGCCTTAGCCAATTTCAAGGGTGAAAGATTCCCATCCTAGTTGGTGTTGGGAGAGGCCACTCAGGTATTTTAAGGATATTAAATGGAGTGTTATTTATAGTTTCAAGCTACAACAGATTTTGGACACATCAAAGTTCAGCTTGTTCTTCATTTCATCTCAAGTTTTCTCACCATATTTCAGCTCCATGGAGTGAGGCACACTTGGTGAGATATTCATATATTTGAGGGAGATTATATTGATACATTGTTTTTTATTCTTATTTAAATTATATTTTTTTAATTTCATAAATATATCAGGTCCAAATTCCATTAAATATCATGTATTATTGCTCAATAATGAAGAAACAGTGCCATTTCCCCACTACCTTATTGTAAACTCTTGTAATCTTGATGAATTTGAATGGATGTGTAAAATATTGAGGATTTATGAATGAATGGAATGTAATTAAAGAATATTATGGGTTTCATGTTCATTAAATTTTAATTTTTTTCCATTGGTTCGAATTGCATAACCATTGGAGCAAACTACACCTCATTTCCCCAAGGGTCCAAAACTAGTTTTTTTATATCTGATTGAAAGAAGTGATAACAGCCATGGGAGGTCAATTGGTTATTCATATGAGTCTCTGATAATGTATTATAAACATCCCATAATTTAATTTTATATTTTGAGTTGGTTTATTCACATTTTGGAATCCATTTCTACCACTTACCCGAGGGGGATTTGAGCCCAAAATTGCCAATAAAATCCTTTATCTTGTTCAGAATTTAGTCCAAACTTGAAGAAGTGTTTGGAGGTCCATAATAAATCCCTAAAAATAATAATTAATTTATTATATCATTCATACAGATTCTCTAAATATTTTGAATCAATTGGGATGATTTGGAGACCAAGACACTAAAACTAGTCAAGAGCCAAAATTGTGAAAAAATTGGAAAATTGGGCATTTTTGTAAAAAATAAAAAAAGGGTCATTACAAGTGGTATAAGAGCATGATATTGGAACCTGATGTGGTATGATATTTTTTAGGACAATAATTCAGGGACCTCCATTATATATTGAAACCCAAAAGTGTTTTTGTTGAAGAGGAAACTATGACTAGGGATGAAAAGGGAACCTCGTATGATGGTGAGGAGCTTATAAAAATTATGGAACCTATATTTGAAGACATGAATAAGAATGTTATGAAATGATTCGAATTGTTGGCTATCCAAATCTGGTAAAAATATATTTATTTTAAGAAAACCAAGGGGGGAAATGCATCAGCTTGCTTGAAGGAGTAAAAGGAGGAGACCCATGAACCACCTAGTTCTGAAATAGGTGAAGTAGAATAAGTAGTACATGAAGAGGATCTAAATTCACTCCCAAGTGACTTTGAAAAATATGAAGAGACATCACATGACTATGAAGAAGTTTCTATTGAAAATACTGAATATGAACCTGAATAGATCCAAACACTTGATGTGGTGGAAGATGAACTTGAATTGTCTCTTGATAAAGGTTATGTAATTTTTAAAGAATAACATGATTCCTCTACATTGGAACCAATATATGACAAAGGTTTAACACATTTGAAGGAGCTGCATGATAGTACCCATAGGGATACTTCCCATGATTAAACTTATGCACTTTTTGATCAATTGGGTGAGTTAGTTCATTCTCCTACATCCTACAATTCCATGTTTTGCAGCATTAGTCTCAATGAAGTATGGGTGAAAGGGTTCTTTTTTATGGTGCCACATGAGGAGTATGGAACTCCTAGATTTACTTTTTATGATGACATGGTTTGAGAACATTATTTATCAAATTTGCAGCAGCATCCTTTGTTACTTTATGATGACACACATCTACATGGATGCACCTATGATAGGCATTTGAGTCATGTAAAGACTCATGGTTTCTCTTGCTCAACAATTGGTTCATTTGACGTTGGATGAACTTCATCCAAAACTAGGGTGAATAGATTTATGATTGGAGAACATTTTTGTTTCCAGCCACACACTTTGTTATATATTTATGATCCTCTCATTCATGGACGTATGGGTGAGACTTATTTGAGTCATTTGAAGTCTCCTTGTTTCTCTTGCACATTATTTGGTTCAGATTTTAGTGGAGATCATTCATTCACTTCTTAGATGAAAGAATACATTGTTGAATATTTTGATGCATATCACATCCTTTTGGATAAGAATTATAGGACATGGGATCCTCACCTATATCATTGGATCATATTTGATTGGTCACTTGAAGCATATATGCACTTGGAAAATGGTGGTCTACTTACTTGGAGGTATAAGCACTTGCATGACTTTTTGATGAGGCACCTCCTTGATGTACTTTTATATTATGTTGTTATGTACTTTGATGATATATATTATGTACTCATGATGTTTGAAAGAATGCATACAAGAAAATGTGATCCCTTAATTCTCTTTCCAAATGGTATGGGTTGGAGAGCGCTCTTAACTGTTGGAGTGCAATACAAGCAACACCTAGAGATTGTGTTGAAAACTTTGCAAGAACAGTCTTTGTATGCTAAGATGTCTAAATGTGAATTTGGAATGAAAGAAATATAATTTATATCTTGGGCACATTATTGGGAAAAATGGAGTGAAAGTGCACATGGAAAAGATCAGGGCCATCTTAGAATGGCCATCACCAAAAAACATCACAGAAGTAAGAGGCTTCCTTGGAATATGTACATACTATAGGGAGTCTGTGAAAGGGTTCTCCAAGTTGAATTCTCCACTCACTGATTTGACTAATAAGGATGCTTTCAAGTGGAATGAATAGGTTTAAAAGGCCTTCCAAAAAATGAAAGAGGTAATGAGTAGTTGTCCCATACTTGCATTACCTGATTTTTCTAATCCGTTTGTTGTTGAATGTGATGCCTTAGGTGGAGGAGTAGGGGCTATCCTAAAGCAAGGCCAACACCCTATAGCCTTCGAGATAAAAAATTTGCACCCTCATGAAAATATTTACTCCATATATTACAAAGAGATGTTGGCCATCACGCATGCCTTGGATAAATTCTGACAATACTTGGTAGGAAACAAGTCTGTGGTGAAAAATGACCACAATAGTATAAGACACTTCCTTACCCAAAATGATCTAAATGAAAGGAAACAAAAGTGGGTAAGAAAGATCCAATATTATGATTTTTATATTGAATATGTGAAAGGAAAGAATAACATTGTAGCAGATGCATTATCTCAAAGACCTTCTTTTTCTCTCATGGACATTGATAAACATTGGAAAGACATGCTACTAGTTGAATATGCCAAAGATAAGTTTGCTTGTGATGTATTAGATGGACTCATGGGAGATGATAACTACATAATTTGAAATGGGCTGATATACTATAAGGGAATAATTTATTTGTTTTGATATTCAGAGCTTAAGTATAAATTTTTCCAAGAAGCACATGATTCCCCACTAGCAGGCCATCTGGGGATCTTCAAAACCTATAGGAAACTAAGGAAAAGGTTCTATTGGAAGGGGCTGAAGGAATATGTTCAGAAGTATGTAAATGAATGTAAGGTATGTTATCAAAACAAATCATAAATTACATACCCAGCTGGTTTATTACAACCATTGTCCATTCCAAATAAAAAATGGGACATTATATCGATGGATTTCATCACCAGTTTGCTAAAATATTTCGGTAAGGATTGCATATATGTGGTAGTGGATAGATTGAATGAGTTTTCTCATTTATTTACTGTTACATCCTCTCTTAGTGTTGCACAAGTGGCTGACCTTTTTTTCAAAGAAATCTTCAGATTGCATGGACTCCCCAAGAGCATTGTGAGTGATAGAGATGGTAGATTCATGAGTGCTTTTTGGAAAGAAATTTTCAGATTGGTGGGAACTCAGTTGACTCCAACTACAATATACCATCCCAAAACTAATGGACAAATAGAGAGGGTGAATAAAGGGTTGGAATGGTACCTTCGAAACTATGTGGGATAACAACAAAAAGCTTGGACAAAATGGCTACACTTGGGTGAGTTTTGCTACAACACAACCTTTCATGTGTCAATAGGGGTGTCTCCTTTCAGAGAATTATATGGTTACGATGCACCTACATTTTTTGATATGATATTTGGTGATAGTAGAGCTCCAAAATATGAAGATTGGGTGGAAGAAATCCAATAAATTTTAAATCTTTTAAAAGACAATTTGCAGGTTGCCCAAAATCAACAAAAACAATATGCAGATAAACATAGAGAGGAAAGGAACATTCAGGTTGATGATTTAGTGTATTTGAGGTTGAATCCATACAAACAAACATCTCTCAAAAGGAATGGAGAAGAAAATCTAAAGCCAAGATACTATGGGCCCTACAAGGTAATCCAGAAGATTGGAGAAGTAGCATATGAGTTCGAACTTCCGGAAAGGAGTAAAATTCATAATGTATTTCATGTTTCTTGTCTCAAGAAAGCTATGGGTCAGCAAGTTATAATTTCATATACACGCCCTCCTTTGGATGATGAAGAACATATTACACTTATTCAAGGTTTTGAAGACAAGGGAGAGAAGATTGAGGATCAGAACAATCAAACAATACTTGGTGCAGTGGAAGGATCTACCAAGTGAAGATGCCACATGGGAAGAGGAGAACAATTTGCAGCATACAAATCTAAAATTTCTTGAGAAAAATAAATATTGGGTGGGGAGGACTGTAATGTCCCCATTTTAAATAATTGCTTGGCAAGAAAATTCTATCAATCCTACTAGTTCCCTAGGTTGGGTGGAAACATTGGAAATTTAATAAGGGAGCTAATAAATGGTGTATAGAAATTAGAATGAATAAATATTTATTTAATGGATTTAATTAAATTAATTCACGTGAAAAATTAAAGGGCTATGGAGAATGGAGATAAATGGAGACTATGGGGCCCACTCAAGCTAGAATTCCTATGTTAAATGGCATCCTCCTCTTGCAATATCGAATTGGGAAGCCTAATATTTTTGGATGGATTATAAGTTTAATATAATTCACGGGTCAAATTTTGTATTAATTGTAACTTACATGGAGAGAGGAAGATCCAAAAGGGAGTTTCATGGACACTTGGCTAGATTCCCCTTGCATTTATGACATCTATGACACCAATGATTGCTATTTTATGACAGTTATAACACAAATCATATTTGAAGTCTAACATATGACATATATGACATGTCAAGTCTAAAAATACCATCCAATATATCTCTCATGTAAGTTTGGGAAGATCAATGGGCTCCTACTCAAATTTGGGGAAGGTGGAAGGCTAGGAAAGAGGGGACACATGTCAATTCATGAGCACACACCCTATTTCAACTTGGATTGAGTTTCTGGATGGATTGGGAACCTTAGAAGGCTAAGGATGTTTATAAAATATAGGAATCAACCAAGAGAATGGAATTTTGATCATTTGTGAAATTTCTTGTTGTGAAGAGAGAGCTAGTGGATGACTAGTTCATGCATTAGCCAATTTTGAGGGTGAATGATTCCCATCCTAGTTGGTGTTGGGAGAGGATACTCAGGTATTTCAAGGAGATTCAATGCAGTCTTAGTTATAGGTTCAATATACATCATCTCATGGACACATCCAATTTCAGCTTGTTCTTCCGTTCATTTCAATGTTTCTCACCATATTTCAGCTCCATGCAGTGAGGCACACTTGGTGAGATATTCATGTATTTGAGGGAGCTTCTATTTCTCCAGTATTTTTTATTATGATGTAAATTATATATTATTTAATTTCAGAAATATATTATGTCTAAAGGCCAATAAATATCATGTATTACTGCTCAATAATGAAGAAACAGTGCCATTTCCCCACTACCTTGTTGTAAAATCTTGTAATCTTGATGAATTAAATTGAATGTGTAAAATATTGATGATTTATGAATGAATGGAATGTAATTAAATAATATTATGGATTTCATGTTTAGTAACTGATAATTTGTGGCCATTGGGTCGAATTGCATAACTGTTGGAGCAAACTACACCTCATTTCCCCAAGGGTCCAAAACTAGTTTTTTTATATCTGATTGAAAGAAGTGATAAAAACCATGGGAGGTCGATTGGTCATATGAGTTTATAATAATTTCTTATACACATCCCATGCTTCAATTTCATAATTATAGTGGGTTTCTGCACATTTTGGAATCCATTTCTACCACTTACCCGGGGGGGTTTGAGCCCAAAATTGCCAATAAAATCCTTTATCTTGTTCATAATTTAGTACAGACTTGTAGAAGTGTTTGGAAGGCCATAATACATACCTGAAAATAATAATTAATTTATTATATCATTCATACACCTTCTCTAAGTATTTTGAAGCAATTGGGCTGATTTGGAGACCAAGACACTAAAACTAGTCAAGAGCCAAATTTGTGAAAAAATTGCAAAATTGGGCATTTTGGAAAAAATTCAAAAAAGGGTCATTACACTACCACATGTCACTTTTTCACCTTTGGGATCTGAAACATTTACCAAATAAAGTAAATTTTGTGCCCTATATGTAACATCTTTAGAAATTTCATTTGAACCTACTTGGCCCAAGATATAATGATTCTCCCAAGGTGTCATGTTTAGGGATGAATCCTGGCAGAGGCTGAAACCCTGATTTGGAGGAATCATATCTCCCAGAATATACTATTTTGTCCGCCAATTACACACCAGCAGCAGAAATCTTCCAAAAGCTGTCTCCTTACTTGAGAAAGTGGGAGAGGTGTGACCTTGGGGGCAAGCACAGAGCTAGGTACTGTCACCTACTCCTAGCTCCTCCGTTTATGCTAACTCCTAACGAAGCCAAGGGGGGTAGTCCCTAACAAATATGTTTCTATGGCTTAATGTTTTAAGTTAATTTTTAGATGTTTCGGATGCGGATGGGTGTTGTTTAGGAGTTATTGTGAATTAAAATGATTAATGTGATGAATTGAGCACAAGACAAAGCAATGCACATTGCTATCACTGGAATTCAAAGATAGATAAATATTTGAGAACTTCACAAAAATAGATAAAGCATTCACAGATATGATCTATAATCAAACATTCGATGGACAAATGGCCCAGATTATCAACAATGTGTAAAAGATAGGACCAGTGCCTATGGAGTCAACTTATTAGAGATGCTTCAAATGTAAATATGATGTGAATCCAAAAATATGCCAGTGAATGTGAGGTTTTGCAAGTCCTCTTGGTAAGTTTTAAGATTTTTTACTTGTGATCTTCGCTTATGGTAGTTGGATGTCCTAACCGGTAATGCCTTCAATGGCTCCATTTGAAGACATGAAGGGCCTGTCTAGGGTCAAAGGTAAGTGTTCAATAACTTAACTACCATTGCCCAGATTAGGTAGCCTAGTTCCCACACTTGGAATTTTCCCGCATGCCTTGGTATTTATTGAACAACGCCAGTGCGTTGGTTATGGGGAAAAGTTTTAGTTAAGTTCCTCTTGTGGGGTTTAGATATCCAATGCCATTTTTGGGTATTCCGATCTAGGATCGGTCAGAGCATACTCCAACGAGGAAAGGGGGTTAATTAATTAAAAGGGGTGTGAGCTACGAATTTTATTAATTTAATTAATTAAAACTCTCCGATAGAGAGTGCTCTTGACCTCATCTTATGACCGTGGTTCAAGAGACTTAGCTAATCTATATGAAGCTAAAGCAAGCATTATGCAAATCTAAAATGCTCTCCGATAGAGAGTGCTCCTTACTTGTCTTCTTGGAAGTTCAAGAGTCTTACTTATGGATTATTAATTGATTAAACAAGCACAAGATGATATTATTTTCTTAAACCCTCCGATAGAGAGCACTCTTGATCCACCTTATGGTGAGATTCAAGAGATTTAAGTAGTTGATTAATCTTAGAAAGATAAGCAATTTAAACTAAATAATCAACTTAAAAGTGATGAATTAACAATTAGTGATCTAAGCATGAGATGTAATGAATGATGAAAACTAGCACTACTCAAAGCATACACACAACACAAGCCTCCCCAAATGGGGGAGGAAGAGAGTGGGGACTTAAAAACCCCACTCAAACAGAGATCTTTTATTAAAATTTATACAATGTGCCTTAAGGAACCTGATCCTTGAAAGGACTTTTCAGATAAAGGCAAAGTAACTCTACAAAAATTATAAGCTGTAAAAAGGAGAGTGCCTCATATTTTTACTTTTGAGATCTTTTATTAAACTTTGAAAAGGGTAAAGGGAAGAAGTTTGAAGAGAGTAAAAAGAACAAAAGGAAAGGGGGCTGAAACAATAGAAGATGAGAGAAGGAAGGCAAACAAACTAAGCAAGGATCAAAACAAAAGAAATGGGAGAATAGGGCAGCCAACTAAAAAGCTAAGGGATGAACAAAATTGAAAAAAATGGGACAGCGAACAATGAAATAAGTGGCTGTCATAAAAAGTGCAAAATAGGATAGTGAGCAATGAAATAAGTGGTTGTCATAAAAAGTGCAAAATGAGACAGCGAACCATGAAATAAGTGGCTGTCATAAAAAGTGCAAAGTGGGACAGCAAACAAAAAGTAAAAGAAATGGCCAAAAATAAGGTTAAAGGAAGCCCAAAAACTAGGGCAAAAAGAGGCAAACAAGGGAAGAAAGATAGGGCACACTAAGGCTGTCCAAAAAGAGAAAAAGGACTGATAAAAAGGTACTAACAGGGCAGCGATGCAGAAGACCTATAAGAAACAAAACAAAGCAACTGGAAGAAAAGGGATTAAGAAGAGGAACAATGGGAGGTTTTTTGCAACTTAATTCTTTAAGTTTTTTTTAATTTTTCCTGCTTAACCTGTCATGGAGAGAGAAAAAACCAGCGAGCTATTTACCTGCAAAATGATGGGTTAAACAATAGATAATACTACAAAATACACCTAGCATTTGAGCAAAATATATGAACCTTGTGCTGCTTCAAATACCAACTAGATCTAAGAGAAAGAACACTTCCTAGATCTAGAAATGGAAGCAAGTAGATGCAAAAGATTTACTTTATAGATCAATATACTACTTGCAACATAAAGTAAAATAATGAGAAAATTTGACTTTAGGGTGAATGGAGAAGATGAACCACTTGGATCTTGAATCCCTGAAATCACTTTGGATCCCAATGCCATGCAGCTACTAGGTACATATGCTTTGCTCCAAGAAGAGTAGAAGCAACTTAGCTCAGCCTCTTACTTGGTACAATGAAGTGATCTGCAAAACAATCTTATACAGTTGTCAACATGGGAGTTAAAACATGTATTATTTCCTAATCAAATCTCAAAAGCATGAAATACAGCTGAATAAAACAATGCTCTTTGAGGCTTTTGAAATAAAATGAAATAAATAGGTAACTTTAAGCTACAAATACCTATTCCTATGTGCTTATAGAATCCCTCTAAAGCATGTATTAATACCCACACATTATCAAAAGTAAAGAAACTAGAAGAATTTCACCTCATCAGCAAAAACATTTGCACCCAGGATCCACACAGCATGAACCTCCAAAGCCTTTCTTTATTACAAAATAGGTTGCATAAGAGCAACAAGCATTACAATATTTTACCAGATGTTCTTTGCATCAATCATCCACCCTGATAGAGCTGAAAGAGCCTCTATTTATACAATGAGAGAGTGTTAAAACCCTAAAACCAAACCTCAAACCCTAACCAACCTGGCCACCAAACAGAGATCCAAACCTAAATCGGAGAACCGGGAGTGAGGGGAGGCCTCCACCTAGGCAAGGTGCCCCCACTCCAACCCTAAACACTGAAATCCACCCACAGATGATCCCACACATGTGGAAGGCACCCTCAAGAGAGAGAGGGGCATGAGCTACTGAAGGAGGCACCCTGCTGCATGGGAAAGTTGCTTGCTAGGTCTGGAAACCTACTTTGTTAGGTTTGGGAAGCCTACTAATGGTATAAGCTTCAGTCTTCACCTCGATCAAATCACTGGACCAATGAGAGCTCTCCATCTCATCTTTAGCTGGAGATGACATGTCTAATAACTGATAATAAATTAATTTCTCTCTTAATGATGACTGAAGCTGAGTTATGATAAATCCAATCATCATAAGTGCTCCATGAGATGTCATTTAGCCTTTTATTTTACTAAATTTGGATTAATTTGGAGATTTTTATTTTTCTCCAAAATAATCATTTTTTAATAAAAATTCATTCCTTTACTCAAAACTGACTTTTTTGAGAAAAAAGGCTCCAATTGTTGATCTGAAAGTTGGTTCTGACTAGCTGGCTGATCAAAAATGATTTTTGGCTTAAGGTTAGAGCCATTAATCACTGAATTCAGAGTCCGAATGACCGACTTACCACGAATGGGTTTTTTCCATTTAATTTATGGAAAAATTAACCCAAAAAACTTAGGAAAAGTAATTAAAAATTAAAAAATAATATTTCACTGTTCGAAAAAGATTTTTTCGAAATTTTTTTATGTGTCCAGATGACTTAGGACATGACCATGATCTATCTAAATAATGCCTAGTAGGTTTATAACACTCAGTTGGGCTCTAATAACCCCCCAAGGCCCAGAATTCAACATCGGGAATTTCAGCTTTGGAGGAAGCGGGAGAAAACCTCGTCAATTATACTCGGCTGAAGGCAAAGCATAATTGTCAGGGGCAAAAAACTCCCTGGAATACCTTATTTGAGATTCTACGTCTCAGGAGACCGAACCACTCAAACATACCCTACTAGCACATTTTATTACAAACCCTGCAGGGCCATGGTCAAAATTATTCAAATAAAAAAGTGGCTAGCTCATATTGGCTAGACAAGCAGACGAATCAACTGATACAATGGAATCAGACTTTGAACAAGTCTATCAACCGGCGGCTCGTTAGGTAACCCAACTATGGTACAAAAAAGTTGGTAACAAACTTCATATAGATTAGCTAAGTCTCTTGAACCACTGTCATAAGACGAGGTCAAGAGTGCTCTCTGCCAGAGAGTTTTAATTAATTAACTTAATAAAATTCACAACTTACACCCCTTTAATTAATTAACGCGCTTCCCTCCTTGCCAGAGTATGCTCTTACCAATCATAGATCGGAATACCCAGAAACGACATTGGATCTCTAAACCCCACAAGAGGAACTTAACTAAAACTTTTCCCCATAACCAATGCACCGGCATTGTTCGATAAATACTGAGACATGTGGGAAAATTCCAAGTGTACGCGTCGGGCTACCTAATCTGGGTATTAGTAGTTAAATTATTGAACACTTACCTTTGACCCCAGACAGGTCTTTCATGTCTTCGAACGGAGCCACTGAAGGTATTAACGGTTATGACATCCAACTACCATAAGTGAAGATCACAAGTAAAAACTCTTAAAACTTACCAAGAGCACTTGCAAAACCTAACATTTACAGGCATCTTTTGGGATTCACATATTTACACTCGCACCATCTCTAATAAGTTGACTCCATAGGCACTGGTCCTATCTTTTACGCATTGTTGATAGTCTTGGCCACTGGTCCTACAATGAAGTGATCTGCAAAACAATCTTACACACTTGGCAACATGGGGGTTAAAACATGTATTATTTACTAATCAAATCTCAAAAGCATGAAATACAGCTGAATAAAACAATGCTCTTTGAGGATTTTGAAAGTAAATGAAATAAATGGGTAACTTGAAGCTGCAAATACCTATTCCTACGTACTTATAAAATCCCTCTAAAGCATGTATTAATACCCACACATTATCAAAAGTAAATAAACTAGAAAAATTTCACCTCATTAGTAGGAACGTATGCACCTAGGATCCACACAGCATGAGACTCCAAAGCCTTTCTTTATTACAAAATAGGTTGCATGAGAGAAACAAGCATTACAATATTTTACCATAGGTTCTTTACATCAATCATCCACCCAAATAAAGTTAAAGGAGCCTCTATTTGTACAATGAGAGAGTTTTAAAACCCTAAAACCAAAAAACCAACCCTGCTGCATGGGAAAGCTTCCTGCTAGGTCTGGAAACCTACTTTGTTAGGTCTGGGAAGCCTACTGACAGTGTAAGCTTCAGTCTTCACCTCGATCAAATCATCGGACCAATGAGAGCTCTCCATCTCATCTTTAGCTGGAGATGACATGTCTTATAACTGATAATAAATCAATTGCTCTCTTAATGATGACTGAAGCTGAGTTATGATAAATTCAATCATCATAAGTGTTCCATGAGATGTCATTTAGCCTTTTATTTTACTGAATTTGGATTAATTTGGAGAGTTTTAGTTTTCTCCAAAATAATCATTTTTTTTAATGAAAATCATTTTTTTACTAAAAATCATATTTTTACTCAAAACTGACTTTTTTGAGTAAAAAGGCATTATGTGTCTGATTGCTAATCTGAAAGTTGGTTTTGACTAGATGGCTTATCAAGAATGATTTTTAGCTTAAGGTTAGAGCCTTCAATCACTGAATTCGGAGTCTGGATCACGAACGGGTTTTTTCCATTTAATTTATGGAAAAATTAACCCAAAAATTTTAGGAAAAACAATTAAAAATTAAAAAATAATTTTTCACTATTCGAAAAAGATTTTTTCAAATTTTTTTTATGTGTCCAGATGACTTAGGACATGACCATGATCTACCTAAATAATGTCTAGTAGGTTTATAACACTCAGTCGGGCTCTAATAACCCCCCAAGGCCCAGAATTCAACATCGGGCATTCCAGCTTTGGAGGAAGCGACAGTAAACCTCACCAATTATACTCGGCTGAAGGCAAAGTATAATTGTCAGGGGCAAAAAACTCCCTAGAATACCTTATTTGAGAATCTACATCTCAAGAGACCGAACCACTCAAAAAAAAACCCTACTAGCACATTTTATTACAAACCCCACAGGGCCATGGTCAAAATTATTCAAATAAAAACCGGCTAGCCAATATTGGCTATACATGTAGACGGATCAACTGATACACTGGGATCAGACTTTGAACAAGTCTGTCAAGCAGCGGATCCTCAGGTAATCCAACTAAGTGCAAAATTAGTGGATAACATACCGAATCTGAGGCTGAAACTTTTACACTGGGTACATCAATAATTTATCTTCGACTTGTAAATGTTTCGGCTCCTGAGCCTTCTCCAATCTTGAGATATAGTGAATGTACCAAAACTACTAGTTTTAGTATTTTAGGGTTTTTCAGGCATGAAACCCTAATTTCCATTAGCTGCCATTGCAGCTGTAATTTAGCTGTACAATGAAACTTCTCTGATTTATATTTTAATGAGAACCTCAAATGTAAATACAAGATATTTATATCTTACCAATTTCAGATTCCTAAACTGGATCTGGAGCTGATCTTTTGTAGTGCTGATTTTCTGGTTCGGGGTCTGTTACCACCTAAGTTGTACTTAGTGGCTTTTTATCAAGTGAATCTAGTTAACCGGATAAATATTTTTTATTCGGACTTCATAATACCTTCGGAAGTGCTTTTGGGAAGTGCTTGTTGTACTATATCACATGTTCATACCCCATGGGGGAATTGTAATAAATGTTCTAGCATGATAGTGTCTGTAAAAGACTCGGTCTCTTAGACTTTATTTGTTAATCCGATCAGCCCAGGGTGTTTTTTCCCTTGGTTATTATTGGTTGTTGAATAAACGACTGATAATTTCTGAGTTTTTCACTCCATACCTCCAAAGTTGGGGTGGTTGGCTTGGCATTTAGGCCTATTGAGGTTATTAGAGTCTATGTGTCAATGTATAAACATGCTAGGCATCATGGTTGAGTCATATGAACATATCTAATTCTCCCTAGGTTTTTTCATTTTTTTTTATTTTTTAATTTTTTCAGTGTTTTTATTAAAATTTATTTTTTCCAAAACTTAGGCTATTTTTTAATGGTTTAATTGGAAAAATTGGTTTTGTAATAAAAGTGGGCTCAAAAGTCCGTTTCAGTCATGTAGGTGCTCATTTTCAAGCTAAGAGCACCTCGTAAACTTATAGACCCACTTTTTCCTAGTTTTGAGTGTTTTTCCATCACTCAGGTCAGAAAGCCCCAAAAAATCAATTATTGATTATTTTAATTAATAAATTGATGAATAAAGGAGCAAATCCAAAATCCTAGATCAGTGGATTCTCAGCCGATTTGATTGAAATCAGTCATATCTGAACCAGATTGACTGGATCTGACAAATCCTTGACTGAAGGAGGTGATCTGGACAGACCCAGAGTTGAACTTCAGCATCCTTTATGGGAAATTTCGCCCTCCCTATCTCCTCCACACGTGTGGGCTCATCTGGATGAGTTTTGGTGGATGCTTCAGTCAATAGGTTGAGGTGTCAGTCAGATCAGCTCTCTGATTAACAATTGCACTCAATGAGACTTATATCAGGCTCAAGTAGACACAGATCATGCATTGATGGACTCTCCTTCAACTACAATGGTCTATCTCCTTGGGATTTGCACCCCCTCTGGGATGGGGTTTCAATTTTGTGTATAAATAAAGCTCAAGATGCCTTTTCCAAGCTAGTTAGAGTTGGATTGAGGAGTTGTTTCCATTGTAATACTGCTATGTTTTTATTGTGAATAAAGAAGCTTTGGAGGCTATACCGTGTAGTGCATGTGTTTGTGTGGGTTCCCAGCATCATGTTGCTAATGTGGTAACTGCAATTTCTTTCCAATTTCTGTGTTGCTTTTGTTTTCTTGCTTCAAGGATTCGGTTGAATCAAGTAAGGGTGTAAACTAAGAAAGTTAGATTACTTTCTCTTGTTTATCCATATTATGTATGCTCAAGAATTTCAGTTATATGCTTAAATAAGATTATTTTTGCATGATCTTTCATTTTTGTTTCTTTATACATCTATATCCAGATCTCACGAGGTGTTGTGCAAGCTTGTGTTATTTAGTTGCAGGTTCTCGATTGGAGGAAGGTGTGGATCAATATTGACACCATTCCTTATCTAATAAGCTCAAGACTCTATCCCTCAGCGCTCCACAAAAGGGCCTCCTTTCAGCTTGTTCCATTCAAGCAACGAGCCGAACTTCTCTCCTCGTTCTCTCTCTTTCTCCTTCAAAAAATAAATTTTCTTACCTAGTTACTGTGTTTGAAACTTTGTTATCATTTGGATCTGTTATATTAAAGTAAAATTTACATAGATATGTTGTTTCAAATCTCATAGTCTTGATCTCAATTCTGAAAAGGATCATTAAGCATTCTAGATCTAGCATAAGCATATCGTCCATTTTGCATGGCAAGTTAAAGAAAATCAGTGGGTTGCATGCTCTAGATTTTCTTTTCTATTTTAACAAGATTAAATCAAGCAATCCGTGCATATTTCATTGGCTGCACAAATAGAAATCCAAGATCCCAAGGAAAGCTTGCTTTCCTTGGTTCCTTTTTCATCTGTTTAGCTAGTTTTAACTTAGTCTTTTTTGAGTTAAGGTAGGATGAGCCAAAGGTACTCTTAAAGTGATTTTGGACATACGTTATTCTAACATTATTTATGTTTTTTATCATGTGTAATAGAAAATAAAGGAAGTTGCTATTCGAAATCATCCTTGGGAGCGTTCAAATCCCCCGAGGGGTCTCCCCTTTCACTAAAATTTAAAAAGTTTGGAAAGTTGTAAGATCTTGGTTTCATCCGTATAAGGACCAAGAGGTTTCTAATATTTCATTTTGTTGATATTGTAACCAATAATAGTAAAATAAAATCTTTTTTTGAGTAGGCTCTTTCGAGCCCGCTCCCCATCCCCCCAGGGGGGATCTGCGTCTGTTTCACTTTTTTTCCTTTTTCCTTTTTTCTGCTCTAGTTTAGTACTAACATACAAGATTGTATAATTTGATATAATTTTTCGTTATTCCATATTTTAATTTCAAAATTAATCATACTACTTACCCCATGACTTCCCGATTGACCCGCAAGGGGAAAGAGATGCATGGTAGGGCTAATTAGAAAATCGGTGTTGTGTATATTTGATTCATTTTTCATCAATTGTTTCGTTAGTCATAATAAAATTAACCCCTCCTTGATTCCCCTATTGAGATCCACTTGGATTGAAAGAGGTTCTTGGAGGGTTTTATTTTTAACAAGAACACCTATTTTAAAATTTACTAAAAATAACAAAGACTCCAGTGTGTATGCTCTGTACTTGGCTGCGGTTCATCCAATCAGTCAAGCTGCATCAAAAGCACTTTAGTGACTAGAATAATTAGGATTCACTCTCCCTAAATTGACAAACCATCAGGCGAAAAGCCAATGCCTCGATCAAACCATTACAGTGGTAAAAAACCCAAAAGAAGTGGGAGCTCTTCAAAAGCGACCTCGGGACGATGATCTCTGTTACACCTTTGGGTGCATTATGAAAAATAGCCTTAGAGACTCCATTCATCCCACATATTCCTTGTGGGTAGCCATGATAGTTTAGTTTTGGACATACTTCAAGTACCCCCTAGGTATATCTGGAGTCCCCTCACCTAAGTTAAATTACTCATCTTCTTACATTAATTTAAAATTAACCAAGATACATTTGCACAACATTCATTCCAGCACTTGCAAGCACTATTAATTGTTTTTCGACTCAATTTTCAAGGCACTGGTCAAATGTTTATTTCTTTCAATCTATATGTGATTGGGTGTCATTTTCGTGCTTACTTGTGATTATTGCATCATGTTATTTGTTGTTTACAATTGTTAAATCGAAACTCCTAAAAAACTTACTCTTTAATACCATCATCATACTAAATAATTTTGCCTTAGTAACTTAATAGGCCCCTACCCCCCTTGGCTTCGTTAGGAGTTCAGCCTAAACGAAGGAGTCAATAACAAGGTGACAGACTTGACTCAAGACTTTGCCCCAGAAACACACCAAGTGGATTGAAGGTTTATGCCACGTAACCCAGGTATGTGAAAGGCGGCAACAGGGTCAAATTAGGGTTTCAATTTCCTAGAGTTTTACCAAACCAAAAATTTCAATCTTGGTCTCTAAATTTCAATTTTAAGGAGGAGAGAAATTCTATGCTTGGCTCACTCAAAAAATCCTCTTATGTGAAAATCCCTAATTTCCCGCAGTAGTGACAGGTCAAAATCTGAAAATGCTTGGAATTAAATTATGCTTCGACAGAAAGATGTGCCCTTCAATGGAGAGTTATCCAAGCCTCATTTTGTTGATGATCTATGGAGAGAGACCCAAAAATTAAGAAGCCCTAGATTTTGTAGCTACATAGTGTCTTCTTCTCAGGTAAGCTCTGATACCATGTTAGATTTTTATCATTTAATCAATATGATCTAGGATCTTATCTGAGATAATAACATGAACAACAATAATCACAAGAGACACAAAGAGTTTTCATTGGGGAAACCATAAAGGAAAAAACCCCGCAACTTCCTCAGAGATAGAATGAGCACCAATAGCAAAAGTAAAACCCAAAAATACAAACATGATCTCTGATAGTTGTTCTCTCTCACTCATGCGCTATTGTTGAGTGTGTGTTACAAATAGAGAGTCTCACTCTCTATTTATACTTGTTTTCCACTTGAATTTTACTCTTACGGGGCCGACCTCACTAGGAGAGTCTAATAAACCTAATACCCCTCAACTCTGGGGACTATTGCCCCAACTTACAATACAGGATTAACCTTAATGAATTTACATGACTTTATTATATTAATGAATCTCCCGATCGGAGGAACAAACATCTCCATCAAGGTACAATTAAATACAATATAAAATATACAAGTGAATACATTTTGAAGTTACAAATACATCAACACATCAATGATGCATCGATGAATGACCAAAACCTGGAAGGCGACAGATGATGGCATCTGGAGTTCTCCTTAATCGAAGTTGAAAGCAATTGACCTAGGGTCATAGGGATCTATGGCACCTAAAGCGGAGAGAAAATCATTATGTTGTGAAGGATAGGTTTTGAGGAATTCCAGAGCATACCTAGATGAGGGAGACTAGGTCAACTCGTTGACTATACTGTAGTTAAGTGTGGCTCTAGAAGTGGGATTTTTCATGACACAATGCAAAGGGAACCGCGGGAATTTGGAATTTTGGTATGTGGGAGGTCTCGGCAAATGTAAGGACATATTAAGAGCCATAGAGGTAGATTCTATGGATGGATGGAGACATACTGTTTTCATCGAATCTACAAGTTGACATCAAACGATAATGTCATAAGGAAACAGACACCAGGATCAATGGGTGGAACTGTAGGAGTGGATGTAGGGGATTTATCAACCTCATTTTGCAATAATAAACATTAACAAAAACAACAATATTTTTATGATTTTTTATATATTTTATCTAACTAATGAAAAATAATAAAAAACATACCTTTCAGTAACATGGGCCACTGTAGTCGTTTGAGTAAATGGTCCACCCGCTCCACGGTCTGGTTCTTGAGTCGTCTTCACTAATGGTTGTCAAAAATGGGGAATGGATCCAAGATAGTATGGAGAAAGCTCAACATACACCGTGGAAAATGATATGGAAAAAATACGGGAACAATAGAAAAAAGTGAAAAGGTTGATGAAAAGTCAAAAGTGTTTTTGGGAAGACCTTCATAATGTATTTATAGGGTGATACAAGGTTTTTTGAACCATGCTATTTTATTGTGCATGGTATTTGTCCATGTTTTTTGACCCATTCTCATTTTAGGGTTTTTTTCCCTTTTTGGAGAGAGTGGGGATATGTCACAATTAATGCTTAACTTCCCTGCATTTATGGGGGGAGGAATAATAATGTTTTGGACAATTTTTGGTGGAATTTAATTGTGAAGGTCAAAAGAAAGGGATTAATAATGGGATTATGATGTATAATTTATGGTTTGGACCATAGAGAGCTAGGTGAACATTTTGTGGTGTTAACAGAAGTTCCAAGGGAAAATGAAGTCTTATGATGATATTTTCTAGGGTTTTGTTAATGAAATTTCCAACCTGGATTGAGAGAGTATTTGATGATTTGTAAGGCCGCAATGATCCTAAAGGAGAAAAGAGACTATGTGCAACGAACCTATGAACACATTTACAACTCTCAAAGGATATCTAGAATATATAAAGAAGTATAAGGGTGTAGACAGATGGAGGTGGTAGAGTGTGTGTTGTTCTGGTTTTACGAGCATGTGCCTCACCATGAAAAAATGAATACCATGAGGTTTAATTATAAGTAAAGAGAATTTATCAAGAATCCAATTGATATATAAATATGATCAATTGTTGTTGAATTGGTTTTATTGTAAAAATCCAAGCTGTAGAATAAAGCATGACCACAAGGAGAATATGATCAGAAGTTAAATAATGTTGGGAGAAACCTCTTGCAATAAATAATGAAAATGCATGATATAACAGAAATAGCAGAACACAGAAGGAATTTATTGATCACGGGCCACTTCAAGGGGGAAACCTCCTTTCAAAAATCTCAATACAAATAACTCTTGGATTTCTTCATTGGCCTTAACACATACTTGTATACTAAGTCTAATATAAATAACAATTACTCCTCGTGAATGTGGGATAAACATGTAAGTATTATATACTAAGTATAATCTAAACAACTATTACTCCCCATGAATGTGAGATAATACAATATACTCACATGATGACTTACAAAGAATATGAGTCCAACACCAATATACTAACAAATTAGAGAGAAGAGTTGACATGGGTTCCTAACTTTCCATCCCTCTTATAAAAGAATTTTCCTTAAAGCTTTAGATGTTGAGATTGTCATTGAATTTGAAGGAGTAGCTCCCATGTACCATAATATGGTTGCATTCCATGCCACTGAATTAATACCTCTATGATGGATCAAAAGAAAAGCCAATGAGTGTGCCTATTAAGGATGGCTCCAGCTTCAAAATGATGGATCCTTAATTATCCAGTTCTGTTAAAATAGTTAATGCTCTCATGTTGGTGGCAATAAATTTCTTAAGACAAGAGACATGAAATACAAGGTGAACACAAGAAGGAGGAAGTTCCAATTAGTAATAAATGTACCCAATCTTCTGAAGAACGTTATATGTCCCATAGTACTTTTGATCCATCTTATGACAGCCTTTGTGTTTTAGGGATGATTTATTGTAAGCATGTAGACAAAGGAAAACCATATCACTGACTTAAAAAGTGCACTCAAAACAGTGTTGATCGTCTTGTTATTTAATTCAGTCTCTTTCCATGTGAAGATTGTCCTGCAAAATGTGAAGAATATGTTCTCATTTTTAGAGAACTATTTCAACTACCTGAACTGGTGAACTATTGGGGGTGTATGGAAGGAGCACTGGTAGTTCTTGACCATAGAATGCTTCATATGGAGTCATTTTATATGCAGTGTGGTAGGGGGTATTGTACCACCATTCAGTGAGACAGAGACACTTTTCCCACTGATGTTGTTTTCAGAGGTGAAGCAACAAAAATAAGTTTCTGAATATTTGTTGATAACTTCAGTCTGACCATCTCTTTGTGGGTGATACTTTGAACTCATATTCAGTTTGGTGCCAGTGTAGAGAAATATTTCTATCCAAAAATGACATGTGAAAGTTGCTTCGTGATATGAGACAATGAAAGAAGGGATTCCATCAAGATGAAAGTTCTGGTCCATGAAAATTTGTGTGACTAAGGAGGTAGTATATGGATGGAATAGGGAACAAAAATGACTATATTTGGAAACACGGTCAACCACAACCAATTTCATTGTCTCCCCTCCATATTTAGGGATCCCTTCAATGAAATCCATCAAAAAAATTGTCGAAGTCTGTGTAGGGATGGGAAAGGGTTTGAGAAATCCCGGAAGGAGTGTCATTTCACCCTTATGGCGCTAGCATGTATCACATTCAAACACAATTTTTTGAATTTCCATTTTCATTCCATTCCAAAAGAATTTACGACATTCCCGCTCATACGTTTTAAGGAACCCAGAGTGCCCTACCGATGGAGAAGCTCTGAATTCATAGAAGACAACCTATTGAATATGTGCTCTGGGGAAGCACCAAATGACCCATGTATATCAGATAAGAACCATCCCAAGAGTAATACGATACAACAAAAGGTCTATCAACCAACCATTGATGATTTTAGATAATGAAGAGTCATTGACATATAATTTCCTAACATATTGTAGCCAATTTGGAGTAGGAATAGAAATAGTTGAAAGAGAAACATGGTCATCAAATGTGTGAGAAAGAGAATATGCCATAATATTGTCCTTACCCTTCTTGTAAGTGATCTCATAGTCATAACCCATGAATTTGATAACCCATTCTATTGTGTTGGAGATGAGACCCATTGTTCTAGAAAATATTTTAAACTCTTGTGATTAGTCTTAATGCAGAAATGGTTCCCTAATAGGTATGACCTCCACTTCTGTACTGCATGAAAAATTGCCGCATCATTTCCTTCTCACATGTAGAGGCAACTAAATTCTTACCAGAAACAGATTTGTTGGTGAACGCAATCCAATGTTCATCTTGAAGGAGAACAACACCAAGTCCATTGTTGCAAGCATCACTCTCAATAGTGAAGGGCTTGGAAATACCATGCATATCTAGAATAGGTGTGGTACACATAGCTTGTTTCAGGTTGTCAAATGCACACTCAGCAACATGTATCCATGTGAAAGAATAATTTTTCAATAGAGTTGTTAACAAATATGGAATCTTCCTGTAATCCTTGACAAACTTGTGGTAGTATCTAGTTAGTCCCAAAAATCAAAAGGGATCTTGAGTGTCTAGGGATGCAACCAATTTTTCATGGTATCTATTTTGGCAGGATCTACATGAATCCCTTATGTTGAAACAATATGCCTGAGATACTCCACTTCCTATTGACCAAAAACACAATTAGACTATTTGGCATGAAGATAATGATGATAGAAAAGTTGTAGTACAAGATCCATATGTTGGAGATGCTCTTCACATGTTTTACTATAGATGAGGATATCATCAAAGAAGACCAGAATGAGATTCCGCAAGTAGGGCCAGAATATTTTATTCATCAATTCTTGGAATATAGAATGAGCATTAGTGAGGCCAAAGGGCATGACCAAAAACTTATAGTTTCCATCAAGTGTGCAGAAAGTTTTTTTTGGGATATCATCCTCATGAACCTGAATTTGGTGATAGCCAAAATGAAGATCCAACATGGAGAAAAAATGAGCACCATGAATCTCATCAACAATAGGAATTGGAAACTTATCCTTGATTGTGATGTGATTAAGTGCTCGAAAGTCTAAGAAAAGGAGCCATGACCTGTCTTTTATTTCGACAAGAAGAACTGGTGAAGAAAATGAACTAGTACGAGGGAAAATAATACCTTTCTTAGATAAGTCCCGAATGAGCATCTCAAGAGTCTGTCTTTTGGTGAAATGGGTAGTGATAGGGACTTATGTTGGGATGGGTGCTTCTAGGAAGGAACATAATACAATGGTACTTTGGTCTTGAAGGTGGAAATTTCCACGGTGGTTTCACGTAGTGAACTTGTTGCATATCATGATCGTTCGTAGGATATTAAATAATATCCCTAATTTCACTAAATATTGGAAAATGCCTCCTAAAATTGTATTGTTGAAACCCCCTCCAAATATACCTTTCCAATTAAGAAAACCCTTGGTTTCACCATATATTGTATGTGCCCATTTTTATCAACCCATTTTGAATACCCCCTTTATATCATATTATCAAGTTGTAACAAGTAGGAGGGCCTAATGCATCTTAGTATAAGCAAACATGATGCTAAATAAAATAATAGTATGATGCTAATAATGATCCCACTAGGATTAAGGGGTGATTGATAAATTTGTAGAGTTGGATAGTGGAAGACACCAAAAAATAGTAATGGGAAGTAAAATACAACCCAATAAAGAGATCAATGTAACAAAGACTGTAAAATAATGTTAATCTAATATTTCATGCAATTCTTAGAAAATATGAGAATTGCAGATCTTTCACACCACATCCTACCAATCTACCAATTTTATATCATGTAAATACAAGTATAACCTTAGAGAGATCATGTTTTCTATAAGCTTAATAAATTAAATTCCATAAAACTGCAAAATTGAAACCCTTTAGTGGATGTAATTCCCTACCTTCCTATCAAAAAAAGCATCATTGATGATAAACCCAAATAAAACCATATGATCATGTGCATAACTTGGATTAGGTCATTCACAAGATGCAATGAATTACCTCCACTTCCTCTACATTTATTCTTTCAATCAAGATAATTAACAACATTTAGTTACATTTTCTTGGGTTATATCTACTTTTTTTTACCTTTACATGAGAGGGAAAAATATCCATTGTTAATATTCAAGCATGCAATAGTTATAAAGATGCACAAATGGTGAAACTTATATGATACCATTGCATGATAGCGATAACACATGGGTATGTAAATAAGGATTTATATTTTCACCTATGTTAATGTTAGTTCTAATACAATATTAATATGGATGCATTGCATATAAGAATTTAAATTGCAATTATGAATATGACAAATATAACTCAATCTAACAAATATTCCTAACTGACAATGTGAAAATGTTAAAGAAGAATACAAGTTTAAATACATAATTAGTTAAGAAATATTGATCTAAATTTTCTTGGTTCTAGTGAGCTAAGAAAGATTGGTCTCACTTTTCTTGGTTGTCATGGAGCAGGGTTTGATTGAATTGTAATACCCATCTAAACCCCAACCTAAAAAACTATTCTAAAAAACACTTTATAAGTTCAGTGATTTGGAGGTATGAAGCTAGATCATGATTTAGAGGTTATTCCTTAGCAAAAAATAGGACTAATATGAATCCAACACATGATTTGAAGGTATTAATTGAGCCCATGATTTGGAGGTTATTGATTGGTCTACCCAAATAAAATAACCACCAATATTTATATTACTATGTCAAATTAAAAATCCCCCCTTAACCCCTTAATACGAGGAAATATATTTTTTAGGTTTTTAGGAGTATTCAAACCCCTAATATGAATGGATGTGATATGATATTTCCTTTCTATTGAACCCCTCGTGGAAATCCCACTGGTTAAGCAAAGACACATGCACATCTATCCAAAAAAAATTGTAGATCCAAGGGAGTAGTAGATATCGTTGATGGTTGCATCTGAATGGAATGGAGTTGAGCGATGCCACCATGTGAATTATTCTTACGAAGATTTTCCATGCAATGTTAACTGATGATGCTAAGAGGCCCTGTTTATAATCCCTTCAATATGTGTTTTTTCCCATTGACTAAAAACTGTTGGGGCGCATACTCCATAGGGGGTAACTCCGCGGTTAATTTGTAAGCGGAGCGTTGGGACAAAATAGTCTTAGGGGTGTCAGGGTAAGTCAAAACCCTCTCTTTTTGTAATAATCCCATGGTTTAAATCCAGGGTTTAGGGTTTTGTGGGTGCCCATGGTTTAAGACCATGGTTTTTGTAATGCTGCGCAGTATAAATAAGCGCTTATGGAAAATGGATAGGTTAGGATTTTTGATGTAAGAAAGATAAGGTGAAGTAAGGTCGGTTTTTGGCAAGGAAAGGACAAGTCCCAGCTGTGTGCGTGGACGACCTCTGCAGCTGTGTGCGCAGAGGGTTTTGTAAGAAAGTAAGAAAGGTCTGCAGCTGTGTGCGCAGAAGCCTGCTGCGGTGTGCGCGACTTTCAGTTAGCTGAAGGAGTCTGCAGCTGAGTGCGCAGATAAACTGTGGTTTTGAGGAAAGAGGAATAAAACGCAGTTTGTGGACGTAGCCCCTACACTGGGGGTGAACCACGTTATATTTGGTGTTGTGGTTTTGTTGTGTTGATTCCTGTTTCTGTCATTTTCATGCATTAAACTGAATATATCTAATAATATAAGATCTCTGTTAATACTAAGCTTCGCTGTGAATTCCCGGTAGTGGGTTATGCAAGTTCGGTTTGTTTATTATGTTGTGAAGTTATATGTGAATGAATGATAAGTTAACAAGAAGTTGATTAGTAATTATTTAGAAAGGCTAAGGTACAGTAATACCCCTCTCTACATGCAGAAACCTGATTCTACGGCCCCCCATTGCTGTTTCGGGTGAGACTGCAACCTGCGCGCAGGTTGTTGCCGAAAGGGCCAACACAGTGGGTCGCTTGTTGGTGCGACGTATAAAGCATTAACCCGGGTCTGCCCATGTGCCCAACAAATTGGTTCCGTTGCCGGTTGAACTCAGTAACTACTCGCGAGGGGTTTACTTTGTACCACAAGGGCTATGTTTTGGAGGCCCTCGGTGAAGGACGTCAGTGATTGGTTCGCTGCGACCTGTCTGCAATTTGCGCAGCAAGAAAATACGAATCTGAGTCGAAGCGCAAGTGACTTTTTACAACGGTATGTTTTTTGTGATACTTATGAAATTTTCTTTGGTCGTTTCCATATAGAGTTGCACCAGTGGTTGTCTAGGTTAACGGAAAGAAGGACGAACTTTCAAACTCGACGGATTCATGCGTGGACCCCCGCAAGGGTCACCCTTGTGAAAAACGTGAATAACGAGGTCTCTCGCGCTGTTGACTTCTGGACGACGCGCACGTTGGAGGCCTTTCGTGACAGAGTTCGCCATCGATACAAGTACTTCTTTCAGCGAAGCTGAACGGCAGTTCTTTACAGGGCCCCGTGGTAAGTTTCTAAATTCCTTAAGCTTAAAGATTAAAATACTATTGGTTGAAAAGGGCATTTTACTATTTGAGTCAGACTGTTAGTACTAACATATGTTTGCAAGAGAAAATACCTTCGACGCGCCAACGGGGTTTCCCCAAAGTGAGCTACGGTGCAAACGCAGTTTTGAATCCTACTCTTTAGGACAGACCACCGCCCTTCCCCCTGACAGCCCTTCACAAGCCGACCCCGAAGGACACCCTCCTACTACACCTCAGCGTCGCTTTGTTACCCCTAAAGTTCGGCCACAGAGTGCCTGGCAGCCAAGTCCAAGTATACCAACTAGAGGTCAACCTAACCCTGTAAACCCCCCCCCCGTCAAAGGCCTGCCCTCCCCCTCAACCTCCCAAACCCAACATGGCCCACCTAGCTGATGATATTAAGCTGCCCATTTTCAAAGGTACGGGATCAGAAGACCCAGAACAGTTCTGGTTTTTGTGTGAAGCCGTCTGGAACGCGAAAGGGATTACCGACCTGGATCTGAGAACTGCACAGCTTATTACTTCCTTTCGTGACCGGGCTTTGACCTGGTTCATGAAATTTTCTAGCAACAAGAACCCTACTTTGGATGAAATCAAAGCCGCCCTCATTAAGGAATTTAAGAAACCGAAATCAGAATCACAGAGCATCACGGAACTTAAAGAGATTCAACAACGGCGCGGAGAATCCGTGTGGGACTTCGACCAGAGATTCAAAATCTTATTAGATCAAGTCAGCTTTACCATTAGTCCTGCGCAGCACAAGGAATGGTTTATTGCTGCGCTACTGCTGCATATCAGAATGCCGCTCATGCAACAGAAGGTTGCTGACCAGCAAGAGGCCCTGGAAATCGCAATGAAGCTAGAAACTGCCCCTGTTGGAGATAACTCTGGGATTGCCCAAATCCAAGAGCAGTTGGCAGCAATGGCCCTGGAACTTCGTGACATGAAGAAAGCTAAAACCAGTCGCGAGGAGGTCTGGTGTACGCAATGTCGGACTGAAGGTCATGATAGGGACCAGTGCCCCATGGTCAGAACTTATCTTACCTCTGGCGCGCCCACCCAAGTCAATACCGGAGTGATATATTGTGAGATTTGCCGCACATCTGGCCAACATCGCCCTGAGCACTGCCCTCTTCTCCAAAGATATGTCCCAGTTCCCAAAAATCCCTACTGCCAGTTTTGTAAGTCTGTTGGCCATAATGAAGAAGAATGTCGCAGCTATGACCTTATGCGAGAGCGCACCTCTGATGTTTACCGAGTCCATAACGACAACCAGAATAATGATGGTTATGGATACCGAGGTGGCAACCCCGGCAGAGGTGCTTTTGGTGGTCGCAGCCGTGGTGGAATGACTGGCAGAGGTAGAGGCCAGGTTGTGTGTTACAATTGTAACCAAGCTGGTCATTTGGCCCGTGACTGTCGAAACCCCACTACGACATGTCGATATTGCCGCGCAGTAGATCACGTCATTGAACAATGTCCACAGCTCCTTGCAAAGATACAGGAAAATAGCCGTAGCCCTTCCTTAAGTATTCAGTTGATTTCTGTGGAACAACGACCTGGCCCCGCCCTCAATGTGGTCACCCGGAGTGGAGCTGTGACACATTCTCAAGACTCGCCAGGACAACCTACCACAATGAGCTCACAATAGATCTGTAAAAAAGGACCTGTCCCTGGTCCGGCGAAAGATACCACATCAGTCCTGGAGGACCAGCGCGCTAACATTGATGGCGCCGTAGACATCCCTGCGCGGCAACACCAGCAGGCGTCGCAGCTACAGGGGGCCTCGCCAGATAAAGTAAGTACACT
>LPNX011204999.1:477246-533912 GCA_001517045.1 Pseudotsuga menziesii
ACATGGACATAGGTGCGCACAGATCACTCAGTCTCTTCGATGCCTCAGAGCACAGCCTCGAGAACTGCCTGCCCAGGTCAGGATTACAGATCTTGGACATACTCTTCTGGGGATGCCGGACCAAGTATCTCAGTCTCAGAACATCCAACCTCTGGGAATACCAATAGGCGCTACCACAGCCTGGGGGGACGCCCTTACAAGAATTCAGCTCCGACGGAAAACCTCCCAGGAGGTCGCGCGCACCACATCTATAAGACAAGCTCAAGACGTGCGACGTAAGTTTCAGGGGCAGAGCCCAGACGCTCGCACCTCAAATTTAATCATCCTATCGCGGATATTGTCGGGTTGGGTCGCAGCACACTATTGGGCCGCCGTTTCTTATCACCCCGAGGCTGCGACCATGCTTCTACCACAGACTGAAAATGACTTGAGGCCCAAAATTCGACTGTTGGAAGGTAACCAGTTTGGCGGTGGTGGGATTTTAAGTGCTTTAAATGACTGTACTAAGACCGGTACTAGCAATTATGTCTCACAAGGACAAGATCTTTATCCGATTTGGTGCCTTCAATGCACTGTCCTCCCCGAATTGATTGCTAGCGTGTATAAGAAGATCCCTAAAATAGGAAAAATCACATTCCGCATTCCTTTAAACCTTTTGAGTGAATCCATGACCACTGAATGTGAGATTGACGCCTTGGTCCGAGAATTCGAGCGAGAGGGTCTGATAACCTGCTTTGTTCGGCCGCCTGCCATAGATCACTGTGAAGTCACTCCCCCAGCACCACCCCGGCCAATGCAGACACGGTCTGCCAGGAAAAAGTCTAGAACTGAAATTCGCACCAAACGCAACCAAGACCGACCGTAGCAAACAGGGCAAACACCAGCAGCTCCTCCCATGGAGCCCTCTGGTTCCGCCCAGGCCACGGCCGGGGGAAGTGAGAATATTCCGCCGCCAAGACCACCATACTTACCACCTGTTCGCCCAGGCACCACGCTACCCCGGCGGACGAAGCAGTTTACATTAGCCACACCTTCATTACCATCAGGAGTGCAGCTGATTGGCAGTATGACAGGGAAGATTGATCGGCTTAAGTATAGCGATCATGACACCAATGACTATAGCAAGTTCCCACAGTTCGACCCAGCCGAATACTTGCACCGTGTCAGGTACCCCGACCATGAGGTCATGCTACTGGAAGTGCAACCATGGGCTGCAGGTTTGGACAAAGCTGGCCTACTCAAGCTATTCAACATTCCCCATTTCGGACGCGGTGTACATGTGACTGTAGTGGCCAAGCAGTTACTAGCCTTGGTACATGACGGCTATCTATGGATAGGGGACCAACAAGTTCCCATCGACGCCGCCCTTATCCATAGGATCACAGGATTACCTATGGCGGGACAAGATCCGGGAACCGAGTTTCCGTCCAAACATGAAGACACAAAGCTCGCGGAAACCATGAAGGAGCGGTTTGGCCTGACAAAAGGGAAACGAGGGTATCATACTTCTGCGATTCAGGCACAGCCCATTAGGTTTGCAGCTGAACTCTTAGCCTGCAAACTTATCCGGAAATGCAGGCCAACTGAAGTTCCTGCCCCGGTTATCAGGATTGCTATGAACTGCGCCGAGGGGTATACTTATAACTGGGCTAGCTATTTGGCGAAGGAATTTTTGGAGGATGCTCGCGATGCGCAAGAAAAAGGTAGACCTTTTCATTATTCATGGCTTATAATCCTTATTGCGTTAGTTGGATAGAAGGAACCCACTGAAGCTCAGTTTGTTGAAGTAAACCCCGGCACACCAGGGGAAACAAGGTACGCTTCCCTTTGGGTCTCCGCAGAAAAGGAAACTCAACAGATGACGAACACTGTGTTCGTATTCTATGCCATGAGCCTTCACTATGAGATATTGCGAACACCTCGCCTTACCAATGAGGTGTTCTCTCAGTACGAGGGGGTTGCGCACTTTAGTGCCGACATGCATCATGTTTTCCTTCAAGCTCGTGCAGACCCTCAACGGCAATGTTTCAAATTACCATATGTAGTCACTGAACTAGATATCCAGCGGATCGTTCAGCAATGGCCGGCTGAATGGCTGAAAGATTTAGGAAAAAAACCTTCTATTTCGGTTCCTCCAGCTATCAATAGTGGCGCAGGTACTAGTCAGGCACAGCAGCGAAGCCCGTTGGAAGATAGCGAAGACCCAAGTGCTTCCCAGATAAATGATAATGACCAGGATGGTGATAGTGAACAGGATGAGCCGGATAAACAGGATTAGGAGTCGGTCAAGACCATACCAGATCCTACCCTACCGGCGAAGCGCAAGTCGCCCAAAGTAGCCGAGGTAACCAAGCCGCAGTCTCGCAAAAAGGTAAAGGCATCAAAGGATAAAGAGGTCGAGGAGGAAGCCCCTGTCACAATGAGTACACTAGAGTATGCTCTTGAACAATCTACGTTGGTGCTTACTAAAAAATGGTCCGAATTCGCGGAGCTACATCTTGCCAGCCTCGCAAGTCTCACAACCGGGGTATCAGAGTTAAAAGAGCTAATTGCAAAACTAGCACCCAGTACTGCGGCAAGTAGCACTATGGCACCCCCACAGCAGGACAGTACGCAAGGGCCCCTTAGGGACCCCCAGGGACAGGTTTCCAGTACAACGCTGATGCAGCCGGCCATCGATCCTCGACCCCCGACAAATATAAGCGTAGAGCTTGATTATACAAAGATACCTATGTCAGAGTTGCACCTCTGACAGCTCGCGATTACAAAGGAGATCCATACCCGAGCTCAAGTGTCACAGGTCCAACTGGAGGAATCCATCAAGCAGAACAAAACTTCCGCTGCGCGCCTACAAGATATCGAGCAACAGAAGAAAGAGGCCGAGCAGACAACAACTACGCTACTGCAAGCGTTGGATGAGGCATGTCGGAGTCTGTCTGGCTCCAACATACATGAAACAGAGGAACCAAAGCAGAAGATTGCTAAGATGAAAAACTATGCCCAGCAGTCCCACAGTGAATTAGAACAGATGAAGATAGAATATCAGCAACAGATTGCAGAACTACAACTACGCATCCCTCCCGAGACTCCTCCAGAGGAACGAGAATAGCGCCAGCAGGATATCAAGGCTTCAGCAACAAAAATATCAGACAACATGGCTAGTGTCACAAAACTACTGGAAGACAGCATAGAAGCCTGGGCAAATTTACAGGATCATCCCGATGTAGGGAAAATTCAGGAAACCATCAAGATGCGCCAGGACGAGCTCGATGCAGTCCGAATAGAGATCAAGACACTGCCACCTATGCAGAAGATGGCTAGAGTAAAACGCAGCAAGGAGCTTCAGCAGGAGATCGAGTCCTGCAGGACGAAGGTGACAATGTTGGAAAGTGCGCTACAGCCCCTGGTAGATGAAGCCTTAGAATTGACCAATGCTGCGGAAAGCCAGCTCAAAATTTTGAAGACATATGACAATTTTGCACAGGAAAAGGCTGATACAGACTCCTCTTCAGTACTACAGGAGATGGTGGAAAAGGAGCAAGCCACTGATGAAATACTGCATAATCTCACCAGTCGTTTCCAGACCCTCGCGCAGAAGATTCGGCCACCATCAAAGACGCCGAGTGTCCCGGGACGGGCCACTAGTGAGTCTTAGGGGCCTGTTGGGGCGCATACTCCATAGGGGGTAACTCCGCGGTTAATTTGTAAGCGGAGCGTTGGGACAAAATAGTCTTAGGGGTGTCAGGGTAAGTCAAAACCCTCTCTTTTTGTAATAAGCCCATGGTTTAAATCCATGGTTTAGGGTTTTGTGGGTGCCCATGGTTTAAGACCATGGTTTTTGTAATGCTGCGCAGTATAAATAAGCGCTTATGGAAAATGGATAGGTTAGGATTTTTTATGTAAGAAAGATAAGGTGAAGTAAGGTCGGTTTTTGGAAAGGAAAGGACAAGTCCCAGCTGTGTGCATGGACGACCTCTGCAGCTGTGTGCGCAGAGGGTTTTGTAAGAAAGTAAGAAAGGTCTGCAGCTGTGTGCGCAGAAGCCTGCTGCTGTGTGCGTGGCTGTCAGTTAGCTGAAGGAGTCTGCAGCTGAGTGCGCAGATAAACTGTGGTTTTGAGGAAAGAGGAATAAAACGTAGTTTGTGGACGTAGCCCCTACACTGGGGGTGAACCACGTTATATTTGGTGTTGTGGTTTTGTTGTGTTGATTCCTGTTTCTGTCATTTTCATGCATTAAACTGAATATATCTGATAATATAAGATCTCTGTTAATACTAAGCTTCGCTGTGAATTCCCGGTAGTGGGTTATGCAAGTTCGGTTTGTTTATTATGCTGTGAAGTTATATGTGAATGAATGATAAGTTAACAAGAAGTTGATTAGTAATTATTTAGAAAGGCTAAGGTACAGTAATACCCCTCTCTGCATGCAGAAACCTGATTCTGTGGCCCCCCATTGCTGTTTCGGGTGAGACTGCAACCTGCGCGCAGGTTGTTGCCGAAAGGGCCAACACAGTGGGTCGTTTGTTGGTGCGACGTATAAAGCATTAACCCGGGTCTGCCCATGTGCCCAACAAAAACTACATCTAAAGTTCAGAAAAATGCCATAAGATGGTTCCAAGTGTGTGTAACCATTGAGCACCCAAAACCAAATCGCATCCTCCTAAGGGTAAGGAAAACATGTCAAAGTGCAATTTATAGTATTCAATAGAGATACACACATTACGACACTTCCCCATACAAGGTAAGGTTCCCTCATTGGAAATAATTACTTCACATCTGAAGCAAGGATGGAAAAAACAATCAGCATGTTTGGTGATCGAGGGTCAATGAAGTTATGAGTTCTACCAGAATCAATGAGTATTGTAAGAGGGATATTCTAAAAGAAACCCTTCACCTACATGGTTTGTGGGGTGGTGACTTCAGCTAATGCATGGAGAGATATCTCTGGGTGGTCATCCTGAGAAGGAGGGTCAACAAGCCACTGTTGAATTTCGACCTGATCATCTACTCAATCTTGAGCATCTTCACAAATTTTAGGTGTAGGCAGAGAATCCACATCTAATAGATAAAGCTTTTACTAAGAACTTCTATGTCCCCAAGTGAATTTCTCATCACAATTATAACAAATCCATTTTTCTCTATCTGTATGCATCTCTCCTTCACACAAATGCTTGATAGGAGTGGCTCTAGGAGCTTGTGTAATTGGAGGTATTTGGGAAACCATATTTTTTAATGGAACAAAATTGGATTTGGAGCATTGTTGAGCTATGAGGTTATCCTCCACCAACTTAGCCAACCCTATGGCTTCCATCATTGTGTTGGGACAAAAAAATTTAGCCTCAGATAGGATTGCATCCTTCATACCATTGATAAAACAACTCCTGTAGAATGCATCAAACAATCCTTCTGTCTAATTGACTAGTTTCTCAAATTATGTCCAATACTCTCCCATAGTACCAGTTTAGAGAATTTTAGTGGGTTCTCCTATGAAGTCATCAAAAGCACTAGGGTCAAATTTTTTCAAAAGGAATTGTAAAAAATATGTCCATTTTGGCTCTTCATGAGACTTGATGTACCAATGGATCCATTGAAGGGATTCATGTTCCAAATGAAAGGATGCAAGTGGAACTTTATTGACATCAAAAGTGTTATGCAAACTAAAATATTGTTCTACCATGTATATCCATCCAGTCGTCTCATCACCATTGAAGCGAGGAAAATCAAGATTCAAACCACGAAAATTGCTAGAAGAAGAGAACCCAATGTATACATAAGACTTTGGTTGTTGTCTATTGTTCATGGATGAATGTTGTAGATGAATGCTAAGGATTGTTTCATCTAGATATTGGAGTTTGGTTTTGAGGGTGACACATTCATCTTCAATTTGTTTGCTTTATCCTACGCGGGTGACAACCATAACCAAGATTTTTTTGGGGGATGGGGTGGGGAATGAGTACAAAAACAAAAACTCAATTTCTTTAGAAACAAAAAAGTTGGAGCTGGGAAAAACTATGGTGGGTAATTGGGGTTTGAATAGGTTTTGGACACTTTCTAAAGATAGGGAAGTAGAAAATGGGGATTTTAGAAGTGGGGTGAAAGAATGGGAAAAAATTTCAAAAAAGGACAAGGGAGAAAAAATAGAAAATGAACACTATGGAAAAATTTGAAGGTGATTCGGTGAGAATCGAAGAAGTTATGGAAAACCCTAACAATAGACAAATGTGGTATTTCTAGCTTCGAAAAGTGGAATTTGGGATAGGGTCCTCAAGGAAGGAAATATGCGGAATATTTTGCATGGGTTCCAATGAATTTTCAATGGAAATGTAGCTAAAGAAAAGAATATATGGAGAAAAAAAAGCATTATACTCTTTTTTTCGGTGGAATTGATCTGTGACGGCTCTGGACGGATGCAATATGTTATTTATCAACTAGAAATAGATCAGGACCCTAGGTAGGTTTATCTTACTAAAGGTTTAGGGGATTCACCCGACCACCAATGTTGTCTAATTCCTTTCATATTTGGGTAGCACCCCTCACTCCAGGGCTCAGGTAAAACTGATAACCCCTTTGCCACAAACGACGGCTCTTGGTTTACCTCACAGGTGGGAACTAGTCAATTAGGTAGGGGTCATTTCCCTTTTTGCTGGCAGGTCCTCTCAATGACAATCTACTTCAAGTTTCCTATGGTACTCCTCACAATTATTTTTAGGGATATTCCCAAGTACTTCCTACACTTAAGAGGATAGGGGTTATTCCCTAATCCGAACTTGCATTTGAAATGAAAAATAAAAATTCTAAGAAGAAGAACTACTGCAATAATCACAGCGTCGAGAAGCCACTGTGAAAATATTTTTTGCATAAATTCCACCTTGCGAGCCCAAGAAACTGCTTTGATTCCATATGGGAGAAATTTCCTACAATAAATAATGAAAATTCACGATATAACATAAATAGTAGAACACGGAAGATATTTGTTGTTCATATTCTATTGTGAGGGGGCAACCTCCTTTGAGAAACCTCAATACAAATAACTCTTAGATGCCTTCATTAGCCTCAACACATACTTATATACTAAGTCTAATCTAAAAAACTATTACTCCCCATGAATGTGGGATAATACAATATTCTCATGGGACAACTTACAAAGAATATGCGTCCAACAAAAATATGCTAACAAAGTAAAGAGAAGTGTTGACACGGGTTCCTAAAAAATGTCTAAGTCCTTTTTACAAGTGTTGAGTTTGTTTGCAAGATGACTAATGAAGTTATGTATGTAGATGTCTCTTTTAAGTGCAAACTATAGGTATGTGAAGAGACCACAAAGTTCTAGGTGCTTTTGATTACATATTGGTGTAGCTACAAGAATAACTGAACTATTGAAGAAATCATTAAAGTTATTAGTATATGAGAAATTATAGGAAAGACAGATATTGAATAAGATATGTGTAGATGTGTGAATGTTTACTATGTATTTTTGGGCATTGGATTGCTCATGATGAAGTTCACATATTTGAAAATATGATAGAAAGATCATACATCATATGAAGAAGCTCCAAAGGACTATATATTGATGGTGTAAAGAGTTGTTTGGGTCACTAGGAAGAGACTTTTTTAAAGACCAAATAGAGACTCAAGGTTGTGTAAATTATGAGTATAAAAGTATTGATTAAGGATAGTTGGAACATACCTTATGCTTGTAGGAACATAGTCATATTTGAAGCATTTGTTGGTGAGCATTCTTGCGGACAAAGTTCACTTCACTTGACTGAGTTGTGATTGAGGCTTACACAATAAATTGGGATACTTGAAGAGGATAGAGGGAAATGTGCATTGAAAATAAAGAATTGAGATAGTCTTACAGCACCAAGAGAACTATGACATTTCCTTACTAAATAGAAGTAGAATGGAAGATTTCAAACATTAATTGTTGAGCATTCTTATGGATGACATTTTTTCCTTCAAGGAGAGTTTTATGATTTAGAAGACTTGTTGAAGGGTATATAGACTTGTGGTGAAAGTTAAGGATTGTATTGTATAAGAAGAGTTGGTCCAAAGATTATTTTGAACACGGAAGTGTTGGATCAGACTTGAGGCTGACTTGAAGAAGACTTGGATCAAATTTGAAGCAAACATGACCTGATATAAGTTGGAGCTTGTGTCTTTAGGGTGTTGTAGCCTTCTTCTGGTTTGAGTTGGTAAATTAGGGAGTTGGTGCTTCCTTTTAGTTGGAGCTAATAAAATAGGTGGTTGTTATATACTCCTTCGAATTGGTGCTAGTAAACATGAGATTGGTGTCTCATATAAAATTGTAAAGCATTGTACTTCTCAAGGTTTTATCTATTAAGAGTGTTGGTTGTGGACCTTGATCTTCCCGGTTCATAGATGTTATTTTTGAGTTGTTTTTTTATCCCACTCTTATTGTACACTTGTCCTATAAGTGGGGTGTGGAGGGACATCAACACGCCCCCCCCCCTCCGTGGGGGTTCGAGGGAAAAACCCCTGGAATAATGTTTTGGGATGTTTTGTTGGACAACAGCTTATGGACCCATGGTATTGGGTGACTCATGGTATTTTCCCATTGTAATTCCCCTATAAAAGGAAAGCATTGTAATACAGTTGTGTGTTGTATTGTAGCATTGTAAAACAATATTTGTGATTGTGTGACAGAGACTAAGAGAGAATGAAGATGAAGTGTAGCAAGTGTGATGTAGGTTGTATCCCTTCATATTTTTGGACAGTATAATAATAAAGAGCTGGAAATTTCTGTGTGGACATAGACCATATTGGGTGAACCACGTTATATCCATGTCTCTCTTGGAATGTGTTTAACATTTGCATCTTGTTTAATTGTTCAATTGTTATTTCTCTACGATCCTATTTCCTGAAAAAACGTTTCCTTGTAAATATATTTTGTACTTATGATGGTGCATGGTTGAAAGTTAGTGATGATGAATGATGTTGATGCATAATGGTTTATGGTGCAATAATTAATTGAATTAAAAATTGGTTAACTTGTCCAATACTAATCCCCCCTACCTCAATATAGTTGAATATTCCAACAAGAGAGTGGTTTATCCTATAAAGGTCCTTTGTGTATCTTGTTGACTATGTTTCAATAGTGTTTGGGACAGTAGGAGGTTGTGTAGGTGGAGAATATATCTGTTCCTCTTCATATTATTTGGGAATCTCATCAATGCCTTCAATTTAAATGTCACTCATCCCAACAAAATGGTTTCTAAAGTTGCAAATGTATGAGGATATGAGAGATTGTAATGGTTGGTTATGGTGGTAGCCTAATTTCTTGGTTAATTATTTGATCCGGAGTTATTGGGAGCATTAGGGATAAATCACGATGTATTTCATAAAGTGATGTGTTCTTTAGGAGGTGGATTCGATGGTGTTATCCATCCTGCTATTGTGTTCTCATGTTGGGTGGTTTTATTTGTAGTATTAAGCTATTATAATAGAATTTATCTATATGGGAATCTATCCATCATAGCAAAATCCAAGTTGCCTTTTTCTAATTGTTATTGTATTTTTTGTGTGAACAATATCACATGGATAACAAATGTAAGGTGAAGCTAGTTTATGATGAACTACCCATGTTGCAAGCTTTGTCATTTTGGAAATTCATTTTGGGGGTGTGGTTTTTTAGGTTGATGTGTTTTCATTCATCACTGAAATCAAGCTATACAATCTTTAAACTATAATTTTCAGTTCTAAAATTGTATTTTTTTATGCATAAATAGATTCAGTGACCTCAAATACTTCTATTGCAACCTAATAATGCAATCTCAACAAATTATAGCTCCAAATCATAGAATTGTTCTAACATGTTATTAGAATTGTTCTACATAGGAACCTATCAATGATAGTGGAATATAAGTCCTTATTTAGTTTGTTGTGAATAATCCCACATAAATAAAAATTGTGAAAAAATGTTGGTTTATGAGAGATTACCCACACCAAAATATTTCCCATCTAGAAATACAATTTGGCGTGCAAGTCCATAATAATAATAATGCTAGAATCTTTGCCACTTTTCCACTCAAGAGTCTTTTTAAACACTTTTATAAGACCTAAACTATATATTTGTACCTAGTACTCCTCCCATGGCGTTGTAGTTTATATAATAAATTATCATCCATAGCCAATATTTTGAGTTAGTGAACTTATTTTACTTTAATGCTCTCCCCCTCCCTCATTCCTTCTCCTTTTTAAATATAATGCTTTACTTTAAGTTCCTATATATATGTACCATGGTGCTATATTTTATATGATAAGCTGACAACTGTAATCTATGTTTCGAGTTAGTGAAACCCTAAGCCATTTCGAGATAGTGAAATCCTAAGCCATAAACTGTAATAGTGAACTGGTTTTACTTAAAATTAGGTTCAATTTTTATAAAGGTCCATTACTTTGAATTGGAACCATGCATGGTCATTACTTAAAATATCATGCTTGTCCTCAATCATATAAAATAAACATGTTTGAATATTGAGAATAACTCTATTTTTAGGGGATATATATATATATATATATATATATATATATATATATCATTGAACCCTTATTATTNGAGGCTATAAATTTTTCCTTCGACAATAGCTTTTCAGTAGGAGTATCAATATGTTCTATTGGACGTGGTTTTTTTCATATTTGCTTTGTTCTTTACATCTACTTGTTGGATTTTCTTGGTGAAATTTACCTCATTTGAGTGTTTTCGTTGGGCCAGGTGATACCTTGGTGTTGTCATTGGTGGGGTTGTGGTGTTATTTTTGCTTTGCAGGTGCTCTACTCTGCTTTGCATTCTTACTCATTGAGAGTTCTTTTTTCCAGGGTAGGGATTGATGGTTTTTGCATGGATTTCAGGTTTGATTTGGTGGTGTGCTCTCCTTTTTAGTTGTTTCTAGAGAGGGGGGCATGCGAAAAAATATGGTTCTAGTTTGTGGTGGTTTCTTTTCCATTTGTGTTTTCTTCTTTCACTATTTATATATCAAGTATAACCAACTACCTGTCTTTGTTGGCTGTGAATTTTTAAAAATATGCCCATTTCAAACTTCATGTGGTAATTTATGAAATTATAAGGCTTCTTGCTAAAACTTATAGGGTTGAGCTTGATTTTCTCATTTGATGTGTGTTATTTCTTTGCAGGGATGGAATAAACCATTATGTAGTACAATTGTGGGGATGGAATAAACCTTTCTTCACTGGTAGTAGGATTCTAAAAAAATTATAGGTTAGTTGGTTCAAAAGGAGATATGATCAGGCATAACATGTTCACCCCCATAAGCAAACTAGGACTATTTTTTGATAATAGGGGTCACCCACCTTGTTTCAAGAATAAATGGTGGATTATTTAGTGCTTTCCACAACCATTGGAAACCTTCAATTGAACAATAAAAATAGTCCAAACTAAGTAATTAGTTCTGAGGCTTCAAAATCAAAAAGAACCATCACAAAATAGATATCATTGTGACTCACCACTGCCCTAGAGGCCACACAAAAAGTGTCCAAACAATAAATATCCCCATCAATAAACATCTGCTCAGCCTTTACAAAGAGAAGGGAGTCATCTGCAAAATGTTTTCAAACCATTTCTAAATCATATCGGAGAAGAATACACCAAATCTTCCCTGATATACATGCATCCTCCAAGAGATAAACCATAGCGTAAATAGATAAGAAATAAAAACAAGGAGCAAGAGGGAACCTATCTCAAATAGAATGATTAAGGGAAATATGTGGGGATAAGCGTAAAAAAAAAAAAAAAAACTCAATCCGTGTTAAATACTGTAAGTTATTAAAATCATTTTTATAATTACATTTTTTGTTTTGCATTAATCTATGTGTTGATGAATCTATAAGTCCATAGGTGTAGGATGACAAATAAAGTGGATAGTGATGTGTCATGGGGAAACACTATATCCATATGTCTTCATAAGGAGACTCTAATATTACAAATGCTAGACCCTTTCCCTCTAACCCGAACCATAGCAGGCCTTAGGACTTATGTAATGTGCAAGAGACTAATATTGACTTGCAATTGTAATATTTTTAATTGGTCAACACCTAACTCCCCTTTTCAAATTCCCCCTTCTATTCAATTTATTACCACCAAAAAATTTAAGTTTGGTTGTCCCTTTCTCAGGGGGATAGGATTAAAACTGGTTTCAGAGTTAAAATCCCAAAATAATTTTTGTTCCCCATTCCCAAGCCTACCTTGAATCTAATACGATGATCATCATTTAGGTTTATGATTCCACTTGCATACTAAATTATTGAGTTACGATTGAGGAATGTGTGCATACCACACCCTTGATATCCACTAGTTTCCTCTTTAAGAGATCGTGTATTCTTTTAATGGTAATTTAAATGTCATGGGATGTTTTATTATCAGTGAAATATTCGGTTGCTCCTTCAAGGGTAATTCGGTTCGATAAGGAATTATGGGTCTCTTGGTTTAATGATTAGGAGCATTTAAGATTCTATGTGAAAATGTTGGAACAATTTCCTCTTGTAATTGACCATTTAATTTGCTTTCCCAGACTAAGGCTTATATATAATCTCGAGCAAATAGCTCAGAACTGGAGCTAAAGAAAATGAAAATATTAAATATATGAAAGTATGTTGAAGTGTGTTTGTGCAATCGTTGGTGAGCATTGCTTCCATACTTATCATATCTCGAGATCTTATTCCCTACTCTAATAAGGTTAGTTGTAGTTTTCTTATGGAATTTTAAAAATAATCCTAAGAAACAATTGCAATTCAAGAAGGTCTCATAGGTGGTCCACTAGTCCAGTGTATCAGGATACTATTTCACAACTTATCTATTACAATTAAGATAACATATTTTGGAATTGCGCTTTCTAATATATTAGATTAATGAGAGTTTGTGGATTAAGATAAATGTGGCTTGATAATGGAATTCAGCTAACGTAATTTTCCCTCAAAGATCATTACTTTTCCCATATGGTTTAAATTTGGTTTAAATGATTAAACATGATGTCCTTACTTCCTCTTACAAATTTGTTGTTTTGGCAAACTGACAAAGATTACATGCTTGACGAATCATTTAAGTAGCTTAAGGAGTTTCAATTACAAGTGCAAGAAAGTATTTTACTTAGTTCTAATGGATGCATAGGCTTATGACATCTCCCATAATCATCACATATGCCAATAGTCAAATTATAAGTTATTCCAGAGCTCTTCTAACACTCATACATTGCACATAAGAGAATTACTTCATGTTCTTGTGTTTGTTGTAAAATTGTGCATAGTCTAATCATCTTCGGAGTGAGATTATATCAAATTCTTGTTTTTTGAAGAAAAATACAAAAAAAATTGCAAATTCCCACACCAAAGCTATATGGATGACTGGCTTACTGCGAAAATCTACATGACTTTAAATTGGAGCATCTCTTACTTGGTATGGGTTGTTTCTAATTGATGTGATAAATGATAAGGAAACTCATTGAGACTAGTAGATTATTATACATCCTAGGTAGGGAATTCCATACAAAAATTGTATTTTCATTAGAGCTATCAACGTATCTATGCATAGAAAAACAAGGGTTAACATAGATCTATGCTAGGGTGATAAAATACTACTGCAAAATTTAGATCCTGAACCAAGCTCACAATTCTTTTTTAAAGTGATGTTCTTAATTTATATGTTACAAGCATGTATCTAAGATGGAAAGGACTGCTCATAATTTTGATAATAACCATGTGTTTGAATTATTCATCTACAATTATTGATTTCTATGGGGGTTGATGTGAGCAACTAGCAAAAATCCATCCACCTAACTTTCTTTTTTGTTTCAACTTTTTTCTCTAGCCATATGGGTTATTTTATCCCTCAATATATATTTTAATTGAATGTAGATTCTTTCTACAATGAGTGGAATTGATATTTCATCCATATGATGATTGGCACGGATGCCATACTTGTAGACACATCAAATGTCAAAATAATGTATGGCCACATATTAGTGGGCATGAACTTCCCTAAGTATGCATATGGGATCAAGGCTTATGAACACTAACCAAGGGACTGAAAAGAGGCCTTAACCTTTGCATAATCTATATAATTATACAGCCCTTGGGACCATCATTCCTATAAATTTATGATCAACTAGGATTGATAATCATCATTCCTACAAAATGGATTGTCCTCAAGGCCACTTTACTTTTCCTCAACTGCCAACAAATACTCGGATCTTTTTTAATAATTATTTACTTGATGGAGTGTTTACTTTTTCCATAAATTTTATAAGCAAGGTCATTAATTATCTATTTTTCCCATTCTTGGTAGGAATTTTATGATGCACTTTCCTTGCAAGAGAAAAAAATTATACATGATCTCATTCTAGTAAGAGTTATTTTGGTCAACTCTTGTAGCATTCAGTAAATACTATTACCAGCCACATAACTGACATGATCATAGTTATTTCTAGGCCAATACATCATCTATGTGTCCTAATGCTTTCCTCATCCAATAAAGGGATGAGGAGAAGATATTGGAAGAAAACAATACCGGAAAGAGAACAATATGGGTTGTCATTTTCTTCTCAGTTTGGATAAGATACAACTCATAGACGGTTAACATGGTTATGTAAATCAATGTATATAAAGTTCAAGCATGGATTTAACGTTTCAAATTCATATGTTCTACATGATAACTAGTTTATCGAACCATCTTAGAGATTGTTTATTTGTTTTATTGTACCTTGTCAGACTTTGTTATGTGTTCTTCATTATTCTCTTTTATCACATATTCTTCATGTCTAGTATATCAATTTGAACTTGTGTCTTTGAATATATCCAACAAAAAAAGATAGCATTTGATACGTGTTAGTCTTTGTTTCCATTTCATTTGATAGTAAATATACGGTTACCGCAATTTTCTATATGTCAATTGTTTATCTGCAACATTGTTTTAGAAAGTTGCAAATCTAAAGGACAATTCTACAAAATTGCCAAACATGAAAAATTACCTACTTTTAAAATGAGATTTGGGTTAGTTATTATAAGATAAAACTAGTGTAAAGTAAAAGTATCATAATAATGATCTTGATTCATACTAATAGATTGGCATCTGTACTCTTTCATTGAATGTTTATATTCTATATGTTGTTATATTATTGATTTGTTTTCATTATTTTCTCATAAAATGAAGTGATCATAAAAAATCTCCTTTCTTTTAATCAATTGTATAAAAACATGGGAATTAATTACCCAAATTTTCCTAAAATTGAAGTATAACTATCTAGTTCTACGATTTGAGCACGAAGGATCTCTGCAATTAATCATGAAGGATCACTGCGATTTGGAGATTTGAGCATATCTACAATTTGAGCATGAAGGATCACTATGATTTGAGCATGAAGGATCTCTACGATTTGAGCATGAAGAATCTTTGCGATTTGAAGCTGAATTCGATCTCTGTGATTTTGAAGCAAGATCTACCGAATCTGCTCCAAGTTAATACTCAACAAAGAAGTCGAACTGATCCAAGTTACGAATCTGCTCAAAGATAATCTATGTATTTTGAATCCGAATCTACGATTTTAACTGCTCCAAGTTACTATTCAACGGAGAAGCCGAATTTGTGAATTTTGAAGTTGAATTTGCGATTTGAAGCCAAATATGATCTCTACGATTTTTTAACTCTGCGATTTCAAAACAGAAGCTTCATAAAAATTAAACCCATCTGATCTCTATGATTTGAATCCAAATCTAATCTTTTTGGTTTGATCTCTGTGATTTGAACCCAAATACGATCTTTGCGATTTTTTATGGTCTCTGCAATTTGAGGAGTCAGATATTGAATTCACCAAGGTTTTTGAACTATAAAGTGGAGGATTGATATTTGAGGAGTAGGATATTGAATTCACTAGGGTTTTTCAACTGTAAAGCATAGGATTCCACATTGATATGAACCAGGGTTAGGAGGTGATCTCGAACAGTTATATCATGTGCACACATTCCTTATCTTTTTTCTAATACGGATCTACTGCTCATATATTTATTTTTGTTCACAAGTATGAATAATTCACTACATCTAGCAAATATTTTCAAAGGTAGACCTAGCACAGTTACACTATAGATCCTTTATGAGTATATACAGGCATTAGAGAAACGTAGAGAAGAAAGAGAAGTTAAGTTACAAACAGAGTTAGAAGCCATGCTGGAAAATAAATTTACATCTCTTGAAGACAAGATCCAAAAACAAATAGAAAATAAAATAAAATTATTGGAGAATAAAATGGAAACAATGGAGATTTGATTGAAAGCAATAGAAAAACAAATCCAAGATACAAACCAAACACCCCAACAAGGAGATGACAATACTTTAAAAAGTCTTAAAATGAAGGACGTGATTAAAGAACTAGAAGAAAAAGTTAATAACAATCTCACGCTAAATAGTGTAATAGTTAAATTATATATCAAACCCATTAAAGAGGAAATGAAAAAATTGATAGAATTAGACCATGAGCATAACAAAAGGGCCTTGACCTTTATAATATTTAGTTTGGAAGAGGAGGTGGACGAGGATACATTATCCATAGTCAAGACAAAATTAAATAATAGATTAGAAATTGAAACAACATGTCTCACTGAAGCAACAAGGTTGGGGAAATTAACTGAGAATAAAGGAAGGATGATCTAGATAAAGGTGAGCTCTACTGACCATAATTATGACATACTTAGTAAAACATCTGTTAGTTTTTCAACATTCAAGCTAGCATTATGTTAGGATCTTTAACTGAGAGACCAACAAGTACAGCAATCAAACACGAGAGACAATGAACACAGTGTTTTTCCTCGGGGAAACCATAAATGGAGAAAACCTCGCAACTTCCTCAGAGATAGAATCAGCACAAAGGTAAAACCACAAAACAGTAAGATGCACTCCCGACAGTAGTAACCTTCTTCTTCACTAGCCCCAGTGTCTTCTCCTTCCTCAACTATGCACTACACTTGAGTGTGTAAGTGATGTGTACTAAATTGAGAGTCCATATCTCTATTTATACTAATCCTGGCATGACTAAAACCCTACTAGGGCTGACCTATACTAGGAGAGTCTAATAACCCTAGTGACCTAGAACTGCAAGGACTTTAACCCTTAGACAATCAAAGGGTTACCCACAATGACTTGACATGACTTATTTATATTATTTATTCTCCCAATTGGAACATCGAGGCATGACATAACCTGATAACATCCCAGAATAAAAATCGGGTTACAATAGATAAGAAATACAAGTGAAATACATTCTGAAGTTACAATTACATCAACACTCCCTCTTAACTAGGAAGGTATTCTCTCAACACAATTTTCATCACTGGTCTTCTTCTCTATATCAACTAGATCATCTCGTCATCTACATCTTCAAGTCTTCTTCATCTTCAGTTCATCTTTCATTTGGATCTGGATCATCGTCACTGGATCATAATCGATCTGGAACATCGTCACTAGATCATACTCAATCTGGAACATCGTCACTAGATCATACTCGATATGGAACATCGTCACTAGATCATCATCACTAGACTGGATCTAGATCATCACTGTTGGATCTGGATCATCACTCGATCTGGATCTCTCGGAGTCATCATAACTAGATCTGGATCATAGCTCGATCTGGATCTTCACTGGTCATCATAATATATGCTATCTCAATATTCTTCTTGTCACAGCAAGTTCTACAGATCCATCCTTCTTTCATGCTAGGTGTATGCCTACCTCCTCGTAGGTCTTTGGTAGCCCTTATATCTAACCTAGTCATCACAATGGCTAGCACTCACATCTGACATGGAAGGAACCTAATCCTTTAGCCATGATAGAATGGCACTACCCTTACATCTGACCTGCTCGTCAGAATGGTAGTAGCCCTTACATCTAACCTACTTGTTAGAATGGCCAGCTCTGACATCTGTCATGGGAGGAACTTAATCCTTTAGCCATGAACAAAATGGCACTTCCCTTACATCTAACCTACTCGTCAGAATGGGGGTAGCCCTTACATCTGACCTACTCGTCACAATGGCCAGCTCTCACATCTGACATGGGAGGAACTTAATCCTTTAGCCATGAACAGAATGGAACTGCCCTTATATTTGACCTACTCGTCACAATGGTCATAGCCCTTACATCTGACCTACTCATCAGAATGGCCAGCACTCACAGCTGACATGGGAGGAACTTAATCCTTTAGCCATGAATAGAATGGCATTGCCCTTACATCTGACCTACTCGTTAGAATGGCGGTAGCCCTTACATCTTACCTACTCATCAAAATGGCTATGGTATTCATCACTTTCCCTTGGAGGAAACCTCTTTCTAGAGAACACCAAGATTCTCCCTAAAGTACTCGAAATTCACCCTAGCCAATGGCTTCATCAACAAATCAGCTATTTGTTCCTCCGTCACAACATACTAGAGCTTCACTGCTCCCCTCTGCACCATATCCCTGATATCGTAATACTTGATCTCGATGTTCTTCGACTTGTCATGGAACACTGGATTCTCTGAAAACTTCATGCAACTCTGGTTTTCACAATGTATACAAGTAACATACATTTGGAGATCAAATAAATTGGACAATAGCTTTCGTAGCCATACTACCTCACAACTAGCTAAACAAGCTACGACATACTCTGCTTCAGCTGTACTCGGTGCCACACAGGATTGCTTCCTGCTAAACCAAGAGATCACACCTAATCCCATACTTAAGCAACACCCTGAAGTGCTCTTTTTATCAATGGCACTACCTACCCAATCTGAATCAACATAACCCTCCAGGTTAATCTTCTGATTCACATCATACTTTCTCCCATAATCAATTGTACCCCTCAGGTACCTCAGAATATGCTTTGCAACAATCAAGTGAACATTTCTCGGATCTGTCAAGAACTTGCTCAAGGTGTTCATAGCAAAGCAAATTTATGGTCTCGTGTTCGTCAGGTACATCAAGGACCCAATCATTTGATGATACATCGTAGCATCAACCGACTCTAATGAAGCATCACTCAATAGCTTCAGGTTCAATGCCATAGGTGTGGCCATATCCTTGCAGTCCATCATCCCAAACCTCTTCAGGATCTCTACTGCATACTTCCCTTCTCCAAGGAAGATTCCATCTGTACTCTACCACACCTCCATACCTAGAAAATAATGCATCATACCCAAATCCTTCATCTCGAACTTGCCAGCAAGCTTTCTCTTTGTATCAGCAATCAACCCATCCATACCTGTCACAAATAGATCATCTACATATAGTAGAAGTATCACCGGGTTTCCATCTTCAACCTTGTAGTAAAGGTTGGAATTTGCTTTACTCTTGGTAAAGCCCAAACTGGATAGAAAGCTATCAATTCTGTCGTACCATGTCCTGGGTGCCTGTTTCAAGCTGTAAAGGGACTTATTCAATCTGCACACATGAGACTCCCTGTCATGTGTCTCAAAACCAAGTGGTTGTTCCACATATACTTCCTCTTCTACTACACCATTCAAGAAAGCAGTCTTGACATCCACCTGGTGTATCTTCCATTTCATTACTGTAGCCAAAGAAATTACTGATCTGATGGAAGTGTATCTGGCTACGGGCGCAAAGGTTTCTTCATAATCTATTCCTTCTTTCTAAGAGAAACCCAGAGCCACAAATCTTGCCTTGTATTTTTCAATGCTACCATCTGCAGCATGCTTGATTTTGTAGATCCATTTGGAAGTTACAACTGACTTCCCTTCTGGTCTTGGGACAACATCCCAAACATCATTCTTCATGATTGATTGGTATTCTTTGATCATAACATCCTTCCATTCTTTCCATTCAGCCGCTTGTTCATAACTGAAAGGTTCTTTGTCAATGAAATCACATAGTAAAGCTACATACCCAGAGTAGGATCTGGTCCTCTTTCTTTCTCTGTGATTCTCTTCTGGAGCCCCATATCTTTCCGCACCTTCGATAAGTTCTTGTACCCAAGTAGGTTTCATCTTATGAGGATTCTTCTCCAGAGGTGGATCCACAAGTCTTTGTGGTTCTTCAAATTCTCAATCTTCTTCTTGAGCTTCTTCGTTCATGGTTGTATCATGAACTCTGGGTGCTTCTGCTTCTTCAGATTCTTCAGCAGGTTTCTTTCTAGATTTGTTGTAGGCTATATCTTCATCGAATATCACATCCCTACTGATGTCAATCTTCTTGAATCTTGGGAAGTATAATCTGTAAGCCTTCGAGCTTTCAGAGTATCCCACAAATATACCCTTCTTTCCTGAAGGATCTAATTTAGTCCTCTTTTCTTTTGGAATATGAATGTACACTAGACAACCAAATATTCTAAGATGGCTGACTTCTGGTTTCTTGCCAGAGAATACTTCTTCAGGAGTCTTGTTCTTGAGTACTCTATGTGGAGTACGGTTCTGTACATACACCGTTGTTCAAGCAGCTTCCGCCCAAAGGTGCATAGGAAGGTCTTGATCATGAAGCATTGCTCTTGCAGCTTACATGATAGTTCTATTCTTCCTTTCTGCAATTCCATCCTCCTGTGGATTATAAGGAGTGGACAACTCCCTCTTAATCCCTAATTCTTTGCATAGCTCTTTGAATTCATTTGAAGTGAATTCTCCACCATTATCTGATCAAAAAATCTTGATCTTCTTTTCAATATGGTTCTCGATCAAGGCTTTGAATTCCTTGAACTTGATGAATACTTCGTCTTTGTTCTTCATGAAGTAAACCCATGTCTTCCTATAAAAATCAACAATAAAAGAAACATAATATGCATACCTGCTTAGTGAGTTTGATGACATAGGACCGCATACATCGGAAGTGGATGATTTCCAAGATTCCTTTTTCTTTGCTCTCGCTGCTTGGAAATGTCTTCTTTGTATTCTTTCCTTTCGCACATCCTTTGCAGACCCCATCATGTTTTGCTTGGATTTCTGGAAGACCTTCAAGAGATTTTCTTGTAATCAGTAGTGCTTTGTAATGCACATGTGCAAGCCTTCTATGCCAAAGTTCACTTCGCTCTACTGTGTCGTGGACCAAGGCTTGTTCTAGATGGCCCTTCAATTTGTACAATCCTCCTTCTTGTTCTCCAATCACCATTGCATCATTGATAGTATTTCCTTTTGGCCACATGATTACTTGACCATCTATGAATGCAACCCACATTCCTTTTGCATCTAATGATGATATGGATAGGAGGTTCTTCTTGAGTACTTGTGAGGTGATTCATGTTCTGACAGTCTTACAAAGGATTCCTTGAATCCTATCATATGTTTGGAAGCCCCATTGTTGATGAGCCAATCATCACTTCCATGAGTAATGTTTCCCATGAGAGCAGAAATCAAAACATCTTCATCCTTGCTTGAAGAATCTTCACTTTCATATCTGGTTCTCTTCTTGGATGGCTCATCATCCTCTGCAGCATGAGCATGATGTCTTCTTTTGTTGCTCTTCTTTGTTGGCTTTGGTTTCTTAGGATAGTTCTTTGCATAATGTCATGCTTCATCACATGTATAACATTTGACTCTAGATAAATCCTTTTTGTGATAGGACTTACCTCTCTGGAAATGAGATCTTCTTTTGGATGTCTTGGAGTGAGACTTAGAGTGTACCGTGAGAACCTGATCTTCACTTCCTGTCTTCTCTTCTTGAGCTGCTATTCAAGCTTCTTCTTGAGAACACTCTTCCCATAGTCTTCTGAACTTGACTAAATTCTTTCATACATAGATTCCTTGGATGAAAGAATCCCATGACCTAGGGAGGCCATTCAAAGTAGTCATCACAATCTCTGCATTTTCCACTTCTTCATCAACAGCTTCTAGTTGTTCCTTCATCTAAGAAACTCTTGTGAAGTAAGACTGGATTGTTTTTGCATTCTGAATCTTCACATTCTTCAGCTGGTTTCTTAGAGTCATCTTCCGGTTTATGTTCTTCCCTTCAAACAATTTGGTTAGGGAATCAAACGTAGCTTTAGGTGTCTTTAGGGAGGACACCTATGGTATGAGATTATCCTTGAGAGAATCAGCAATGATTTTCTTTGCCATAACCAACTTCTTCTTATGCAAGGCCTTAGCCTCATCTCCCTCTGGAACTGGAACCTCCTCATGGATGTAGGAGTCTAACTCATTCTCTTCCAGGACTAGGGAGATCCTATACTTCCAAGCTCGGAAGTTATCATCTCCATCAAGCTTTTCATCAAGCTTGGTATGATGAGACATCTTAACTGAGAACCTCAAATGGAAATACAAAAGATTTTAGATCTTGCCAGGTCAAGATGTCGAATTTGAAACTTGAGCTGAAATCTTGCAAAGCTGGTTCAGGAGCAAATTAGGGTTTTGCTTTTCTGGAGTTCTATCCAACCAAATGCCTTGAAATTTATCCCTAACCTCGATTTTGGGGAGGAGATCAATCCAGGCCTAGGATCACTGAAAAATTCCTCCTCTGTGAAAAGGCCTAATTTTCGGCAATAGTGATAGGATCAAAACTAAAAAACCTCAAAATTGGATTCTGCTTCGAGAGAAAGATGCACCCTAATGAGGAGAATTATTCCACCTAAATTTTGCTGAAAATATATGGAGAGAGATCCACAAAGTAGGAATCCCTAGTTCCCACAGCTACATAGTGTCTTCTTCTCAGGTTAGCTCTGATACCATGTTAGTTTTTCAACGTTCAATATAGAATTATGTTAGGATCTTTAACTGAGAGAACAACAAGTACAACAATCAAACACAAGAGACAATGAACACAATGTTTTTCCTTGGGGAAACCATAAATGGAGAAAACCCCGCAACTTCCTCAGAGATAGAATCAGCACAGAGGTAAAACCACACAACAGTAAGATGCACTCTCGATAGCAGTAACCTTCTTCTTCACTAGCCCCAGTGTCTTCTCCTTCCTCAACTATGCACTACACTTGAGTGTCTAAGTGATGTGTACTAAATATAGAGTCCAGCTCTCTATTTATACTAATCCCGGCATGACTAAAACCCTACTAGGGCCAACCTCTACTAGGAGAGTCTAATAACCCTAATGCTCTAGAACTGCGGGGAATTTAACCCTCTGACAATTGGAGGGCTACCCACAATGACTTGACATGACTTGTTTATATTATTGATTCTCCTGATTGAAACATCGGGGCATGACATAACATGATAACATCCCAGAATAAACATCAGGTTACAATAGATAAGAAATACAAGTGAAATACATTCCGAAGTTACAATTATATCAACAACATCAAGTCTAAAAGGAACGGGAATATTTATAAATGAATATCTCATTCCAGAAGATCAAGCATAATTAATAAAGGAGGTTCAAAAGGTAAAATAAGATAGGAAGGAAGGAAAATGGGCAATAATCAGAAATAGAAAAGATGTTATTCGGATAGAAACCAAAAATGTAGTAATAAATAGCAATTCAACATGCTCTGGAATATTTCTTGGAACTTCTGGGGATTTCCATGGAACAAAGGCCCCAAGCTAAGTTGGATCTTGAATGAATTTGATATTATATTGTTAGTTGAAAATTTGGATCACAAAGAATCTAAGGTCCCTAACATAGATGGATTTTTATTATGGTCAATCTGGAACAAGCAATCCTATCGTAGAGGCATTGAGGGTATAGCTTGTTACATTAGGAATAACATCTCCCCCCATCCTAGTATTTATAAAAAACACCCTTACAACCAATATATTTGGATAGAGATTACTGACATTAATGATAAAAAAACCTACATAGCTATCTGTTATTTTTCCCTTATTAATTCTAACTTCTATAAGAAAAAAAATTTAGATAAAAAATGTCCTTACAATGGTTTAGAGAATGATATTTCTAGCCTAAGGAATGAAGGTAATATCCTCTTAATGGGTGACTTTAATGCTTGAACTTCAAGCAACCAAGCTATTCTTCTAATAAATCATTCCAACCCTAATCCTCTTTGTTTAGACAAAGACCTTACTCTAGCTGGCAGGTACAAAAGAAGCTCTGAAGATCTAGGGGAGAATTTGTTTGGGTCTAAGCTAGTCAGGCTGTGTAGTTCTCAAGATCTCATAATTTGCAATGGTCTAAAGAAGTGGCCCAATTCTAGCCAGATAATCTGTATCCATGGGCTTGGTAGCATCGTGGTAGACTATGTTATTTTCAATACCCCTTTATACAACGAAATAATAAATTTTGACACCTTAAATGACCACGAACCTGACTCAGATCATAGACCTTTAATTGTAACTCTCATTTTTTTCATGAATAGAGATCCCGTAGAAGATAATTCGCATAGCCAAAAAAACTTGATCGTTGATAGAAATAAAACTGATCTTTTTCTGAATGAATTAAAAATTAATTTTCTTCCCTTATCAAGTATAGACAACATATAAGAACTCTATCATAATTTTACTACAACCCTCTCATATTCTATTAACAAGTTCTCAATTGAAGTTTCCAGTAATAAAAGAAATAGAAAAACCAACCCTTGGTATGATAAAGATTGTAAAAGAGAGAGGAGAAAAATTAAGGAAGCTCTTGATGAGTCTCTTAAAATTGACAAGATAAAAATATACAAAGCCCTAACTAAAAGAAAAAAATGCAATGTATTCATAAAAGACAAGAAAATCTCTTACACCTCTCTAAGGTGGCTCCTAAGAAATTATGGAGGTGGATTCTAAATAGAAAAACTAAAGATAATAATAGAATTGCTTTACACGACTCAAATTCCTATATTAAAAAGATTTATGAATCCCCAAATTTCATAGATAACTTTGAAACCCTGGTCACAACAGAAGAATTGTTCTCATTAGAAGACATAGATTTTGGGGTTAAGCATCTGGAAAATGGAAAAGATAAGGAAATTGAAGGTTACCACGCAGAAATATTAAAAATTGGAAGTCATGTCTACATCCATCACATCCACAAGCTATTCAATCAAGTGGTTAAACAAGGGTACCCTAAACCTTGGACTTAGAGCCTCATTATCCCTATTTTTAAAAGTGGGGATACAAATAACCCCTCTAATTATCGGATAATTATTATTATCCCTCTCTTAGCCAAGTTATATGGTATTATTTTGGAAAACAAGATCAATATATGGCTTGAAAGTGAAGGTAAGTGGACTAAAGTCCAAGAAGGTTTTAGAAGGAAACACTCAACAATGGACCACCTTGTTATGCTTAGGATCATTATGGAGGATTGTCATAATGATAAATCCAATCTCTTATGTTGCTTTGTTGATTTCAAAAAGGATTTCGATACGGTACCTAGAAATAACCTATGGAATATATTAGAAGAGCTAAAGGTTCCTTTCAAGTTGAGAGTTGTCGTAATAAGGTTATACAAGAATTTCATTGCCAAGTTTAAGAGCAACAAGGGGTGGTCGAAAAATACTAAGTGTAATATCGGATTTAAAAAAGGTTTCCCCCTCTCCCCTACCCTATTTTGCATCTACATCGACAAGCTAGAAGGTTGTTTAGAGGAATCAGGTTGTGCTGGCATGATCTTAGCTGGAATAGTCATCATCCTTATTTTCTATGTTGAGGATATTGTTCTTTTGGCAAGGTGTCCATCTGATAAGCAGCTAACACTTCTTAAGGATTTTTGCTCTACCATGGGTATGAATTTTAATACTGACAAAACAAAAGTTATTATTATGAAATCCAAGAAGGACACTTATGCTAATTTTATGTATGACAATAGCAACTTTGAGGAAGTGTCTTCTTACAAATACCTAGGAATTGATATTCATCACAAGCTCAACTGGAACTATAGCATTGAGAAAAGGATTAATGGATGGGGGAAAGCTTATTTTGGTCTCAAAAATAATTATAAAGCAGCAAACTTTATGATGTGGGATAAAAAGAAACTCCTCTTTGAAACTTTAGTCACTCATGTTATCTTGTATGGGTGTGAGGTTTAGGGTTGTAGCATCTCTAGAGAATACTAAGGAAATATTGAGCAAATCCAGAAGCATTTCACAATGTATAAGTTCAAAATTAAAATCAATACACCCTACCCTATTCTCCTTATAGAAGTGGGTTTTTCCCTTGTGGAGATCCTATCTATGACTAGGCTCCTATTATACAAGAACAAAATTAATAACATCGGAGACCATAAACTTCCTAAGATAGCTTTAAATTCAATCCAAAACCACCTAATGCTCAAGCGTGGTTGGTATAAATATACCAGGTCCTGGTTAAACCTTTGGGAGATCAGCGAAAATGTTTCATTGCAAAATATTAATAACATTAAAAATATTGTTACTTCTAAGTTTAAAGAGAAAATGTAGTGTGAGAAAGATTTAGAGGCTAAAAGAAAATTAAGATATTATAAGGAGGTCATCAACCCTACTCTAGAAGATCAAAAGTATCTCTCTATTTTAACTAGTTCAAAGAAAAAAATTAATATAGCCAAGATAAGTACGAACTCTCGTGAGCTCCATAGTGAAATAAGTCATTGGGAATTTCCTAAAACACCATGGGTGGAAAGGATTTTCCATCTTTGTGAGAATATGAACATTGAGGATGAAAATCACTTCCTCTTAGAGTGCCCTTCATACACCCACATTAGATCTCAGTTTCATAATATTTTTCACAATACCGACCTCCCTATCCTTTTAACTTGTCAAAACTATAGTGCGCTCAGGACGCTTCTCTCCAATCTCTTTGAGCATAGAAATACAATTTTAAAACAAACTAAATAATTCGTTTCTTTAGGTCCGATAGACCAAATTTTGGTCTCAGGGGACGTTAACCATCATCATCGTCGTCGTCTATTATAACATAAGTACTTGTGTACTTCAAATCATAAAGTGATAAAAAGAATTACATTCTAATTTTCTCTTACAAAGACAATTTATAATACAAATAGAGTAGGTGGCAATGTCGAGGACATTGCCACCTCATGGCTCTTGCTATAAATTGTAAGCTCAAACATAGTTCCATGTTTATGAAATGCATTTATGATCGCATTTATGCATAATGGATGTTGGGAGGTATGTATTTGTCTCTTTTGGGCATTTGACAATTGAATGGCCTCCAAGAGGTATGTATTTATCTCTTTTTGGCATTTGAACACGTATTAGTTTCCTATATCTATTAGCATTTGTACAAGTATTGTATTCCTATAATTATCAACTTCATAGTTTAATAGAATGTAATTACACAACACTTTGTTTGATTGTGAATAGTTAAATAGGACAATTATGAATGTTGCATAGCATTTTCAACAAAGTGCTATATTTAAGTTTAAAACATTAAATTAATATACTTAGAATTTAAATATAAAAGATTAATTAGTAAATATAGTAAACATTATATAAACCTTTGGGAGCTGGGTCATCGACTATACTGTAGTTAAGTGTGGCTCTAGTAGTGGGGTTTTTCACGACACAACGGAAAGGGAACCACGGGATTTTGGAAGTCCCATATGTGGGAGGTCTCAACAAAGGTAAGGACATATTGAGATCGGTAGAGGTAGATTTTGTGGATGTATTAACAGTTTCCGTGGTGGAGACACATTGTTTTCATAGAGTCTGCAAGTTGACATCAGACAATAACATCATAAGGCAATGGATACCAGGATCAATGGGTGGAACTGCAGGAGTGGGTGTAGGGTATTTATCAACCTCGTTTTGCAATAATAAACATTAACAACAACAACAATATTTTTATGATTTCTTATATATATTTTATCTAACTAATGAAAAATAATAAAAAGCATACCTTTTAGTAACATGGGCCACTGCAGTCGTTTGAGTAAATGGTCCATCATCTCCACGGCCTAGTTCTTGAGTCATCTCCACTAATGGTTTTCAAAAAGAGGGAATGGATCCAAGAGGGTATGGAGAAATCGCAAGATACACCATAGAAAATGATACGGAAAAAATACGGGAACAATAGCAAAAAGTGAAAAGGTTGACGAAAAGTCAAAAGTGTTTTTGGGGAGACCTTCACAATGTATTTATAGGGTGATACAAGGTTTTTTGACCCATGGTATTTTATTGTGCATGGTAATTGTCCATGGTTTTTGACCCATTCTCATTTTAGGGTTTTTTGGTCCTTTTTGGAGAGAGTGGGGATATGTCACAATAAATGCTCAACTTCCCTGCATTTATGGGGGGACGAATAATAATGTTTTGGACAAGTGCTGGTGGGATTTAGATGTGAAGGTCAAAATAAAGGGAATAATAATGGGGTTATGATGTATAATTATGGTTTGGACGATAGATAGCTAGGTGAACATTTTTTGGTGTTAACATAATTTCCTTGGGAAAATGAAGTCTTATGATGATATTTTCTAGGGTTTTGTTAATGAAATTTCCAGCCTGGATTGAGGGAGTATTTGATGATTTGTAAGGCCACAATGATCCTAAAGGAGCAAAAAAATTATGTGCAACGAACCTATGAACACACTTACAACTCTCAAAGGATATTTAGAATATATGAAGAAGTATAAGGGCGTAGACATATGGAGGTGGTAGAGTGTGTGTTGTTCTAAGTTTACGAGCCTGCGCCTCACCATGACAAAATGAATACCATGAGGTTAAATAATAAGTAAAGAGAATTTATCAAGAATCCAATTGATATATAAATATTATCAATTGTTTTTTAATTGGTTTTATTGTAGAAATCCAAGCTGCAGAAAAAAGCATGGCCATAAGGAGAATATGATCAGAAGTTAAAATAACAGAAATAGCAGAACACGGAAGGAATTTATTGATCACGAGCCACTTCAAGGGGGAAACCTCCTTTGAGAAAGCTGAATACAAATAACTCTTGGATTCCTTCATTGGCCTCAACACCTACTTGTATAATAAGTCTAATATAAATAATAGTTACTCCCCATGAATGTGGAATAAACACGTAAGTCTTATATACTAAGTATAATATAAACAACTATTACTCCCCATGAATGTGGGATGATGCAATATACTCACATGATGAATTACAAAGAATATGAGTCCAACAATAATATACTAACAAAGTAAAGATAAGGGTTGACATGGGTTCTTAACTTCCCCTCCCTCTTAGAAAAGATTTGTCCTTAAAGCTTTAGATGTTGAGATTGTCATTGAATTTGAAGGACTAGCTCCCATGTAGCATACTATGGTTGCATTCCATGCCACTGAATTGATACCTCTGTGATGGATCAAGAGAAAATCCAGTGAGTGTACCTATTGAGGATGGCTCCAGCTCCAAAATTATGGATCCTTCATTATCCAGTTCTATTAAAATAGTTAATGCTATGATGTTGGTGCCAATAAATTTCTTAAGATAAGAGACATGAAATACAAGGTGAACGTGAGGAGGAAGAAGTTCCAATTTATAAGCAATGTCCCCAATATTCTGAAGAACCTTATATGGCCCATAGTACTTTGGATCCAGCTTATGACATCCTTTGTGTTTTAGGGAGGATTTCTTATAAGGCTCTAGACAAAGAAAAACCATATCACCAACTTTAAAAGTGAGCTCAAAATGGTGTTGATCGGCTTGTTATTTAATTCAGTTTCTTTCAATGTGAAGATTGTCCTGCAAAATGTGAAGAATATGTTCTCAGTTTTAGAGAACTATTTCAACTTCCTGAACTGGTGAACTGTTGGGGGTGTATGGAAGGAGCACTGGCAGTTCTTGACCATAGAATGCTTCATATGGAATCATTTTATATGCACTGTAGTAGGAGGTATTATAACACAATTCAGCGAGACAGAGACACTTTTCCGTTTGATGTTTTTGTTCAGAGGTGAAGCAATGAAGATAAGTTTCTGAACATTTGTTGATAACTTCAGTATGACCATCTCTTTATGGGTGATACGCTGAACTCATATTCAGTTTGGTTCCAGTGTGGAGAAATAGTTCTATCGAAAAATGACTTGTGAAAGTTGCTTCGTGATATGAGACAATGAAAGAAGGGATTCCATGAAGACGAAAGATATGGTTCATGAAAATTTATGTGACTAAGAAGGTGGTATATGGATGGAAGAGGGGAAAAAATGACTATATTTGGAAAGGCGGTCAACCACAACCAAGTCCATTGTCTTCCCTCCAGATTTAGGGAGCCCTTCAATAAAATCCATCAAAAAATTTGTTGAAGTCTGTGTAGGCATGGGAAAGGGTTCGAGAAATCCTGAGTCGTTTCATGCTTGTGGCGCTATCATGTATCACATTCAGCCACAATTTGTTGAATTTCCATTTTCATTCCCTTCCAAAATAATTTACGACATGCCCGCTCATACACTTTAAGGAACCCAGAGTGCCCTACCGATGGAGAAGAATAGAATTCATAGAAGACAACCTATTGAATATATGTGCTCTAGGGAAGCACCAAATGACCCATGTATCTTAGATAAGAACCATACCAAGAGTAATACGATACAACAAAAGGGTTATCTGCCAATTGTTGGATGATTTTAGAAAATAAGAGTCATTGACATAGACTTTCTTAACAGATTGTAACCATTTTGAATAGGCATGAAATAGTTGAAAGAGAAACATGGTCATCAAATGTGTGAGAAGGATAATCCGCCATAATATTGTCCTTGCTAACCCATTCTATTGTGTTGGATATGAGACCCATTGTTCTAGAAAATATTTTAGACTCTTGTGATCAGTCTTAATGTAGAAATGATTCCCTAATAGGTATGGCTGCCACTTCTGTACTGCATGAAAAATAGCCAGTATTTCCTTCTCATATGTAGAGGTAGCTAAATACTTACCGGAAACAAATTTTTTGGTGAATGCAATGGGATGTTCATCTTGAAGGAGAACAACACCAAGTCCATTGTTGCAAGCATCACTCTCAATAGTGAAGGGATTGGAAAAATCATGCATATCTAGAACAGGTGTGGTACACATAGCTTGTTTTAGTTTGTCAAATTCACACTCAGTAGCATGAATCCATCTAAAATAATTTTTCAATAGAGTTGTTAATGGAGCTGGAATCTTCCCACAATCCTTGACAAACTTGTGGCAGTATTCGGTTAGTCCCAAAAACCATGAAGGTTGTTGAGTGTTTGAGGATGTGGCCAATTTTTCATGCCATATATTTTGGCAGGATCCACATGAACCCCTTATGCTGAAACAATATTCCTGATATACTCTACTTCCTCTTTCCCAAAAAAACATTTAGACTATTTGGCACAGAGATAATGATGATAGAAAATTTGTAGTACAAGATCCATATGTTGGAGATGCTCTTCCTATGTTTTACTATAGATGACGATATCATCAAAGAAGACAAGAATGAGATTCTACAAGTAAGGCTGGAATATTTTATTCATCAATTCCTAGAATATGGAATGAGCATTAGTGAGGCCAAAGGGCATGACCAAAAACTCATAGTGTCCATCAAGTGTGCAGAAATTTTTTTTTAGGATATCATCCTCATGAACCTAAATTTTGTGATAGCCAAAATGAAGATCCAACTTGGAGAAAAAATGAGCACCATGAATCTCATCAAAAATCTCATCAACAATAGGAATTGGAAACTTATTCTTGATTGTGAAGTGATTAAGTGCTTGAGAGTCAAACAAAAGGAGCCATGACCCGTCTTTATTTTTGACAAGAAGAACTGGTGAAGAAAATGAACTAGTACGAGGGAAAATAATACCTTGCTTGAAATGCGTAGCGATAGGGACTTATGTTGGGATGGGTGCTTCCAAGAAGGAGCAGAATACGATGGTCTTCTGGTCTTGAAGGTGGAAATCCCCACAGAAAGTTCACTTAGTGAACTTGTTGCATACCACGATCGTTCGCAAGATATTAAATAATATCCCTAATTTCACAAAATATTTGAAAATTCCTCCTAAAATTGTATTGTTGAACCCTCCCTCCCAGTAAACCTTTACAATTAAAAAAAACCCTAGTTTCACCATATATTGTATGTACCCATTTTTATCAACCCATTTTAAAACCCCCTTTATATCATATTATCAAGTTGTCACAAACAGGATCCCTAATGCATATTAGTATAAGAAAACATGATGCTAAATAAAATAATAGTATGATGCTAATAATCATCCCACTAGGATTGAGGGGTTATTGATAAATTTGTAGAGTTGGATAGTGGAAGACCCAGAAAAAATAGTAATGGGAAGTAAAATACAACCCAATAAAGAGATAAATGTAACAAAGAATGTAAAATAATGTTAATCTAATAGTTAATGCAATTCTTAGAAAATATGAGAATTGCAGATCTTTCACACCACATCCTACCAATCTACCAATCTTATATCATGTAAATACAAGTATAGCCTTCGAGAGATCATGTTTTCTATAAGATTAATAAATTAAATTCCATAAAACTACAAAATTGAAAACCTTTCGTGGATGTAATTCCCTACCTTCCTATCAAAACAAACATCATTGATGTTTGAACTCAAATGAACATAGAAAAATTCTTCTCACTTTCCAATAACACCATGTGATCATGTGCATAACTTGGATTAGGTCATTCACAAGATGCAATGAATTACCTCCACTTCCTCTACATTTATTCTTTCAATCAAGATAATTAACAACATTTAGTTACCTTTTCTTGGGTTATACCTACTTTTTTTTACCTTTATAGGAGAGGGGAAAATATCCATTGTTAATTTTCAAGCATGCAATAGTTATAAAGATGCACAGTGGAACTTAAATGATACCATTGCATGGTAGCGATAACACATGGATATGTAAATAAGGATTTATATTTTCACCTATGTTCATGTTAGTTTTTATATTTTCACCTATGTTCATGTTAGTTCTAATACAATATTAAGATGGATGCATTGCCAATCAGAATTGAAATTACAATTATGAATGTGACAAATATAACTCAATCTAACAACTATTCCTAACTCACAATGTGAAAATGTTAAAGAAGAATACAAGAAGTTTAAATAAATAATTAGTTAAGAAATATTGATCTAACTTTTCTTGGGTCTAGTGAGCCAAGAAATATTGGTCTCACTTTTCTTGGTTGTCGTGGAGCAGGGTTTGATTGAATCGTAATACCCACCTAAACCCCAACCTAAAAAACTATTCTAAAAAAACTTTCTAAGTTCAGTGATTTGGAGGTATGAAGCTAGATCATGATTTAGAGGTTATTCCTTAGCAAAAAATAGGACTAATATGATTCCAACACATGATTTGGAGGTATGAATTGAGCCCGTGATTTGGAGGTTATTCCTTGGTCCACCCAAATAAAATAACCACCAATATTTATATTACTATGTCAAATTAAAAATCCCCCATTGACCCCTTTATGAGGAAATATATATATTTAGGTTTTTATGAGTATTCAACCCCCTAATATGAATGGACGTTATATAATATTCCCTTTCTAGTGAACCCCTTGTGGCAATCCCACTTGTTAAGAAAAGACACATGCACATCTATCCCAAAAAAATTGTATATCACAGGGAGTAGTGGATACCGTTGATGGTTGCATCTGAATGGAATGCAGTTGAGCGATGACACCATGTGAATTATTCTTAAGGATATTGTCCATGCGATGTTAACTGATGATGTTGAGAAGCCCTATTTGTAATCCCTTCAAGATGTGTTTTTTCCCATTGACTAAAAACTACATCTAAAGTTTAGCAAAATCCCATAAGATGGTTTCAAATGTGTGTAACCATTGAGCGCCCAAAACCAAATCACATCCTCCTAAGGGTAAGAAAAACATGTCAGAGCGCAATTTATAGTCTTCAATAGAGATACATGCATTACGACACGTCCCCTTACAAGATAAGATCCCCCCATTGGAAATCATGACTTCACATATGGAGCAAGGATGGACAAAACAATCAGCATGTTTGGTGATCGATGGTCAATGAAGTTATGAGTTCTACCATAATCAATGAGTATTGTAAGAGGGAGATTCTGAAAGAAACCCTTCACCTACATGGTTTGTGGGGTGGTGAATTCAGCTAATGCATGGAGAGATATCTCTGGGTGTTCGTCCTGAGAAGGAGGGTCAACAAGCCACTGTTGAATTTCGAGTTGATCATCTACGCAATCCTAAGAATCTTCACAAATTTCAGGTGTATGCAGAGAATCCACATCCAATAGATAAATCTTTCGTTGAGCACTTCTATGTCCCCAACTGAATTTCTCATCGCAATTATAACAAATCCATTTTTCTCTATCTGTCTGCATCTTGGCTTTAGATAAAATTTTTATAAGAGTGGCTCTAGGAGCTACCGTGATTGGAGGTATTTGGGAAACCATATTTCTGAATGGAACAAAATTGGATTTGGAGCGTTGTTGAGTTATGATCTTATTCTCCACCAACTTATCCAACCCTACGGCTTCCATCATTGTTTTGGGACAAAACATTTTAACCTCAGATAGGATTGCATCCTTCGGACCACTAATAAAACAACTCCTGTAGAATGCATCAGACAATCCTTCTATGTGATTGACCAGTTTCTCAAATTATGTCTGATACTTTTTCATAGTGCCAATTTAGTGAAGTTTAGTGGGTTCTCTTGTGAAGTCATCAAAATCACTAGGATCAAATCATTTCAAAAGGAGTTGGAATTTTTTTTTCAATTTTGGCTCTTCATTAGCCTTGATGTACCAATGGATCCATTGAAGGCATTCATGTTCCAAATGAAAGGATGCAAGTGGAACTTTGTTGACATCACAAGTGTTATGCAAACTAAAAAAAAATTCTACCATTTATATACATCCAGTCATATCATCACCATTGAAGCGAGGAAAATCAATTTTAGAACCATGAAAATTGCTAGAAGAAGAGAACCTAGTGTCTACAGAAGACTTTGGTTGTTGTCTATTGTTCATGGATGAATGCTGGAGATGGAGGCTGAGAATTTTTTCATCTAGATCTTGGAGTTTGGTCTTGAGAGCGACAAGTTCATCTTCAATTTTTTTGTTCTCTTCTACGCGGGTGACAACCATAATCGGTAGTTTTTTTGGGGGTGGGGTGGGGAATGGGTAGAAAAACAAAAACTCATTTTTTGTAGAAACGGAAAAGTTGGAGCTGGGAAAAACTATGATGGGTAATTGGGGTTTGAATAGGTTTTGGACACTTTCTAAAGATAGGGAAGCAGAAAATGGGGATTTCAAAACCAAGGTAAAAGAATGGGAAAATTTTTCAAAGAAGGACATGGGAGAAAAAATAAGAAATGAACACTATGGAAAAATTTGAAGACGATTGATTGAGAATTAAAGAAGTTATGGAAAACCCTAACAATAGACAAATGTGGGATTTCTAGCTTCAGAAAGTGGAATTTGGGATAGGGTCCTCAAGGAAGGAAATATGCAGAATGAATTGCATGGGTTCCAATGAAATTTCAATGGAAATGGAGCTAAAGAAAAGAAGATATGGAGAAAAAACAAAAATTTATACTCTTTTTTTTGGTGGAATTGATTTGTGATGGCTCTGGATAGATGCAATCTGTTATTTATCAACTAGAAATAGATAAGGACCCTAGGTATGTTTATCTCACTAAAGGTTTAGAACATTCACTCAGCCACCAATGTTGTCTAACACCTTTCATATTTGGGTAGTACCCCTCACTCCAGGGCTCAGGTAAAACTGATAACCCCTTTTCCACAAAAAACGGCTCTTGGTTTACCTCACAGGTGGGAACTAGTCAATTAGGTAGGATTCATTTCCCTTTTCACTGGCAGGTCCTCTCAATGGACATCTACTTAGAGGTTCCTATGGTACTCCTCACAATGATTTTTAGGGATATTCCTAGGTACGTCCTACACTTAAGAGGATAGGGGTTATTCCCTGATCCGAACTTGCATTTGAAATGAAAAAAAAATCTAAGAAGAAGAACTACAATAATCACAGCGCCATGAACCCGCTCTGAAAATATTTTTGGCAGAAATTCCACCTTGCGAGACCAAGAAAGTGCTTTGATACCATATTGGAGAAACCTCCTGCAATAAATAATGAAAATGCACGATATAAAAGAAATAGCTAAATACAAAAGGAATTTATTGTTCATAGTCCATTGCGAGGGGAAAACCTCCTTTGAGAAACCTCAATACAAATAACTCTTGGATGCCTTCATTAGCCTCAACATGTACTTATATACTAAGTCTAATCTAAAAAACTATTACTCCCCATGAATGTGGGATAAAAACGTACTTATTTACTAAGTATAATCTAAACAATTATTACTCCCCATGAATGTTTGATAATACAATATTCTCACGGGACGATTTACAAAGAATATGTGTCCAACAAAAATATCCTAACAAAGTAAAGAGAAGGGTTGACACGGGTTCCTAAAAAATGTGTAAGTCCTTTTTACAAGTGTTGAGTTTGTTTGCAGGATCACTAATGAAGTTATGTGTGTAGATGTCTCTTTTAAGTGCAAACTATAGGTATGCAAAGAGACCACAAAGTTCTAGGTTCTTTTGATTATAGATTGGTGTAACTACAAGAATAATTGAACTATTAAAGAAATCATTCAAGTTATGAGTATATGAGAAAATATAGGAAAGACATAGATTGAATAATATATGTGCAGATGTCTGAATGTTCACTATGTAGTTTTTGGCATTGGATTGCTCATGATGAAGTTCACATCTTTGAAAAGATGATAGAAAGATCATACATCATATGAAGAAGCTCCAAAGGACTATATATTTATGGTGTAAAGAGTTGTTTGGGTCATTCAGAAGAGACCTTTTTAAAGACAAATAGAGACTCAAGGTTGTGTAAATTCTTAGTATAAGAAAATTCATTAAGGATAGTTGGAACATACCTTATTTTTATAAGAACATAGTCATATTTGAAGCATTTGTTGGTGAGCATTCTTGTGTACAAAGTTCACTTCACTTGACTGAGTTTTGATTGAGGCTTACACAGTAAATTGGAAAACTTGAAGAGGATAGAAGGAAATGTACATTAAAAATAGATAATTGAGACGATCTTACATCACCAAGAGAACTGTGACATATTTCCTAATTAAATTGAATTAGAATGGAATATTTGGAACATTAGTTGTTGAGCATTCTTATGGATGACATTTGTTCCTTGAAGGAGAGTTTTGTGATTTAGAATACTTGTTGAAGGGTATATAGAATTGTGGTGAAATTTAAGGACTGTATTGTATAAGAAGAGTTGGTCCAAAGAGTATTTTGAACACGGAAGTGTTGGATCATACTTGAAGCTGACTTGAAGAAGACCTGGGCCAAATTTGAAGCAAACATGACCTGATATAAGCTGGAGCTTGTGTCTTTAGGGTGTTGTATCCTTCTTCTTTTTTGAGTTGGTGCTTCCTTTCAGTTGGAGCTAATAAAATATTGGTGTCTCATCTAAAATTGTAAAGCATTGTACTTATCAAGGTTTTATCTATTAAGAGTATTAGTTGTGCAGATTGATCTTCCAGGTAGATGTTATTTTTTAGTTGTGTTTTTATCCCAGTCATTGTACACTCATCCTAGAAGTGGGGTGCAGAGGGACATCTCCCCCCCCCCCTTCATGGGGGTTCAAGGGTAAATCCCCCGAAATAATGTTTTGGGATGTTTTGTTGGACAACATCTTATGGACCCATGGTATTGGGTGACTCGTGGTATTTTCCCATGGTAATTCCCCTATAAAAGGAAATCATTGTAATACAATTGTGTTTTGTATTGTAGCATTGTAAAACAATATTTGTGATTGTGTGAGAGAGATTGTGAGAGAGTGAAGAGGAAGTGTAGCAGGTGTGATGTAGGTTGTATCCCTTCATATTTTTGGATGATATAATAATAAAGAAATGGAAATTTTTATGTGGACATAGCCCATATTGGGTGAACCACGTTATATCTTTGTCTCTCTTGGAATGTGATTAATATTTGCATCTTGTTTAATTGTTTAATTGTTATTGATCTACGATCTTGTTTCCTGACAAAGAGTTTCCTTGTAAATATATTTTGTACTTATGATGGTGCATGATTGAATGTTGGTGATGATGAATGATGTTGATGCATAATGATTGATCGCACAATAATTAACTGAAGTAAAAATTGGTTAACTTATCCAATACTAATCCCCCCCACCTCAGTATAGTTGAATATTCCAACAAGAGAGTGGTTCATATGATATAGGTCCTTTGTGGATCTTGTTTACTATGTTTCAATAGTGTTTGGGACAGTAGGAGGTTGTGAACATGGAGAATATATCTAGCCTTCTTCATATTATATGGGAAGCTCATCAATGCCTTCAATTTAAATGTCACTAATCCCAACAAAATGGTTTCTAAAGTTGCATATGTATGAGGATATGAGAGATCGTAATGGTTGGTTATGGTGGTAACCTAATTTCTTGGTTAATTATTTGATCCCAAGTTATTGGGATCATTAGGGATAAATCACGATGCATTGCATAAAGTGATGTGTTCTTTAGGAGGTGGATTTGATGGTGTTATCCATCCTGATATTGTGTTATCATGTTGGGTGATTTTATTTGTAGTATTAAGCTATTATAATAGAATTTATCTATATGGGAATCTATCCATCATAGAAAAATCCAAGTTACCTTTTTCTAATTGTTATTGTGCTTTTTTGCGTGAACAATATCACATGGATAACAAATGTGAGGTGAAGATAGTTTATGATCAACTACCCATGTTGCAAGCTTTGTCATTTTGGAAATTCACTTTGGGAGTGTGGTTTTTTAGGTTGATGCGTTTTCATTCATGGCACTGACATCAAGCTATACAATCTTTAAACTATAATTTTCATTTCTAAAATTGTATTTTTTTATGGATAAATAGATTCAGTGACCTCAAATACTTCTATTACAACCTAATAATACAATCTCAACAACTTATAGCTCCAAATTGTAGCATATATAAACAAATGCTATTAGAATTGTTCTACACAGGAACATATCCACGATAGTGGAGTATATGTCCTTCTTGAGTTTGTTGTGAATAATCCCACATAAATAAAAAATGTGAAATAATGTTGATTTATGAGAGATTACCCACACCAAAATATTTCCCATCTAGAAGTACAATTTGGCGTGCAAAACCATAATCATAATAATGCTAGAAGCTTTGCCACTTTTCCACTCAATAGTATTTTTAAACACTTTTATAAGACCTAAACTATATATTTGTACCTACTGCTCCTCCCATGGCGTTGTAGTTTATATAATAAATTTCCATCCATAGCCAATATTTTGAGTTAGTAAACTTATTTTACTTTAATGCTCTCCCCCTCCCTCATTCCTTCTCCTTCTTAAATATAATGCTTTGCTTTAAGGTCCTATATATATGTACCATGGTGTTATATTTTACTTAAAATTAGGTTCAATTTTTATAAAGGTCCATTACTTTGAATTGGAACCATGCACAGTCGTTACTTAAAATATCATGCTTGTCCTCGATCATATAAACATGTTTGAATATTGAGAATAACTCTATTTTAAGGGGATATATATATATATCTCGTTGAACCCTTATTATTTTTCGCTAGAGGCTATAAATTTTTCCTTCGACTATAGTTTGTCTGTAGGAGTATGAATATGTTGTGTTGGACGTGGTTTTTTCATCTTTGCTTTGTTTTTTACATCTACTTGTTGGATTTTCTTGGTGAAATTTACCTCGTTTGAGTGTTTTCGTTGGGCTAGGTGGTACCTTGGTGTTGTCGTTGTTGGGGTTGTGGTGTTATTTTTGCTTTGCAGGTGCTCTACTCTAGTTTGCATTCTTACTCATTGAGAGTTATCTTTTCCAGGGTAGGGATTAACGGTTTTGGCCTGGATTTCAGGTTTGATTTGGTGGTGTGCTCTCCTTTTTAGTTGTTTCTAGAGAGGGTGGTGTGCGAAAAAATATGGTTCTAGTTTGTGGTGGTTTCTTGTCCATTTGTGTTTGTTTCTTTCACTATTTATATATCAAGTATATCCAACTACCCGTCTTTCTTGGCTGTGAATTTTAAAAAATATGCCCATTTGAAACTTCATGTGGTAATTTATGAAATTATAAGGCTTCTTGCTAAAACTTATAGGGTTGAGCTTGATTTTCTCATTTCACGTGTGTTATTTCTTTGCAGGGAAGGAATAAAACATTATGTAGTAGAATTGTGGGGATGGAATAAACCTTTCTTCACTGGTAGTAGGATTCTAAAAAAATTATAGGTTAGTTGGTTCAAAAAGAGATATGATCAGACATAACCTGTTCACCTCCATAAGCAAACTAGGACTATTTTTTTATAATCGAGATCACCCACCTTGTTTCGAGAATAAATAGAGAATTATTTAGTGCTTTCCACAACCATTGGAAACCTTCAATTGAACAAGAAAAATAGTCCAAACTGAGTAAACAGTTATGAGGCTTCAAAATCAGAAAGCACCATCACAAAATATATATCATTGTGAGGACTCACCGCTGCCCTAAAGGCCACACAAGAAGTGTCCAAACAATAAATATCCCCATCAATCGACGCGTGCTCAACCTTTATAAAGAGAAGGGAGTCATCTACAAAATGTCTTTTAACCATTTCTAAATCAAATGGGAGAAGAATACCCCGAATATTCCCCGATATATGTGCATCCTCCAAGAGATAACTCATAGCATAAGTAGCTAAGAAATACAAATAGGGAGCAAGACGGAACCTAGCTTAAATAGAATGATGAAGGGAAATATGTGGGATAAGCTTAAAAAAAAGAAAAAAAACTCAATTCGTGTTAAGTTATTAAAATCCTTTTTATAATTACTTTTTTTATTCTGCATTAATATATGTGTTGATGAATCTGTAAGGCCGTAGGCCTAGGATGACAAATAAAGTGTATAGTGGTGTGTCATGGGGAAACACTATATCCATATGTCTTCATAAGGAGACTCTAATCTTACAAATGCTAGACCCTTTCCCTCTAACCCGAACCGTAGCATGCCTTAGGACTTATGTAATGTGCAAGAGACTAATATTGCATTGCGATTGTAATATTTTTTATTGGTCCACACCTAACTTCCCTCTTCAAATTCCCCCTTCGATTCAATTTATGACCACCAAAAAATGAAGTTTGGTTGTCCCTTTCTCAGTGGATAGGATTAAAAGTGGTTTCAGAGTTACGATGATCATCAACATATTTTTGTTCCATATTCCCAGGCCTACCTGGAATATAATACGATGATCATCATTTAGGTTTATGATTCCACTTGCATACTAAATTACTGAGTTACGATTGAGGAATGTGTACATACCACACCCTTGGTATCCATTAGTTTCCTCTTTAAGATACCATGGATTCTTTTAATGGTAATTTAAATGTCACTGAATGTTTTATTACCAATGAAATATTATGTTTCTCCTTCGAGGGTCATTCGGTTCGATAAGGAATTATGGGTCTGTTGCTTTAATGATTAATGATTGGGATCATTTAAGATTCTATGCGAAAATGTTGGAACAATTTCCTCTTGTAAGTGACCATTTAATTTTCTTTCTAAGATTAAGGTTTATATATACTCTCGAGAAAATGGCTTAGAACCGGAGCTTAAGAAAATGAAATTATTAAATATATAAAAGTATGTTGAAGTGTGTTTGCGCAGTCGTTGGTGAGCATTGCTTCCATACTTATCATATCTTGAGATATCATTCCCTTCTCTAAGAAGGTTAGTTGTAGTTTTCTTATGGAATTTTAAAAATAATCTTAAGAAACAATTGCAATTCAAGAAGGTCCTTTAGGTGGTCCACTAGTCTAGTGTATCGGGATACTATTTCACAACTTAACTATTACAAATAAGATAAGAGATTTTGGAATTGTGCTTTCTAATATATTAGATCAATGAGCGTTTGTGGATTAAGATCAATGTGTCTTGATAATGGAATTAAGATAACTTAATTTTCCCTCAAAGATCATTACTTTTCCCATATGGTTTAAATTTGGTTTAAATGGTTAAACATGATTTCCTTACTTCCTCTTACAAATATGTTGTTTTAGAAGTCCGACAAAGATTACATACTTGACGAATCATTTGAGTAGCTTAAGAAGTTTTAATTAAAAGTGCAAGAAATTATTTTCCTTAGTTATAAGCGATGCATAGGCTTATGACATCTCCCATAATCATCACATATGCCAATAGTCAATTTATAAGTTATTTCAGATCTCTTTTAACACCCATACATTCCACATAAGAGAATTACTTCATGTGCTTGTGTTTGTTGTAAAATTGTGCATAGTCTAATCATCTTTGGAGTGAGATTATATCAAATTCTTGATTTTTGAAGAAAAATACAAAAAAATTTGCAAAGTCTCAGACCAAAGCTATATGGACAGCTGGCTTACTGCAAAAATCTACATGACTTTAAATTGGAGCATCTCTTACTTGGTATGGGTTGTTTCTAATTGATGTGATATATGGTAACGAAACTCATTGGGACTAGAAAATTATTCTACATCCTAGTTAGGGGATTCCATAAAAAAATATATATTTGCATTAGATACATCAAAGTATCTATGCATAGAAAAACAAGGGTTAACATAGATCTATGCTAGGGTGATAAAATACTACTGCAAAATTTAGATCCTGAACCAAGCTCACAATTTTTTTTTATAGTGTTGTTCTTAATTTATATGTTACATGCATGTATCTAAGATGGAAAAGACTACTCATAATTTTGATAATAACCATGTGTTTGAATTATTCATCTACAATTATTGATTTCTATGGGGGTTGATGTGAGCAACTAGCAAAAATCCATCCACCTAACTTTATTTTTTGTTTCAACTTTTTTCTCTAGCCATATGGGTTATTTTATGCCTCAATAAATCTTTTACTTGAATGTATATTCTTTCTACAATGAGTGGAATTGATATTTCATCCATATGATGGTTGGCGCATATGCCATACTTGCAGACACAACAAATGTCAAAAGCATGTATGGCCACATATTAGCGGGCATGAGTTTCCCTAAGTATGCTTATTGGATAAAGGATTATGAACACTAACCAAGGGACTGAAAAGTGGCCTTTACCTTTGCATGATCTATATAATTCTATAGCCCTTGGGACCATCATTGCTATAAATTTATCATCAGCCAAGATTGATAATCATCATGCCTACAAAATGAATTGTCCTCAAGGACACTTTACTTTTCTTCAACTGCCAACAAATACTCGGATCTGTTTTAATAATTATTTACTTGATGGCATGTTTGGTTTTTCCATAAATTTTACAAGCAAGGTCATTAATTCTCTATTTTTCCTATTTTTGGTAGGAATTTCATGATGCACTTTCCTTGCAAGAGAAATAAAGTATACATGAACTCATTCTAGTAAGAGTTATTTTGGTCAACCCTTGTAGCATTCAATAAATACTATTACCAGCCTCATCACTGACATGATCATAGTTTTTTCTATGCCAAGACATCATCTATGTGTCCTAATACTTTCCTCATCCAAGAAAGGGATGAGGAAAAGATATTGGAAGAAAACAATACCAAAAAGAGAACAATATAGGTTGTCATTTTCTTCTCAGTTTGGATAAGATACAACTCATAGATGGTTAACATGGTTATGTAAATCAATGTATATAAAGTTCAAGCATGGATTTAACATTTCAAATTCATATGTTCTACATGCTAACTAGTTTATCAAACCATCTTAGAGATTGTTTATTTGTTTTTTTGGACCTTGTCTAGACTTTGTTCTGTGTTTTTCATTATTCTCTTTTATCACATATTCTTCATGTCCAGTATATCAATTTGAACTTGTGGCTTTGAATATATCCAACAAAAAAAGATAACATTTGAAACATGTTAGTCTTTGTTTCCATTTCATTTGATTGTAAATATACTGTTATTGCAATTTTTTATATGTCAATTGTTTATCTACAACACTTTTTTAGAAAGTTGTAGAACTAAAGGATAATTCTACAAAATTGCCAAACATGAAAAATTACCTACTTTTAAAATGAGATTTGGGTTAGTTATTATAAGATAAAACTAGTTTAAAGTAAAAGTATCATAATAATGATCTTGATTCATACTAATAGATTGGCATCTGTACTCTTTCATTGAATGTTTATATTTTATATGTTGTTATATTATTGATTTGTTTTCATTGTTTTCTCATAAAATGAAGTCATTGTTAAAACTTTCCTTGATTTTGATTGATTGTATAAAAAGATGGGAATTAGTTACCCAAATCTTCCTAAAATTAAAGTAAAACTATTTAGTTCTACGATTTGAGCACGAAGGATCCCTATGATTTGAGCATGAAGGATCACTGCTATTTGAGCACGAAGAATCTCTACGATTTGAGCACAAATGATCTCTATGATTTGAGCACGAATAATCTCTGCGATTTGGAGTCGAATCTAATCTCTACGATTTTGAAGCCAGATCTGTCAAATCTACTCCAAGTTACTACTCAACAGAGAAGCCGAACTGCTCCAAGTTAATCTGTGAATTTTGAAGCAAAATCTCTGATTTGAACTGCTCCAAGTTTCTATTCAACGGAGAAGCCGAATATGTGAATTTTGAAGCGAAATCTGTGATTTGAAGCCAAATATGATCTCTATGATTTTTCAAAGTCTCTACGATTCAAGGAGGTTTTGAACCGCATTTTGATCTCTGCGATTTCAAAAGACAAGCTTCATAAAAATTAAACCCATCTGATCTCTGTGATTTGAAGATGAATCTAATCTCTGTGATTTGAATCCGAATACAATCTCTACAATTTGAGGAGCAGGATATTGAATCCACCACAGTTTTTGAACTGTAAAGCGGAGGATTGTGATCTGAGGAGCAGGATATTGAATTCACCATGGTTTTTGAACTATAAAGCGGAGGATTACACATCAATCTGAACCAGGGTTAGAAGGCGATCTCGAACAATTATATCATGTGCACACATTCCTTATCTTTTTTCTAATACATATTTAGTGCTCATATATTTCTTTTTGTTCACAAGTATGAATAATTCACAACATCTACCAAATTTGGTCAAAGGTAGACCTAGCACAGTTACACTATAGAGCCTTTATGAGTATATAGATTCATTAGAGAAACGTAGGGAAGAAAGAGAAGTTAAGTTACAAACAGAGTTAGAAGCCATGCTGGAAAAATAAATTACATCTTTTGAAGACAAGATCCAAAAACAAATAGAAAATAAAATAAAACTATTGGAGAATAAAATGGAAACAATGGAGATTAGATTACAAGCAATAGAAAAACAAAGCCAAGATATGAACCAAACATCCCAACAAGGAGATTTCGATACTTTAGAAAGTATTAAAATAAAGGACTTGATTAAAGAACTAGAAGAAAAACTTAATAACAATCTCACACTAAATAGCATGGCAGGTAAATTAGATATCAACCCCATTAAAGAGGAAATGAAAAAATTGATAGAATTAGACCCTGAGCGTAACAAAAGGGCCTTGACCCTTATAATCTTCAGTTTGAAAGAGAAGGTGGACGGGGATACATTATCCATAGTCCAAACATAATTAAATAATAGATTACAAATTGAAATAGCATGTCTCACCGAAGAAACAAGGTTGGCGAAATAAACTAAGAATAAAGGAAGGATGATCCGAATAAAGGTGAGCTCTACTGACCATAAGTATGACATACTTAGTAAAACATTAAGTCTAAAAGGAATGGGAATATTTATAAATGAAGATCTCATTCGATAAGATCAAGAATAATTAAGAAAAGACGTTCAAAAGGTAAAAGAAACTAGGAAGGAAGGAAAATGGGCAATAACTAGAAATAGAAAAGACGTTATTCAGATAGAAACCAAAAATATAGTAATAAATAGCAATTCAGCATGCTCCGAAATATTTCTTGGAACTTCCAGGGATTTCCATGGAACAAAGGCCCCAAGCTAATTTGGATCTTGAATGAAGTTGATATTATATTATTAGTTGAAAATTTGGAGCACGAAGAATTTAAGGTCCCTAACATAGATGGATTTTTATTATGGTCAATCTAGAACAAGCGATCCTATCATAGAAGCATTGAGGGTATAGCTTGTTACATTAGGAAGAACATCTCCCTCCCCCATGCTAGTATTTATAAAAAAACACCCTTACAACAAATATATTTGGATAGAGATTACTGACATTAATCATAAAGAAACCTACATAGCAATTTGTTATTTTGCCCCTATTAATTCTAACTTCTATAAGAAAAATAATTTAGATAAAAAATTTCCTTACAATGGTACAGAGAATGATATTTCTAGCCTAAGGAATGAAGGTAATATCCCCTTAATGGGTGAATTTAATGCTTGAACTTCAAGCAACTAAGCTATTATTATAATCAATCATTCCAACCCTAATCCTCTTTGGTTAGATGAAGACCTTACTCTAGCTAGCAGGTACAAAGAAAGCTCTGTAGATATAGGGGAGAATTTGTTTGGGTCTAAGCTAGTCAAGCTGTGTAGTTCTCAAGATCTCATAATTTGCAACAGTCTAAATATAATTGAATGTACAGGAACAACACTAACATTCACCAAGTGGAACTACAAATATCCTTGACCCCAATTGTGCTACAACTATTTCCTTATATCCCATGATGTTTCCATCTACTGCATGATGGAACTACGAACTTCCCTTCATGTATCGATACTGCATCCTAGACATCGTTCTTCTTGAACTGGTCTTCCCTTTCTTCTTGGTTACTTCTTCATAGATGGAAGGTTTTGCATCAATGATGTCACTGCATTCGTCATATTATTCTTCCTCTTGAACTGTCGTCACTTGTTCTTCGGAACAAGTCTCGTCATTATTTGATTGTAGGTGATTTTATTTCGATGGTGAGAGATTGATATTCAGTTGCTCCCATCTTCTCTTCTGTTATTATGAGTCGGGCTTCTTCTTCTTCCCAGATTTTGCTGAAAGTAATCACTTCCTTTTGGCACACATTCCTCGTATGAATGAATCCCATGATCCTGGGAGGCCATTCAAGGTGGCTATCACCACTTTTGCATTCTCCACTTCTTATTCTACTGCTTCAAGTTGTTGATTTATTTGAGAGACCCTCGTAAAGTATGACTGTATGGTCTCTGCATTCTGGGTCTTCACATTCTTCAACTGGTTTCTTAAGGTCATCTTCCAATTTATGTTCTTTTCTTCAAATAGCTTGGTCAAGGAATCAAACATCTTTGATGTCTTTAGGGAAGACACTTGTAGTACAATTTGATCTGTGATTGAATCAACAATGATCTTCTTGGCCTTGACCAAGTTCTTCTTATGTAAGGATTTAAACCTCATCTCCCTCTGGAACTTGAACCTCTCTACACTTTCATGCTTGGAAGTTGTCAACTTCACCAAGCTTATCATCAAGCTGATGTGATAGATCACTTTGAAATGATAACCTCAAATGAAAATAGCAAAAGATTAGATCTTACTGATTTGAGGTGTCTGTCCTGGTTCCGGAGCTGGCTTATCTAGGGTTTGTCAGAGAAACCCTAATTTTAAAAAATTGGAATCTTTCAGATATGATTAGATAGGAAGATAGATCTCTTCAAGGTATGTTGTCCAATGTACTCCTTTTATAAAAATGGTGGAGGGAAGCTCTTGGAACAGGAAGCCCTAGTTTACCAATTTCTTCTGCAGAAATACCTGATACTGTTTATGCGATATCTCCAAAATTACTGCTCTTCTATGTTTGAAAATTTGCACAGAGGTAGCCTCACCTGTCCCTGTTCCAACACCATAGTTTTCATCAGAATTGGTTTCACCAATTGGGACTTATGAGACTTTTCAACATAGAGAAGTTGTACAGACTGCCACACGTCACTGTTTCATCTTCTGGAACCGAAACTTGGACCACATAAATTACAGTCTGTTCCCTTTCGGGAACATCTTCAAAAATTTCATTTAGACCTTTTTAGCCCAAGATATAGCAATTCTCCTCAGGTGTCCTGTTTAGGGATGAATCCTTGAAGAGGCTAGAACCCTAACTTGGAGGGATCATATTTCCTAGGATATAGTAAATATGAGGCTGAATTTTGGGAACAGTGTAAATCAGGATTTTATCTTCAGCCTGTGAAAGTTTCAGCTCCTGATCCTTCTCCAATCTCGAGATATAGCGAATCTACCAAAACTTACCAGTTTTAGTATTTTAGGGTTTTTTCAGCTCAGGGTCAAACTACAATTTGACTTTCCCAGAGTTTCACCCAACCAAAAATCTCGACCTAGGTCTCTAAAATTTGATTTTGATGAGGAGAGAAATCCTATGCTGGGCTCACTCAAAAATTACTCTTCTGTAGAAAGCCCTAATTTCATGCACCGAAAACTAAAAATGCTCGGAATTGAATTTCGCTTTGACAAAAAGATGTGCCCTTCAATGGAGAGTCAACCTAACATACTTTTTCTGATGGATTGTGGAGAGAGACACAAAAATTAAGAAGCCCTAGCTTTTGTAGCTGCACAATGTCTTCTTCTCAGGTTAGCTCTGATACCATGTTATATTTTTATCATTCAAGCTAGAATTATGATCTTAGGATCTTATCTGAGAGAATAACATGCAAAGCAATAAAACACAAGAGACAACAGACACAAAGAATTTTCCTCGGGGAAACCATAAAGGAGAAAACCCCGCAACTTCCTCAAAGATAGAATCAACACCAAAAGTAAAACCCAAAAACATAAAGATGATCTCCTGACAGCAGTAGTCTCTCTCTTGTCCCATCAACTTCTCTCTCACTCATGCGCCCCAATGAGTGAGAGTGTGTATGATAAATAGAGAGGCTCACTCTCTATTTATATTATTTCGTTCACTTAATTTCCACTCCAACATGTTGGCCTCACTTAACAATTACTTACTAGAGGTGACATCTCTAGGAGAGTCTAATAACCCTAGTGCCCCACAACTTGTGGGGACTTTTCCCCTCCAACCAACAAGGAGGGTTATCCTTAACACAATAGTGGGGACTATTGCCCCAACTTACAATAACTCACCTAGGGTCGACTTATCTAGGATAGTATAATAACCCTAGGGCCCCACAACTATGGGGATTTAAACCCTGGATCAATAGGAGGGTTACCCACAATGACTTGACATGACTTGTTTACATTATAGAACCTCCCGATAAGAACATAGGGGCATGGCATGACTCAATTACATTACAAACACATCCTAGAATAAACATCGAGGTACAATACATAAGATATACAAGTGAATACATTCCAAAGTTACAATTACATCAACACTGTTTCCCCGCATAGATGATCTGTTTGATCAGCTACGTGGAGTGATTGTATTTTCGAAGATTGATTAATGATCTGGTTATCACCAGGTCTTAATCAAAGATGAAGACATCTTTAAAACAACTTTTAGGACCAGATATGGTCACTATGAGTTTGGTGTTATGCCATTTGGGCTTACTAATGCCCTGGCTATTTTCATGTGTCTAATGAATAATGTATTGCATAAGTACCTTGACAAGTTTGTGGTGGTATTCATTGATGAAATTCTAATTTATTTTAAGTGCAAAGAAGAACATGAAGAGCACTTAAGAATGGTTTTACAAGAATTGAGAGAATATCAACTTTATGGAAAATTTAGTAAGTGTGATTTCTTCAAGGATAAAATACACTATTTGGGTCATGTAGTAACTAAAGAAGGGATCTTAGTTGATCCAGAAAAGATAAAAGAAATCGAAGAATGGCCAGTCCCAAAGGATGTAACTGATGTACGGTCATTCATGGGAAGTATTGGCTATTATCAAAGATTCATTGAGGGGTTTTCAAGAATTACAAATCCCATAACTTCTTTACAGAAGAAAGGGAAGAAATTTGAGTGGAGTCAAAAGTGTGAAGAAAGTTTTTAAAAGTTAAAAACATTACTAACTACTACACCAATATTAAGAATTGTTGATCCTAATAAAAACTTTATAGTATGTACTGACGCATGCAACGATGGTCTAGGAGGATTTTTAACTCAGGAAGGACACGTCATTGCATATGAGTCTAGGAAGCTTAAGATTCATGAGAAAAACTATGCAACCTATGACTTAGATTTGGCTGTTGTCATACATGCTTTGAATATGTGGCACCATCACTTAATCGAAAGAAAGTTTATATTAATGACAGATAATAAAGGGTTAAAATATTTGTTGGATCAACCTAACTTAAATGCAAGGCAAGCTAGGTGGCTAGCTTTCCTTAGCGAGTACAATTTTGAAATCCAACATTTTAAGGGAAAATAAAATAAGGTTGTTGATTCTCTAAGCAGAAATGCAAAACTAAACTTTGTAGTAGCAATCAGCACCTATAAAATAGATTTAGAAGAAAAGCTAGAGGAAGGAGTGAGATTGGATAAAAACTACCAGAAATTACAAGTAAAAGTAACATAAAATTTAACTAAAAGTTTAAGTACAGGGTATATTCTAAACGAAAAATGAGTATTACTATATAAATACTGATTGTATATACCTAATGTACCTAAGATTAATTTACTGATTTTAAACGAAATTCATAAGACTCCTTACTCAGGACATCCTGGTTATCAAAAGACTATAACCATGTTAAGGAAGGATTATTTTTTGTCAAACATGAAGAATGAACTAGCAGAATACATTGCCAAGTGTTTTGAATGTCAGCAAGTTAAGACAAAACACCGGCATCCATCCGAGTTACTTCAGCCATTACCTATCCCTAGCTGGAAGTGGGAAATAATTAGCCTTGATTTTATTACAGGACTACCTATAAATCAAAATTTGAATGACTCGATAATGGTATTCGTTGATAAAATTAGTAAAGCGTCTCATTTTATACCTGTAAAAACTACTTACAAGGCTGCTAATATTGTTGATATATTCCTGAAACAAATTTTTCGTTTATATGGGATACCGAAACTAATAATTTCAAACACGGACCCTAAGTTTATGGGCAATTTCTGGAATTCTTTGTTTAAAGGACTGAGTACTGCTTTAAATTCCAGTACCTCTTTTCATCCCCAGATAGATAGACAAACTGAAAGAGTGAATCAAGTATTGGAAGATATGCTCAGAATGTATGTTAAGGAATGGCCAAGTAAATGGGAAGATTACTTACACCTAGTAGAGTTTCCTTACAACAATCACTACCAAGCTTTAGCAAGATACAGTCCATTTGAAATTTTGTATGACAGGAAGTGCAATACCCCCATCTCATGGAGTAATCTAGTTAGCAGGTTAGTAATAGGACTTGAAATATTAAAAGAGATGGATTTAATTGTAAAACAGGTGCAAGGTAACTTGAAAGTTGCACAAGACCGACAAAAAATTCAAGCAGATATTAAACAAACTCAAAAAGAGTTCTAGGTTAGTGAACATGTATTTATTAAGGTAAGGCCTAAAAATAGTTCTCTGAGATTAGGAAGTTGTGCTAATTTAGCACCCCGATATTGCGGACCTTTTGAGATACTGTCCAGGATAGGATAGGTGGCATATCAATTGGTTTTGCTGCCAAATTTGAAGGTTCATAATGTTTTTCATATTTTTGTGTTAAAAAAATATGTACATGATGTTACTCGTGTTATAAACTGGAATGATGTGCGGGTGGAACTTGAAGGAGATTTTCTGGTGGAACCGGATTGCATCCTTGAAAAGAGGGAGATCTTGCTTCGGAATCACACCATTGGTCAGGTGAAGGTGCAATGGAAGCACCTTAGTCCAGAAGAACCCACCTGGGAATTGGAGAGTCATATGCGGGATGCATATCCAATTATGTTCCAGGGAAATTCTAAGGACGAAGAATAAATAACATCGAGGATGATGTTATAATTTAAGGGGGTGTGTATGTCACATGCCCCAATTTGCAAAACATTATGTTATATTTTATTATAAAGTTTGTAATTAATGACCAAGTGGGGTCAAGGATAATTGAATGTAATTGCTAAATATTTTATTAATAAATAAACGAAAGATGAGACAACAACTTAAGGAAGCTGTTAAATGAGCATTTTACTGGTCACTTGGTGGAGTAGGCTGGGTTGAGAGCAGATTGACACTTGGTAGCATCCTCAAACTATTTCTATCTATTGTAGGAGGCAACTTCCCTATTTTTGTGGTCATGTTCCCCAAGAAAGTGGAACAAGAGTAGGTGGCTCATTAAGTGAAAACTGACTCAAAAGACCTAGTCATACTAATAAAACTTCCCATTGAACACAGTTGAGGCTACTCATTCTGGACTTGTGAACATTCTCAATGAATGAAGTGCACAAGAAAATTCAATGGAGGGGACTAGCTGAAGTTTGTTTTGAGTGAAAAGTGGTGAAGTTCTGAACTAGTGAAGCTATTCTAATCTGAGTTCATACTGCTACAAGAAGAATAGATTTACTGTTGAATACTTAGCAAAATTGCATAGGATCATTAGACTACATCTATCACCAAGTACTTCTACCAGGTGGACCAGGAGACAAGCTCAAGGGTCATGAGATTTGCAGTTCAACTTTTCTCCACAAGTTGGTTGGGAGGAACAATGTCCTTAAGTTTTTGTCACCTCTTCTACATTTCCAGGTTCTACATGATTTATCTAGTTTTGTATTTTTTTACTGTTATCTAGAAGGATTGAGTTTAAGCAAAAATATGTTATGTTTCTGTTATGTTGTTGCTAGAGTTAGTTAATGAAATACTTTTACTGTGAAAGATAGTTAAATGCTGGATTAGATAGATTAGGGTAAATGATTAGAAGAATTTCTAGTTTTACTGATAGATTAAAAGAATACCTCAGTGTATTTTCCACACCTTTTTAAAGGTAGTACTCTAGTATAGTAGGTTAGATTAACTTCAGATAAAGAATTGAATGAAGTATGCATGACTGTGTTTTATTACCTTCTACAGGTTTCGTAAGAGTTATTTATATGTATGTTATTCCTTTCTATTTTAGCTCTGTTTTCCTTAGACATAATATTCTATATTAATATAAACAAATCTATCTCTAGGAAAGATTTAAAAATATAAATATACTTAGTCCGTGTGTTTAATTACACAGTAGATAGACTATTTACTATAAATCTATTATTATAATAATTAACAGACATTATAAAAACAGAAATTAGTTTAAGTTCAAGAAACAGTAAATAAGGGTAGAAATTTACTGTGATAATTTCATCTAAGTAAAATGAAATTAAAATAACATTAAAATCAAATACTAACTATGTAATAATTTAAAATTAATCAGGGTTTATAAACATAACCTATTTGAAGAAAAATGTCAAATATGTTTATCATTACCTTTTTATTTTATTAGCAGTGTATTTTTCCAGTTTCCCCATAAACTATTTAATGCATACATACTTCACCTGTATAACCACAAATATCTAATAACTGAATATATAAAATTTTATACATTATCCACAAGAAACAATGTTAACACTGTGTGATAAATATAAATTGAGAGAAAACAAGTAAAAGACCTTTTAACATACATTAACCAAGAAAAATATAGCAAAGACTTAGGTTGGATAAACAACCTTTATTCTATCTAGTTACTGAAGTAATTATTATTGATAGTAAAATCAAATTATAGTTTAGAAACTAACTATCTAAAATATTTCCATTTCACTTTTAAAACATAATCAAACAATTAACAATTGCATTAACAATATTTCTCTTTAGGATTATTTAAAAAGAATTGAAAAATAAACCAGAACTGATAAACATTACAACCTGCCATCACCTTCCTTAAACCACAGTAAATGTATATATATATTATCAAAAATATAAGTTACAAAATAGTAAGCTTCGAGCTTATTAAAATCTTAAATAACATCTAAACCCTAACACCACTGAATCATATGAGGTACGACCTAATGGCCTTTTACAAACCAAGTCATGGCTTAAAACCCTGTATAAAATAACTGTACTGAAATCAAAACTACGGCCATGAAATCCCCAAGTTTTCCAAAACAAACACAGCATAGTGTAACCACGGCCAAACAGAATCTAAAAACCAAGTGAACAGCATCAACTAAAAAAAACACCATACACCACTGCACGAGAAACCTCAAGCAAGACCAAGGCTTACTAGGGTAGATATGCAACATGGAGTCCATGGAGGGTGTTCTTCAGTGGTTTTCAGCACCCTTCTGCAAATACAAGCAGCTGCACATTGAAACCCACGAATATTAAAAACTCATATAACTAACTAATGGTGCAAAATAGAATTATAAACTTTGTTTAAAAACTGAATATCTTACCTGGAAATAGATTTCCCGGCCCCGTAGTGGTATGTGCACAAACCCTATCCTCAATTAAGGTTACAACGAGCTTCAAGGAATCACTCTCAGGAGAATACATAACGAGTAGTGTTCAAACTGAAATCGAAAACCACGGTGAAATAGAGGCAAAGCTCACTTTAGAAATTGAGCAATGAGAAAAGTTAACTCTTTACCCAACAAGACCACACTACGACAAATTCATATCCATGCTCACACTATCAAGTTCACTAGTGCTTGAAGGATATCTCATGCAGAAGCACAATAATGACAGGGAAGACCATTTTCACACAGAAGAATGATAACGGCGACAGAGGGTTCTCCGATAGAACAAAGGAAATGACCAAATAAATCCCTTATATAGAGGAAGAACGACTTTGGCAAGGAGGCATACACACAATGGAGTGACAGTAAGGCCATGCATCCATGAGCCTGCAGCTTGCCCACTCCACAGCAGAGACAAGACAAAGGCGATTTTTTAGGGTTTATAATAGTTTTATATTGCTACCAAAGTAAAAAAAAACACTAACCAACGAACATCGACCACGTGGCTTCAGATATATTTGAGCAATGTGGGTTTTATGTTATAGTTGAGATCTCCTTGGAGCAACCTACACACATTAGCATTTTACAAAGAAAACTATGGTTAAAAACCTTTGTTTTAACTCACATTATGATGACTTTATAAATATGGATTTTATAACCTTAAACAATTATATAGAAAGGTAATAGTTACTTACACCAGGGTTTGTATTTGTTAGGAATTATGATCCAAAATGTAATAATTAGAAGTTTAGTTTAATAAATGTAAAAGGGCATCTACACACTCACGTGATTATGTGAGGTGTCCCTTAGTTAGTTTTGGTAACGGTAAATTAGTTGTTACTCTTTGGATATTTAAATCCTTTGAGTTTTCCATGTGAGGTAATCTTTCGGGATTTAGCCCTCACATCTCTGTGATGTAATTATTTTCCTTCTTCATTAATAAAATTATGTGTCTGAGGACACTTTGTCAAAGTGGTATCAGAGCACGCGGTTGAAGCTTGGTTTGGTTGGAACCTGGTTGGAAGTTAATGCTTCCTATTCTTTTGGGCTGAAAAAAAAAAGAAAGAAAGAAAGAAAAAGAATGCTGAAAAGATTAATGCTTCCTATTTTTTTGGGCTGAAAAAAAAAATAAAGAAAAAAGAAAAAGAATGATGAAAAGATTAATGCTTCCTATTTTTTTGGGCTGAAAAAAAAAATAAAGAAAAAAGAAAAAAAATGATGAAAAGATTAATGCTTCCTATTCTTTTGGGCTAAAAAGAATCTCTGCAGAAAATATTTTTTTATAGACTCAGTTTTTTACTTGGAGAGAGTAAAATGTTATTATTTTTTTAAGGCAAGGTTATTTAAAAATTTTGTGGAAGAGAATTTTTACAAAAAGGAAGAGACGTATAAGTTCTTATTTAAAATAAAAAAAATCATTCTTATTGTGCTCACTCACTGAGAGAGATAGCATAGCCGGTGTTGGGATAGAGATGTCTGGATCAGCATAAAAGAAGAGAGAAAACCAGCGTTGAAACGAACCAGCAAAACTAGCGTTGAAGAGAGAAAACCATCAGGCAATGAAAAGAGAAAACCAGCAGGCATTGAAAAGAGAAAACCAGCAGGCATTGAAGAGAGAAAAACAGCGTTGAAGAGAGAAAACCATCAGGCAATGAAAAGAGAAAACCAGCAGGCATTGAAAAGAGAAAACCAGCAGGCATTGAAGAGAGAAAACCAGCGTTGAAGAGAGACAACCAGCAGCCATTGAAGAGAAAAAAAACCAGCTTTGAAGAGAGAAAAGCAATGTTGTAAAGAACCAGCAAAACTCCAGCGTAGAAATAGAAGAATTCACAATCTTGTGTAATTTTTTCATTTTTCATTTAATTCAATATTTATGTAATATTTTGAAAAGTGAATAAGTTGTTTTGGAGAGATAAGGTATTTTATTATTCATTTTTATTTTTGGAGATTTTTTATATTAAGAAGAAAAAGGTGGAGAAATAAACTTAAAAGAAGAAGAAGAAGAAGTTATTTTTGAAGTTGATGGGACTGGATCTTGTGACCTCCCACTCAACAATATTGTATCTCTCCAATTCACCTATAAAGATTTGTTATTTTTTTGGAGTAATAAGGTGTAATTTTTTATTGGGCATTAATAAGGAGCATTGTTGGTGTCATAAGGAGTATTTGTATTGTCACTCAAGGTTTGATTAGAGAAAAGTGAAGCTCTATCAAATTCTTTTCTTGAGGCTATAAGTGGGTCAAGGCCAAGCCCCTATAGCTTTCTTTTGCATGGTGTGTGGTGTTTCTTGCAGCATTTCTTTCATGGTGACTCTTGTTGATGAGTAATTTTCTTTTCATGTTGGTGGTGATATTTTTTCATAAAATCTTCCATTGGTGATATAAGGTGATTGTTTACTTTGGTGACATAAGGTGCTTTTTTTTTTTTAATTCTTGGAGCTATAAGATTTGCATATTACACATCTTCTGGAGTTACAAGGTGTTTATTATTTTTTACAATGTCTAAAATTATAAGTC
>LPNX011204999.1:537601-557548 GCA_001517045.1 Pseudotsuga menziesii
GTGTTTGAGGACACTTTGTCAGTATTATGTTTTATAATCTTAGAAATGGGTAAAAACCTTCACAAGGAATCCTTCAACGTTAATTGCACAACAAACAACAATTTAAGAGAAACCATAGCATAGTATAGGACCTTGTGAAAGGCTTAATCTTTAATGTTTGTATGCTTGTAAACCTAAGTTGAGGTTGAGCTTGATTTTTGTTAATATGGGCATTAAACTTAGATCCATATGTCACCTTGTGAGATGAATATCATATAAGAGGTTAAGTTGGTTTGAATTTATTCCAACCATTGTTTTTAAAATATAAAATTTGTATTATTCCATCTCCATTTGATCAGTACTAGAATAGTTTAGAAGAACTATCTTATGCACTAGGTTTTATTTCCATAAGTGAATAACAATCAATATACTTTATGACTATACCTAGATCATAGGTTTTCCTAGGTTTTATTAACTTGTTATTTGTGGAAAACACATACTCTTTAGTTAACTCAGCATCAAGTAAATAAACAAAGGAAGCTGCTATACAATTTTCCTATCACTAAAGTTACATACAGGCATTAAACTAAAAATAGATGGATGAAAGTTAAATGAACAAGTTATGGTTATAGCGAAATATAAGAGCAATTGTACTAGGTTCAGTTTACTAAAAATACTTTTATTACTAGAAACTATTGAGAACATAAATAAACAGATCAATTATACTTCATTTATTGCACAAAGTTGTAAAATAAATAATTTGACTAGCATTCTATTTTATGCTAGTTGAGATAATAATCTCGATCTAGTGATTGGAGACAAAATGCCTTACCTATGAAGGACCTGTAAAAGAAGCATCACTTCACTGCATTAGCTAAAAACCTAAGTAAGCCTCGATCTCAACTGAATTTCCTTCCCACTTTCATAAGATAGTAAAACAAACTTAGCACTAGTAATTAAAAATATGTTTCAATTCCTGTTATTCCAAATCATAACCTGCTCAATCAAATCCTTAACAATGAATTATGAAAACAAACAATAAGTATGCAGAATTAGAGATTAACAAAAGAATGAGTTCTAGTTTAAAATTGTTTAAGGTAGCCGTTAAAAGTTAGTTGTTCCTAAGTAGTGACGACTGCAAACATTTTATGTTATATGAAAAATTTTAAATTTTTACGAATTTTTGGAGTATTACAATAGTCATCATCATTATTCTCTATGCTGATGATATTGTTCTTTTGGCAAGGTGTCCATCTGATCTTGATAAGCAGCTAAGACTTCTTAATGATTTTTTCTCTACCATGGGTATGACTTTTAATACTGACAAAACAAAAGTTATTATTATGAAATCCAAGCAGGACACTTATGCTAATTTTATGTATGACAATAGCAACTTTGAGGAAGAGTCTTCTTACAAATACCTAGGAATTGATATTCATCATAAGCTCAACTAGAACTATAGCATTGAGAAAAGGATTAATGGAGGGTGGAAAGCTTATTTTGGTCTCGAAAATAATTGTAAAGCATCAAACCTTGTGATGTGGGATAGAAAGAAACTGCTCTTTGAAACTTTAGTCACTCATGCTATCTTGTATGGGTGTGAGGTTTGGGGTTGCAGCATCTCTAGAAAATCCTAGAGAAAGATTGAGCAAATCCAGAAGCATTTCATAACGTATAAACTCAAATTAAAAGCAATACACCCTACCCTATTCTCCTTATAGAAGTGGGTTTTTCCCCTGTAGAGATCCTAGCTATGACTAGGCTCTGTTATACAAGCACAAAATCAATAACATGGGAGACCATAAACTTCCTAAGATAGCTTTAAATTCAATCCAAAACCACCTAAGGCTCAAGCGAGGTTGGTATAAATATATCAGGGCCTGGTTAAACCTTTGGGAGATCGATGAAAATGTTTCATTGCAAAATATTAATAACATTAAAAATATTGTTACTTGTAAGTTTAAAGAGAAAATGTGGTGTGAGAAAGATTTAGAGACTAAAAGAAAATTAAGATATTATAAGGAGGTCATCAACCCTACTCTAGAAGATCAAAAGTATCTCTCTGTTTTAACTAGTTCAAAGAAAAAATTAATATAGCCAAGATAAGAACGAACTCTCATGAGCTCCATAGTGAAATAAGTCGTTGGGAAGTTCCTAAAACACCATGGGTGGAAAGGATCTTCCATCTCTGTGAGAATATGAACATTGAGGATGAAAAATCACTTCCTGTTAGAGTTCCCTGCATACACACACATTAGATCTTAGTTTCATAATTTTTTTGCAATACTGACCTTCCTAGCCTTTTAACTTGTCAAAATTATAGTGCGCTCGGGATGCTTCTGTCCAATCTCTTTGAGCATAGAAATACAATTTTAAAACAGACTAAATAATTCGTTTCTTTAGGTCCGATAGACCAAAGTTTGGTCTCAGGGGACGTTAACCATCATTAGCATCATCGTCTATTATAACATAAGTACTTATGTACTTCAAAGCATAAAGTGATAAAGAGTATTATATTCTAATTTTCTCTTACAAAGACAATTTATAATACAAATAGAGTAGGTGGAATGAAGAGAAAGAGAACTTGATATCGGAACTTAATATCAGCAATGGGGAATCCATCAGATATGACATAGATGGTGGTGATGACTATTGGGATTTTTGTGGATATCTTATTAAGAATCATATCTATGCTATATCCAGCAAGGGGAGTGTCTATTTAGAAATTTGTGGAAGTCCAATCTACTATACTTCCATAGAGGGAAGCATGGATCTGGAGACCTGGGAAAATCCTAGTATGGAAAAGCAGCATTCAAAACTCTTATACGATCATTCAAAGTCATATCATGCAAAGTTGCACAAAAGACATTGCCACCTCATAGCTCTTGTTATAAATTGTAAGCTCAAACATAGTTCCATGTTTATGAAATGCATTTATGCATAATGGATGTTGGGAGGTATGAATTTGTCTCTTTTGGACATTTGACAATTGAATGGCCTCCAAGAGGTATGTATTTATTTATTTTTGGCATTTGAACAAGTATTAAGTTCCTATATTTATTAACGTGTACAAGTATTGCATTCATTCATAGCATTTTTTATTAGTATGTATATAGATATTACATTTATATAATATATTATATAAATTTCATATAATTATTATTATTTGTACAAGTATTGTATTCCTGTAATTATCATCTTCATAGTTTAATAAAATGTAATTACACGACACTTTGTTTGATTGTGAATAGTTAAATAGGACAAATATGAATGTTGCATAGCATTTTCGACAAAGTGCAATATTTAAGTTTAAAACATTAAATTAATATACTTAAAATTTAAATATAAAACATTAATTAGTATATATATTAATAATTAAATTATTAATAGTTTTCTAGATAATTTATACTATTTTAAACTAAAATTACATCGAACCAAACATTGCATCATAAAATCTGCTAATCTTAACAAATATATTAATAACCTCATTATTGTAACTTTCTTAAAATATCCATATCACTTCAACTAAACTTATATCATTTAAAACGTACTTATTTTTCTCACTTTTACTTAATTTGTATAGCATTTTAAACTTAATCACTGTTTTGTTTATAGGTTATTCTATTTATATTTTATATTGTACCTCTAGTTATTTATTACAAAATAAAAAATAGAGCGTCATCGATGCCTTTAGGATGTCAACATAAACAAAGTCATCCTATGCACGGCTGACCAAAATTCGTTTTATTAAAACAAAATTTGTCATACTATTCACTGCCGAGCGAAGCCAAAACATTTTAATTTTAATAAAAGACAACAAGTTTCTAGAACTAAAGAAAAAATGCAATCTAGTTTAGAAAGTCGTGACAAACTGTTTCTAAAAAAAATCGTGACAAATGTATTTTAATTTAAAATACTTTAATGCCACCAAAATCAAGGTTATCAAAGTAAATCCACGAGGAAAGAGGAGCATAGAGACTTTTACCTTTTAAGATTCGGTAATCTAAAAATGATCTTCATGAAATTTAATAACTATTATAAACATAAACACCACTACCATACCACTGAAACTCTCTCTCACATAGATGAAATAATAGCATATATTATGTAGTTTATTTAAAAAGATTTGGTTTTCCTTTAAAATTTAAAAATAACATTATTTTAAAGTTTTGAATTTTTGTCATATTTTTAAATAAAATTTTACTAATAAAGAATTTAATTTAAATTATTTTTATCATACCTATTAACATAATAAGTTCATTTTGATGATTCATTTTTAGCAAAAATTTATGAAAAAGAGATTTTTTTTGTTTATTAATTTATAATATGAAAAATATTTTTCACCAACCTTTAATTTAGGATAAACCTTGACACAACCTTTATTGCAACAAACTCACAATATCATATAACCAAACTATTAAGTAAGACTTGTGTAAAGCACTCTGAGGTTAAAATTCAAGCTTTTACAAGGAGAAATATTTGTGGATTCTTTATCTTTCACTAACAGTAAATGTAAATAACACTCACACATATATAAATCTGGAGATGTGCATAAATAAAACATGCATTGAACCATAAATTATGTGCATCAATAAGACATGCATTCAACCATAAACTATAGAAATATAAATTATGGGGACACAACAAAAAAACTATAAACTCAATTACAAACTTGGAAATTTACAAGGATGTTTCACATTTTAAAGATCTTAGACTATCAACACATTCCAAACACTAGCTTGACCCTCTAACTCTTCATGGGTTTTCTTCTTCTCCTTTCCTTCTTACTATGTTCGTGTCTCTCTACACTACTCCACACACTCACATTCTTCTTTATATTTTTCATTTTTCTTCTAAATATTTTTTTTTTTATGTTTTTCATTTTTATCTTTTTTTTTAAGTTTTTCATTTTTCTTCTTCTGAAAGTTTAACTTATGTGAATATAACCGTAATTAATATTTCCAACATTGATGATGCGAATATTAAACCAAATCTAATTTCATTATGGCAAATATGGTTGTTGAATCGGTAGGTGTTACAGTTCAACTCCACCAGCTGTGATGGTTTCTTACCAAGGCATCATCTTGGGTAGATTTTAAAAAAAAAGTGATTATATTATTGAAGACGCAAGCAGCCGACATCAACTCTGAAGGGAAAGTCAATAGCCATTGCCTCGCCAATCCATTTAACTTAGTTTGAGCAGAGAAACTGATGGATTCCCACTGCCAGCTTCCTACATTTACAGTATTTGGTGGACAGTTGGCTCATTTCTATTTTTATTTCTCACGACACGCCAATGCAAATTGAAACGCCTGACGTTCAATATTTCTTTATTTATCATTTGATTTGGACGAGATTACTAAATTCAATCCATTCGCAGAACATGGCATCTGCACTAGAGTATATACTTTTATCATTATTGCTAATGTTTTCGGGGACTACCTGGGCTAAAATACAGAGACCTACGAAACGATTAGCACCAGCTTTGATTGTATTCGGAGATTCGACAGTAGATCCAGGCAATAACAACAACATTTCCACAATTCTTAAGGCTGATTTTTTGCCATACGGGAGAGATTTCACAGGGCACAGGCCTACTGGTCGCTTCTCCAATGGAAGGCTAACAACTGACTTCTTGGGTAATTATCATGGAATTCAAATTATAATGCTCAAAGGTCCTTGGGAATACAATGGTGATTTATCTTTTATATATATAATTTAATTTTAATTAGTTTTTCATTATATCCATGGATCTTGTCTATTGGTTAATCAACGCAGCTGAAGGATTAGGCATAAAAGAGACGGTTCCAGCATATCTGGATCCAGGGCTCACCCACCAAGATCTGCTTACCGGCGTTAGTTTCGCCTCTGCAGGCACTGGATATGATAACCGGACATCCAGAACATTTGTACGTTTTTATTATAGTATCTGCCTTATTTCTCATTTTTTTTCATATTCTATAGGACAATACAGTGTCATGCTATTAAAATCTTTGATGATTGGTATTTTAAAGTCTGTAATACCCATCTGGAAAGAAGTGGAATACTTCAAGGAATACCGACAAAAGTTGGGGAAGATTTCAGGGGTTGAAAACGCCACCAGAATTCTGCACGAAGCGGTTTTTATTGTCAGCATAGGCAGCAACGATTTTCTTGTAAACTATTATGTCAATCCATACACTCGAACGCAATACACTATTCCGCAATTCCAGGATCACCTTCTACAGATCAGTTCCGAGTTTCTTCAGGTATATATATCACTTCTCTTGTCTCCTCTCCTGTAACAACAGTACATCACTCTACGTTCATCTTTTTTTTTTAGGTCTATCTGAACTGGAGATATTAAGCGAAAGAAATTGAAACTTCTATCCAATGAATATATTGAATTAACAAAAGTTCTTGTGACAGGAAATATACAATAATGGTGCACGCAGAATATTGATTACTGGCATTCCTCCTTTGGGGTGCCTGCCTATAGAGAGAACAGTGAGAAACCTATATAAAACGGAACGAAGTTGCTTAGAGGATCTAAATCAACATGCAATTACCTACAATATTAAACTTCAGAAAATGCTTGATTTCTTGAGCCCTAAGCTTCCAGGCATCAAACTGATTTATGCAGATATATACAGTCCGTTGATTAATATGGTTCAATATCCTGCTAAATACGGTAATTTAAATTTGCGCCGCCAAGACTCATTTATATATATATATATATGGTAGAAGTGATTCATGTTTTCTTCTTTTCAAATGCTTGCAGGATTCGAAAATACAAGGAAAGCATGCTGCGGAAGTGGTTTCATAGAGTTTTCATATATATGCAACAGAAGAAATCCATTGACGTGCTCTGATGCATCCAAATATGTGTTTTGGGATGCCTTTCATCCCACGGAGAGTGCATATGAGATAGTTGCTGAAGATATACTCAAAACCTCTATTCGTCAAGTACTGTAACATCTATTTAAGCAGTGATGGACTGGCATCGCCTGGAAAGGCTCAATTTTCGGTTGTTGTTTTCATATATCTCAATTGCTTCACTTCTTCGTATATGTTTATTAAAAAATTTCCATCCTCAAATTGGAGGCCATCATGTGAATTAATATGCACTCTAAAATTCTCCAAAGTGCTCTCATTCCAGCACTCACTTTTTTGTTTCTAGAAACGTAGAGGGAAATGATATGGAATGACATTGATTATTCTACATAAGAGGGAGATGGTATGGATTAATGTTATAGTAATTTGCAATAGAAGAGGTGTAACAGATTGTAGAAAAGATGAAGGAAAAATTGACAAAGATGAATTTGAGTATGATAGAGTATTGTAGTAGAGTGAAGGGATGAACGAGTTAATGGTTTTGACTCTAAAAGAAGTTATTTATATTGCTGATTTTTAATCTGCAAGGAATTGATTGTTGAGTTGATGATTGATTTTGCTGCTTGACAATTGGCCCTTGATTGATTTTGCTCCTTGACATTTAAGATGGAGAGAATTAGCAATTCAAATAAAGATGACCAAAACAATTAAGATAAAAGAAATCAGCAATTCAAATAAAGATGACTAGAACAATTAGGATAAAAGAAATGACCAATTCAAATAAAGATAAAGATGACTAGAAAATATAAATATATATATATATAAGAAAGAAAGAAATATAACGAAACATTTTGATTGAGACAACCTTATGGGCATGTTGGTCATGCTTTTTCAATCATCAAGCTATGATGCAAAGCCTTCTTGCCTTCTTGATTTTTGTAGTTGATTAGATACGTTTTGTATTCTGATCCTTTAACATGTGGGAACATAAGGTCTAGATAATCCTTATAAATCATGTTTATACTTCATAAGTGTTTTAGACCTATTCCATGCCAACATCATTTCTACTTCATAACTTTTTGTACTTAATCGATGCAAACCTCATTTCCACTTTGTGTTTCGACACAAAACAATGTTTTGGACTAGGATTGAATTAATTACTATATGTGAATGTCATATAGGTAACGAGTGACCCTTGTTAACTTAAAAATCCAAATTTAAATATGTAATGATGCTTTGGAGATGTATTCTATAAAATTGGTCAAAAATATTTGAGACAATGCATATGAAGTCAAAATTATTTCAAGAATGCATGTGAAGTCAAGGACTCTAAGTTTAATTTTAGCTCAGAATTTATCTTTTTAAAATTTGGAAATTATTCAAAATTTAAATCTTATTGACTAAGTGAATAAGTGTAATTTTAACTTAGAATTCATTTTTTTTAAATTTGGAAATTATTCAAAATTCAAATCTTATGGACTAAGTGAATACTTGTTTTTTTAATGTCAAAGAGAGATTCATTCATTTAGTATTGATACTTAATATTCAACTAGAAAATGAAAAGATTGGTTTAAATGTCATGAACCAACTCTCAAATCCTTTGTTTTAATTACGATAAGAATCATGAAAAATAACCTAGGTTTTTTTATGGGAGAAGTGTACAAGGTTTTTTTTTTTTGCCATTTTTGAAGATAGCATATTCTAAGAACATGCTTGGCCTTATGTATATGAGATTTATATTAAATTTGCATCTATTAAGAGTTATTAAGAGTTAAGAGGGATAGAATGCTCTTAGTTGCAAACTTTTTTTTACAGGCCTAAACTTGAGGAAAAAATTGCACCTCAAAGGATTTGATCCCTCTCAATACTTAGAGAATATGGATCTATGTTTGTTTCATTAGCATATTCACATCAAAAAAATGTTAAATCATGCAATGAAATTTAATGATGAATTAAGCATATATTACAAAGTCATCAATCTCAATTATTTTCAAATGAGGTTCAATTGGAATAGCATTGGCTCTGTTGTTGGCAGTAACAGGTCCCATTTTAAGCTGCTAAAATGGGAGCCCCACTCATTCTTTTTTGGTCTCTAAATCCATAATATTGGTGGGGAATTTTTGAACTGAAGTATTTTGTTTTGGCCTTAATAAAATTTTCTTATAAACCTTGTTTTTCTTGTTTTGCGGAGTGTGAAAGTCCTTTTTTTTTAGGTTTTCGGAAATCTTTTACCCACATCTAGCAACCCGCAAATGCGGATTGCGAGAGTTGGAATTTTATTTCAATAAAATTTTGTCTTTCCGCAACCTGCAATGCGGATTGCGGAAATCGTTTTTCAAAATAAAACTTTTATCTTCTGGTTCCACCTTCTGCATTCTGCAATGCAGGTTGCGGAAAGCGGAAAAGTCATATTTGCACACTTTTGTTCTTTCAGCTCCACAAACCGCAACCCGCAATGTGGATTGTGGAAAGCAGAAACTCAATAAAATCATAATTTGCAACATTGGTTACCCGCAACCCGCAAATCATTGTGGATTGCGGATTGTAGAACTTTAATAATTCTTTCTTGAACAATAATTTCATCTCGCATTTCACAACCCGCAATGCAGATCGCGGATTGCGGAAATCATAAAATCCAATTTTTTCCTACTATTTTCACTTCCGCATTTTAGTTTCCCTCCTTGAACTCATCCGTCCATTTCTGCAAGATCTACGGCCTAGATCTATTTTGTCGTTAAATCTAGGATTATTTAATTTTGTTCAATTTTATGAATTCTTCACCATTTCACTTGTGATTTTTACTGCGTCTGACATTTTATTGCAGATTTTTCTCATTCCAGCCCACCAATCTTCTAGTCTCCAAGCTTTCTACTAGTAAGTTTCTTACCCTTCGCGGTCATTTTTTCTATTATTTTAAAATGGTGGTAGCTTGTAACCATGGTTTCCAAATTTCAACTAGAGTTTACCTCCAAAATGTCCATGAACACCAATTCTAATACTGCTTTCCAAGAGCAGAAGAGCAAGGACCCTAATGCTGGTATTTTCACTGAAATGAGTGGGTGTGTTGCCAAAACCCTTCACCTCGATTGGTCAAGGATTTACTCGATATTCGACGGTGATGATTTCTTTGCAATTTTCCATGACCAGCCAGCGTATGCCAAAATTAGGATTTCTAAGCTTCATTGCATGACAGCTCGACCTCCGTTCATGCCCTATACCGACCCTATCAAGTGGGAATTGGACCACGCAAACCCTAAGGAGTGGTATTTTGACGACCGTACTCATACCCAAGTGGCGTCTTTCCATCCTAATTTTTTCGCGAGAGCTTACGCCCTTGGACCTCCTCGGCAGGTTTTGAGTGTCAAATTCGTTGATGAGGCTATGTCCCAATTTATCTTTGAAGAAGTAGTCAAATCCTGGATGGAAACCCCAGCTAAATACGTCCCTAAGGAAACCAATTCTTACCCCATTTCTTGGTTTAGGGAACCTTTTTCCTTGCTTGCGGCCATGTTGTTCCGGTTATATGGATTACCAAATTGTTTGGTGTTCAAAGCCGAATGGGTTCCTGTATCCCACCATCTATTGCTTGCAGGTGAGTCTTTTAACTAGGCACAGATTTTATCTGTCAATTTGAAAGAGGAAATAAAAAATGATTAGAAGACTTCACCCTTAAGGAAGCCGACTTTCTATATGTCGGGTTATGTTATGGATGTATTTTGCGCCACTTCTTTTTTTTCGGCCATGGGCTGGGACTGGAACAAGACTTCACCACCAGTACATATCTACTACTCGGATATGTGGGAGGACAATTTTGTTTCCCGAATTTATGAAATTCGTGACCTATTTCTAAGGTCAATGTACCCGAATATTTTCAAGGCAAACGCTCCAGCTTTCTCTGAAAGAGCCAGCGTTACGCTACATGGTGATTGGTATTTAGGAGAATATTTCTCTTACATTCAAATTTGGGGAAGCAATACAATCCATCTGCTTCCTAAAATAGTACTGAATTGAATGGTTTGGTAGGAGATAGTGTATCAATATGTTGTCGATGGGGTTTTTCCTAAACTTGCATCATCCTAAAGGAAGTCTTGGACCAAGTTTCCATTGATCTTGGGATTTCTCGTTCTACAAAATTCCACTCATGCGGTTATCTTGGGTAGAGTGATTGTTGATATGAACCTAGAGGAAGCACTAAAGAAGATGCATGACCCTAAGTCATACTTGGCTAGTCACTTTGTGTAGGAACATGCTAGGATACAATATGCTTATCAGGATGAACCTGATGATTCGATTTATAGAGAAACTATTGATTTCTAGGAGGTATTGAGTAGGATTGTTGAACCCAATGTCAAAGTTCATATTTTTAAATATCAAAAGGGTCTGAATATTTACATGCTCCATTTCAGGAAGGTAAAACTGACAGTGGAGGAGAACATTCAGAGGCAGAATCTGGAAAAGAAGGCCAAAGAACAAGCAGCTAGCTCTTCTTCTACTCTTTATAGTAAATAAAAAGACAAGGGTAAGGCTGTTCTTGAAATTACTGTAATAACACAACCTTTTTTGATGATAGAATCCCTACACAAAAGGGTTGAGTTTAATAAAAGTCTTTCAAAAATTAGCTCGCAGATACAAGCACAAACATAAGTGATTTAGACTCGTCCTAAGAAGAAGAAGACTCAGCTACTTCCTGAATAGGTATAGGTACAACAAGCACTAGTTGTTGATCCACAACCATTTCCTCAAGAGGTGAGCAGGGAAGAACAATCAACGCCACTAGTACAACCTGCTCCTGAGGAACAAGTACCCATGCAAGTTCCTCCAATTTAGTAGGTAGAACCTCTACCTCAAGCTAATATTGAGACTCATGAGATACAAAGTGAGTTGGAGGAGGAAAATATTCCTTACACCTGTCCTATTAATGTTTATATTTCCATGACATATTCCATTTTCACCACCCAGTTATCTAGGAGTATTATTGATTCATCATTTCCCCAACTTTCTTTTTCTGAGATCAATTTATCTCAAATTATTTTAGCTACCACCAGCACTCCTTCGATACTAATAGATGTACCTAAATCTATCTTCCCTCTTACTTCACCTATTATTTTGACCTCCTCACCACCTCACACTACCCCAACATCCCCACATTCTGTTTTTTAATCAACTAGACATCCCTTCCATCTCTACAATCTCTTCCCCTGAAATTACTACACCTATCCCCACTTCTATTCCTTCATCCCTTGGTCCTATTATTCCTACACCACCTATTATTATTTCACCCCTCAGTGTGTAAGTACCATTTCTCAATCCCAAACCTAGCCCTTGGTCACTGTTCAAGAGGGAACTATCTCAACTACAGAGGAGATCGAATATTTTGGCGAGGATGTAATGGTTTTTCTTGGGAAGTGATTTTGGAGCAGAAAAGAGAAATTTGTAGTTAAGAAAGGAGCCAAGAGGACAAGAGAAGGAACAGTTAAGCAGGTAGAATCCCTCAACCAGATTATTTGGAAAAGGGACTCCTCCGACACCAAATAGGAAGCCTTGGATAGAGCAGCTGCCATCGGATATCTTCCTGGGGAAAATTTTGATTCAGTATCTCAGCTGAACAAAGAATTGCAGGATAAGGAACAAGAGATACAAAAGGCCAAACAAGACCTGGCGCAAGTTGAGGAACACCGCAGGAAGGAAATGCAACTTCTCAAAGAGGAATATGAAGAGAAGTTGAATCAGTTTCAAAAGAAGAATGATTATCTGAAGCATCAAATTCAGAAGGATGATCTCTTAGCTCACCAGCAGGTAGAACAAATTTCCATGTTTCAACAACAACTCAAGGACCTGAAGCTTACATCCTCTACCTCTTCATTCTCTAAATCCATAGAAGAGGAGTTTAAACAATTAGCATGCAAAGTACATGATCAATTTTATTAAGGCATGGTTAATTTGTATAAAGGATTCAATTAGATGCAAGAGTTGTATAACTCATTTGAGCATCAGTTGGATGTTCTCAATGACCATCACAAAAGAATACAGGAAGCCACCAAAGCTTATGATTCCATTATAGACTAGCAGAAATACATCAAAGAAAGACCAGAAGAACTTCCTATACTCGATAAGCTTAAGCATATGAAAATTGAGGTGATAATTGAGACATGGGAAGGCATCTATGATCTCATGGAATCCATCATCAAATATGGATAAGCCTCCTACAAAAGGAGATGGTTTTCCTTAGAAACGTTGCTCAGGTGTATAGATATGCCATTCTTAGATCCTAGCGATGAGGCTATGCCTTCGAAGCTGAAATTGGAGAAAATTAAGAGAGATTTTTCCAAAGAGAAGCAGTAGATTATGGAGATGACTCAGCTTACTATGGAGGAGATCAAGCACTGGGTTGAGACACAGTCTCCTACTTTGTTAATGAGGATTGATATCTTCCTCAAAGAATGGGAAAAGATCAAGAAGAAGGATATCACATCCTTAATATGTAAAGCTCATTTGCATTTGGAAAATGATCAATTTAAGGACATCCAAGATTTAATGGATGCTTATGCCAAGTGGCGTTCCGCCCTTGGCAAACCATAAAACCAAAATATCTTGTAATCCCACATCTTGGGAAACTTTTTTTTTTTTTGTAAATTTTGTAATATTATTTAAAGGGAGGGTATTTCCCAAGTAAAGCAGGGATAGCAAGATTAATCCTATGAGAACTATACAGGAGATAAGACTACCAACCACATACTAGGAAAGCTTGTAATTTTGTACTTTGTAATGTTTTGCAAGTGAATACAATTACACTATTATTTATGCTATGTTATGTGGTTATTCATCAAATGTATTTCATGAATTTTAGTCTTTATTCTATTCATCTAGCATACTAATCATTGGTTGTTCATCTACCGGATGTGTTAGTTTATGTATTGATTTTTCCTTACAATTTTAACACATTGAATGTGCATTGAATGAATGTCTTTATTTAATTCACATGCTCTGTTTTTCAACAGATGAGTAGTTATTAATCCCTGATACTGATTTTTCAATTAGTATTACCTAATAGGACATGTTGTACATATGTAACATTTTGGATAAAACTTTCAAATTTTAATTGTTTAGGTTTATTTGAAGTTGGTTAAGGAAATCGAACTTGATTTACATTTCTATACATTAAGTAATCAGTTTCTTGTTATCTATCATATCTTACAACTGCCCTGTCCAAATCTGTTACATGCCCCGTTTAAGTTTTCTTAAACAATTAGTCTAGAATCCAGTCACTTTAAATATTCCTCGCTTGTCCTAAGAGAAGATATTATTGATGAAAACTTGTGTTCGAGTGGAGGCCTTATATCCATAGGATTTAGTCATCCCAAACAACTCGGTGATAGAATCTACTCTGTGTGGGATTGATTTGAATCCTTTCTGGGGTGACTATTTCCTTGTGTTGAATTCCTTGTAGATCTTCCAACAACCTAAAAATCTCGGGCCATCAACAAATGGAGTTAGAAGGAGGGACATTGTAACCTCACCCCAAATCACCTATCATTACTAGGAGCCACATCCAAGCTTCTACATTTTTAGCACATCCTGCAGAAGCTTAGTCACCAATCCCTACCACCCATGTTTTAGAAAGATCAACTGGAGGCCCAAAACCCTTTTTACACCACCCACTAGTGGAATCCTCACTTTTGAACAGTGGAGAAAAAACACCAACGATATTACCACAAGGGTGGAACCAGGGACTGAGACAGTTTGAAGTCTCAGAAACGTCTTGTCTTCTTCTATTTTAACTCTCACCTCACCTGTTAATACCAATACTCAAGATATTACTCAACAGGGAGAGACTCCTGAATCCCAATAAAGTCCAAAACTACAGACCAAACCCTAGAAGATCCACATCTTAATGACCAATCTGTTGGATTACCACCGCCTCATTTATCTCCATCGTCATCAGAATAATCCTTAGATAATGAAACCTCCTCAAGCTCTTCTTCTCCACCAGAGAGACTAATGGAAAATCAACTTAAGAAGCCTTGGCTTGACCTAGACATAGTTCTTATCCCCAGACAATTACATAAATTGCCCAAAAACCCTGAGAAGTGGCTTCCCAGTTTTAATCCAGATGACAAGATCCCTGCCGAGGATCTTGTCAAGAACATCACGCAAGCCATTAGACTAAGGAATGTGATACATGAGGATGTGGTGTGCAGATCATTTCCTTATTCTTTTGAAGGACAGGCTTCCACTTGGTACTTTTATTTGGAAGTTGCTTCTATTAATTCTTGTCAACATTTTGAGGGACTATTCATCCAGAAGTTTGGAGAAGATAGTACCCTAGAGGATCTTGTCATAGAGTTATCCTCTTTGAGGATAAAAATGAATGAAGGAATAAAATATTTTAATCAAATGTTCTCATGTTTGAAGAATAGGATCCTTTCCACTGTTCTTCCCGCCGAATAAATCTTGGTAGCCTATTACATCAAGGGTTTTCCTACATCAATTTCTATGTGGGTTAAGTGTGCTCGTAATTTACTCTGCAAGGGGCCTTCGTGGAGGCTGTCTTGGTAGAGAAATATATGTTCGGTGTTAAAGATAATATTGATCTAAAACCAGAACAACCTTCTACATCCTATAGAAGGCAGCACTACAACAAAAACTGGATTTAGCGTCAAATTTAGCGCCGTATTTTAGTGTAATTTTTTCCTAATTGTGGTGAACAATCCGGCGCTAAACCAGATGCTATTGTACATTTTCGTAAAACGCCATCTATTGCATCTTTTTTCCATCCTTTTTAACATCCATTTTTGTGTCCATTTTTGCACCCAATTTTTTGCATCTAATGTTACGCCTTTATTTGCGCCCAATTTTTCAACTTCTATTGCATCTTTTTTTGCGTCCTTTGTTACATCCTTGTTTGCACCCAGTTTCATGCTCATTTTTGCATCCAATGTTGCGTCTTATTTTGCTCCTAGTTTTTCATCGAGTCTTGCACCGAATTTTGCACTATGTTTTACATAAAATTATGTGTCCAATTCTGCATCCAGGTTTGCATCCAATTTTAGACCCAATATTGCGTCTAGTTTTGCATCCAAATTTACTTATAATGTTGCATCCCCATTTTCATCTAATTTTGTATCTTGTTTTACATCTTTTTTTGTATCCATGTTTGTGCCAAATCTTTCATCTCGTTTTACATCATATTTTGCATCTAGGTTTTCACCCAGTGTTGCATCCCGATTGATGTCTTTTTCTGCATCTATGTTTGAACCCATATTTGCACCTAGTGTTGCGCCTAGTTTTGTGCCCATGTTTGTATCTAATATTGCATCTAGTTGTGTGTCCAATGTTGCATCCCATCTTGCATTCAATATTACGTCTAGTTTTACATCCAATGTTTTGTCCCGTCTTGCATCTAAAATTGTGTCTCGTTTTAAGTTTTTGTTTGCGCCAAATGTTGCTTCCAGTTTTGCACCTGGTGTTACGCCTAGTTTTATGTCCATCGATACACCATATTTTTTGGTCAATTTAATGTCCAATTTTACATCTAGTTAGGAATCCACTTTTTCATCTATTGTTGCGTCTAGTTTTGGACCTATTATTACATCTAGTTTTGAGTCATTAATTGTGTCTAGTGTTGAGTCTCTTTTTGCATCCAATTTTGCGTTTAGTGTGACATCCATTTTTGTGTCCACATTTGTGTGGTCGGATTTTGCGTCCACTTTTGTGTTTGGTGTGACATCCACTCTTACATCATGTTTTGCATTTAGTATTGCTTCTAATATTGCATCCATCTTGCACTACTACATTTTTTACCTTTAGAAATACATTGTAATATCATTAGGGCATGGAGGAATCGAGCCACCAATCTCCTGCTTGTAAAGCAAGTGCTCTTCCATTGAGCTAGAACCCTTTAAGAATCATGAAGATGAGCAATATTAACACATAGATTTCATCATTTGTAATTCTAATAAAAGACAATAAAATCCAAAGACAAACATGCTTAAAATCCAATTTATTTTTCCAAACACACTAATAAGCAAAAAAATCTACCGTGCTCAGGAAACAAAATATCCTAAAAAATTACACAATCTTATTGTCATGCAACCATTCAATATTGACATGCAACCATTCAATATCCCCCTACACCCATTTCATGGAAGGTCACCCTTTAAGAGGATAAAATGATTTAGTTCACTAGTTTTCAAAAAGTGTTGCAACTCATTGGATATGCAATCATATTCCTCATACAAAAAAAAATGAACACATCTTGTTTAACCAGGGCCAACATGTATAAAGTTCTTAATGGGAAAATGGTTCATTAATTTGTGTTAATCTCTATATGAAGATTATTATATAAGAACAAAAAGTGGAGTTGGATGTGGTGCCTCTATGTTAATTGTTTGAGTATTATGGTAAAAGTCTTTGTAGCATAAGCAAGGAGCCTCTTATGGACTCTCTTGCAACATTTGTGTTGCACCAAGTACTTGCATCACTCTAAAGAAAGGTCAAGGCATAGCATTCACTGTGATGTACATGAATGCATGAACAATGCCATAATTAGCCTCTCATAGCCCATCCTCACCCACAAATGTCAAAATGACAAGTTCTTGCCTTGCTTTCTCGAAGAATGAGAAGTTGCTCAAGAACAATGGATGGCAACCATTGTCATGAATGCTAAGCTAGCTAATGATGGATAGGAGTCCACTTTGAATGAAAACATAATTGATGTTCATGGATTTGTGTGATTGCCTCCTCTCAAGCCTTAATGGCAAAGCTTTGGGGTTGCTATATTTTGGGTGCTAAGTGACATTTATGGAAAATCACTAAATGTGAATTCCCAGTTGCCAATTTTGATAACTATTTTTATGCTCTTTAAGCAATTTGGATTAACGTTTTAAATTTTATTAGGTTGTGACACACTACTACATTTCGACCAAAAATCCGACGGCCGTATTGTCAGATTTTTGACACTTCCCTGTCGCATGTACGACACTATGATTTTTTTTAAGCGTCGGTGGATTTTCATTGGTTATTCGACATCTTTCCAATCTGTTGGTTAAGCGATAGCTCAGTTTACCATCGGTTAAATATAAATCGTCGATTAAGCGATGGTGGAGATTTTTTTTATAAAAAAACCACACTTACAGGCCGTCGGTTCACCAAAGAAAACCGTCGCCTAACCAAAGAAAACCATCGCTTAACCAAAGATAACCGCTAGTTCACCAAATAAAATCGTCACTTAACCGTCGCCTAACCAAAGATAACCGTCGCTTAAGCGACGGTATTGAATTTTATTTTTTTTAAATTCACCTACAGGCCGTCGCTTAACCGACGGCTATCAGTGTTTTTTTTTTAAAATCACCTACAGGTCGTCGCTTAAGCAACGGCTATCAGTGTTTTAAAAAAAAAAAATCACCTACAGCTATGATGTAGATGTGAGAAAATACTGTGAATCTCTCATGAACTCTATAAAGATTTTCCACAAGTTCAATGGAACCTCTTAAAGCAAGTAGTCGCTTAATTATATTGGAGATGACTTGCATTATCAATACATTTAAGTAGAAAAGATACTTGGAGATGACTTGCATTATCTTTATTGCCCATACTTTTTGAAAGCTCCTCTTCTTTCCTATGGCTACTCAGGTCTATAGATGTTGTTGCTCAATGCTTTTCCGAGTGTGCTCTGTGGCAGCCTTTCTTGAAAGATGACTTGACAGGAAATGTCAATCCTGGAAAACATCTTATATTTTCCATACTTGATCATACTTCTAGGACACTTATGTTAATCTGTGAAGATTTCTTTAATATAGCTGCAAGATCTCTAATTTGTGATGTTCAATGCACTTCAGATACATGCAGGGTTGTCAAATCCAGTAATACTCCTCAAAACTCCAACACAGATCCCATTTCCAAAAAAAAAGAGCACATGGATGTTCAAACACTGATTGAAGCTCTAGGAAAGACTTTGAGTCTTGAAGCAGGAAATACAGTTCGTTATTTATAACAAAGCAACTTTGAGACCGATATTTGTTCAAATCAGTTAATTAGCACCTTAAGAGGCAATTTTGAAGAGATGAGCGATGGGACAGAGGTTTTAGATGCATGTAAGCCTTATTGTGGATCATGGATTGGAGTTATTGCATTGACAGGTGCTATAAAAAGCATTATATGGGGGCTAGTGTCTGCCTTAGACAATCTTGATCAGCAATGCCGCAAGGACAAAACAGGATAATTGAAATGGCGACATGATCTTCTTGTTAAATGGGAGCCCTTTCTTGAATATTTTGGGTATTTCATTAACTTGCGCATAAATAAGTTTCTTGTAGGTGATAGCTTGGATGAGGCAGTTACTATTGAGATTCTTGGAATGCATTGGCGGTTATATACCTTATATGGAACAAGTTGTCCCTCGCATAGCCTATGTCAAGCTGATTAATCTACACATAGAAGCAATGGCAACATTTTGCTTTCTTTCCTCTAGAGAAAATAAATGCTCAGTTTCCCATGAATTTTATTGCATCAATGCTAACCTCTCTCCCCGTGAAAGCACAATGCATGACAAACCATCATTTTTGAAAATGGATAGTGACAATCTCAAAGACTTAAAAGTTGTTGTTAGAAGCTCCTTTGCAATTCTAGTTAGGAATCCCTTAGAGTTGCATCTATTTCTGTCATTGCAGTCTATAGAGAGAGCCCTTGCAGGAATTCGGCCAGGCCACAATACTGTTTCTGAACTTCATATTGGAAGTCTATATGGCGGAAAAGTGGGCAGGATAGTTGCAGCTGGTGTGGAATGCTTAGATTTAGCTTTGGAATCTGTTTCAGGTATGCCGGTGTATTTTTATTGTAGACAGCTTTCTTATCTTTGCAACAATAGAGTACAATGCTATTTTTAAAATAAAAAAGTGCTCACAAAAGCAAGGCTTTTGGCCTGTTGGCCTGACAGTGAAAATACACGTGTCACAGTGAACATGTGATAACCCTCAGAAGGAAGATAATTAAATCTTTATCTTAAATGAGGTACTTGGTGTTGACTAGGGATTAAAATACAGCTACTGCAACCATACCTGTAGGTGTAGAGGTTGCATAGCACAAGATAGAAGCCCAAAACTTGTCATAGCAACACAAAAACAAGAAACCCTAACTCATATTATGTAGCCAAAAGTG
>LPNX011204999.1:559766-571621 GCA_001517045.1 Pseudotsuga menziesii
CTACACAAGGCTTCCATGCAGACGCCTGCAAAAAGGGTTCTTCCCATAACTCTTTTGGCTCAGGCTTGGACTCTCCCTAGAGTTAACAAAATTTTAGATTCCAAGTTAACTTGAACCCTACTTGTCTCTAATATATGTATACACATGTTTGAATACAAACGTAATACAATTTAAGCTAACCTCTGCAAGGGCATGAGCTGCTAAAGCTAAAAGTCTATCGTACATGACTCTTGGAGGTCTTTTCCCTTTTGCAAACTTGCTCCATCCCCCCTGCAAATTAAAATGAAAAAAAAGAAATTACAGCAACCTTAAATATCCCAGTTGACAGCCCTACATCTAGAAACAATGAACAATACAGTTTTCCTCCATGCAAAATAAATTAAGCTGCAACAGAGATGAAACAAGTCTGATAAATCATACTAGGTATTCTGTAGAGAATCTACAACCCTAGCAGTGAGCACAAGCATCAGAAGTCAATATCATAATAGTTCATTTCGTTGTACAGTATGCCATCTAATCAACCCAGGATTACAAATCTTCATGATACCCATATAATCAGTTATTTGACCAGATATTTAAGTTTTGAAATTGTATCTCTTACAACTGAAAACACAGCCTCTCAAACTGAAATATCCAGCAAGTTAATACATCCTTAAATTAAGTATCCAACCTTTATTGATTTAAATATTTTATTTAGACAGAGTTGCAACCGACAGGAATTCTCTGCTGAACATATCTACATCAATCACAAATAATAATAATTCTCCACATAAACCACCCGTATTGCACAGTAGCATTAATCGAACGATTCCAACCTTTACAGAATTTAAAATTTGGCAATTCTTGATTCTTAAAAATTGAAAGAGAATTCCTGTTGCCAAATTTCTGTGGTGATAGGTTATTGGAGAATCAAAGTTCGGAAAAACCATAGTATCGAAATGACGAGGTCGACGTTTCGAATCCATATCAGGATCCATCATCAGGACAAGTCGAATGTGGAGAGAGTGAGAACCAAAGTTAAATACTGGAACCGGTAGGTCGGCCGCGGAGACTAGGGTTTGCTAGGTTAGAAAATCATTTTTAATTTTACTTTTACCTCCACCTATTTTACGGGAAAAATTGTTTATATTATTAAATTTTTATTATTAATGGCTGAATTAAGACAATATAAAAAAAATTTAAGGAGAAATGTTGCTTACAATTCTTACCAACCCTAAAATTTTCTAAAATGATATTTTAAAAACCCCCAATAAAATATAATTTTTTTAAAAACCTTTGAAATTAAACCTAGTTTTCAAATCTATTTTTATTAATAACAAATTAAAAACATAAAGTTATTAAAATGTTATTTTTAAAACCTTAAAGTTTGATTTTTAAAAACGCACCCAATGCCCCAAAAATATCAAAACCCTAAAAATATAAACTTATTATCATTAATAACGTTAATATCAATTTTAAAAACCTTTGATATTAAACATAAAAACTTAAAGTCTTTAAATATAATGTTATTAATAACAAATTAAAACCTTAAGGTTAATAAATTTGTCATTATTAATGAATTTTAATATTAATTATAGTTAGATTTCATTAAAAGGTGACTTAATATTAGGATTTTAAAGGTTGAAATAACCCTTTAAAACCCTAAAGTTTTAACTTTTATTATTATTACTAATAGTTTTATAAATCTTAATGATAAGTCTAAAGACCTTAATAATAAATCTAAAGACATTAAAGTTTTTAAATTAATATTACTAACAATTTAAAAACCCTCATAATAAATTAAATATCTTAATGAATTTTAATTATACTTAATTTTTCAAGGTGTTCTTTAAGTTTGATTTTCGGATTTATTATATTAAAGACCTAAAATAAATTTAAAACCTTAAAGTTTATTAAATTTATTATTATTAATAACAAATTTAAAAACCTGATAATAGATTTCGAAACCTAAAGTCAATGAAGTTAATCCTATTATTAACAAATTTAGTTTAATCTTAAGGCATATTAGTATGTCTACAATTAAGGAGAATCTTTTGGATTAATATCCGGAAGAGGAGGGGTCTTGAAAAGTTAAAGGGTTACATTCAATTTCATTCAAAATTCCTCAAGAATTGAATGGAAATAACAGGTTAAAAGGTTGATATTAAAATAATTAAAACCTTAAAGTTTTTAACTGAAACAAATTTGATCTTTCAAATTTAAAATTAATTTTTAGGTTATTTTAGATTAAGGTTTTAACTAAGGACAAGGTAGGAGGACAAAGGAGAAACAGGGGGGTAAGGGCTTGAAAGAGGAAACGAGGGCAAAAGGAACCTGGTTAAGTGACATAGTGGCCTTTCCGATTGAGAGTAGGTGGAAGCCAACTAGTGCTCACCTCGAGGCCACCATCCCTGTTTAGGTTGTGTGGGAGTTTGGTAATCTCTAAGGCCTCTCTAAATTTTCTTTTAAAATAGTGGTCTTCTTTCGCGAGGATGATGGTGTCTTCCAGGAAAATGTGATGTTTGGTTTTGGCTACATGTTCCGCAAGGGTTGAGGAATGGAAACGTTCTTTTCTAAGGTCTGCCCCATGTTCTTTTAGCCGCGTGTGGAAAGAACGTCCCGTCTCACCGATATAGCTGATCTTGCACGAGCAAGGGATCTTATAAACCCCTCTGAATTGTATATGATCAACTGGATCTTTAACTGATCTCATTCTATTCCTAATGGTCTCTAGGGGTTTAAACGAAGTCGTGATGTTGTTCTTGTTGAGAATTCTAGCGATCTTATCAGTCACACCTTGTATATACGGTAAGTAAGCTCGTGGGTTGGTGGTGGTCTTGTTTTCAGAGGTTTTCGCACCCATAAGGTTCTTGTTGTGGGTTTTGCTAAGGGTCTTCGTGATGACCTTAGGTTTGTAACCTATGTTTGTGAAGACTTCTTTGAGGTGGTCTTTCTCTTTTTCAATATGTTCCGAATCTGTTATCCTCGAGGCTCTTACAGCCAGAGTATTGAGAACACCTATCTTCTGGGAAGGATGGTGGTGTGAGTCTACGTGGAGGTAGCTATCCGTGTGCGTCTTTTTATGGAACACCTCGTGTCCCAGAGTGCCATCTTCTTTTCTCGTAAGGAGGACATCTAGAAAAGGGATGCTCCTGTTTTCCTCAAGTTCCATTGTGAATTTGATGTTGGGGGAGATACTATTCAGGTGTGTTAGGAACTTCCTGAGTTCATCTTCACCATGCAGCCACACCACATTCGTGTTGTCCACGTACCTTTTCCATCTTGAAGGTTTTAAAGGATAGGAGTCCAAGGCTTCTCTCTCGAAATTCTCCATAAAAGGTTTGCGACAATGGGTGATAGGGGGGATCCCATAGCCACACCTGTGGTTTGCTCATAAAATTCACCTTGGAAGCTGAAGAAGGTTGATCTAAGGCAGATTTCTATAAGCTTGGTTGTGTGGGGGTCGGTGGCATCCTTGATAACCTGGATTGCTTCTTCTAAAGGAATCTTTGTGAAGAGTGAGACCACATCAAAGCTTACAATCATGTCCTTAGGTTCTAGTTTCTCATCTTTGATTAGTTCGACAAAATGGCTTGAGTCCTTAATGAAGGAATCAGTATTGCCGACCAAGGGGCCTAACACTTTGGCTAAGTGTTTGGCAAGCTCATAGGTGGGGGATCCTATAGTGTTGACGATAGGACGGAGCGGGACTCCTTCTTTTGCGGATTTTGGGTAGGACGTAAATCCTGGGGGTGATGTCTCTGGTGGGGATAAGGCGTTTTTTCAAATGATCATCCAAATTGGAGTTCAGAATCACTTTTTTCAAATGAAAGAGAATTTTCTAAGACTTAAAGAAAGATTACATTAATGTGTCCCGGTAACCAAAAGTAGCTGAAGGGTCTGTAATAGTACACCATAACATTCAACCCTTGTGCCTCATCTGAGAAACTAAAACTAAGAACTAATCAAGGAGAAAAACAAATATTCTGCATCTGTAGTTGGTTTTTCATGCAGTTGATAACCATCAGCGAGTCACCAAATACTTGTAGATGATGACATCCCTTGTCCAGTGCAATCTTTATCAGTTGCTCTAGTGCCATGAACTCTCCATAATTGTTTTGTACCTTGTTCCAGATTTGGTTTGAACTGTATGTAATGAATTTGTGATAATTATTTTGGTTATAAGCTGAAGGTGTTCTTTCTTATTATTTGTTGTATTGGATTTATGCAACTTGCACACATCTCTCCTTTTGACAAATGCAGTTTTAGCAGAGGTGATCAGAAGCACTGAAGTTGCTTTAGTGCTCTATAAAAATGCCGATAGCTTGTTTTAGTTTGTCACATGAAGCCATATTTGATAAATTGAAGAGGGCCATGTAAAATCTTTATGTGCCAGTGCATATGTATGTCATGGAAAAAAAATGAAGGTTTGGTAGCAATGGATTTGGATAAATCAATCACTTGTGTTTTATTATGATGTTATATTTATAATTATAACTATCATACATTTTCTATCAATGTAAAAATAATTGCTTAAAGTATAATAGCAAGTTTTCCTTTCTAGACTTTGTTTGAAAGTTACTCTTTTGCATGCAGCTGTTGGATCTAACAAGGATTGGAAGCCAAAATCCATAAGCCAAAATTATCTGCCTGTTTCTGGGGTGATTGGTACACCCACTAGTGGTATCAGAGCTTCTGAAGCTAGCATATCATCTCCACAATATTCTGGCTTTACGAATTTGGAATATCAAACTACCAAGTTGCAGGAGAAGCTTGAAGATTTATATGTCAGAGATGATCAACATGTAATCATACCTAATCACCTTCAAGTTCCTGAAGCTGATCGTACAGGGATCAGTTTCGGAAGCTTTGGTACAGGCTTTGCTACAAATGTTAGTTCAAGCTTTGCTACAAATGTCAGTTCAAGCTTTGCTAATGATGAATGTGATGAAAACTACACACCTCTGCTAGATGCATCCCGAGAAGCTAAGGAATCAAATGAAGAACATCCTGCAAGGTTTGTGTTTCTTAATCAGATTTTTCAAGTGGGTTTGGCTTGAGATATGACGTTCTGAACACAGACATTATCTAGTATTTACAATCTCTTTGGAGACCCCTGATGGTTATCATGGGTTTTTTTGCAGACAATCAAACACAGCACAATTTGTTCGAAGTGAGGGTTATTTGCATGATCCAAGAGACTATTATTCACACTCCAGTGAGGATTATTCACATCAACTGCAAACATTGACAAATACAGCAGAGAACATTTCTAGTAGTACTGTTGTCACTCCAACTGCAGGTTCACTGTCTAAATCATTTAAACAAGAAGCAGTTGCTGCACCTGGTTCTCATTTTTCTCTTCTTCAAGCTGCTATGACTTATACACATATGGGGTCACAATTTATGCAGAATAACCCTTATGAAACAACAAAGTCACATCAGCAAGATGTGTCTCACTTACCAAGCTTTGCGGTATGTTGCGAGTATTTGCTCCATTTTTAAATAGGTGTCCTCATCTGCATTGTTCTCCTTGCAATACAGTTAGAAATGGGTACTTCTTTCACTATTTATCCCATTTTTCATGCTTCTTTTAATCTTTTCTCAGATAATGCTTACAATTAGTGAATTGGGTACTGCTTTTGCAACTTTTTCGTGCTGATTCTCTGCAGAAGATGCTTTCGTTTTGCGCTGATTCCACACTATTACCACCCAAACCCTTACAGTGATAAAATTCCTAAAGTACAAGTAAGACCCTAGGGGCAATAAAGAAGGGCTTCCCATTGTCACCATGGTAGCTACATCACATGCTTTTGGTTGGCTCTCCTTTGGCACAAGGGGGTATCCTTAAGAAACCATAATCTGATCAAATGATTGTCAGATGGAATGGAGGAGGAAAGCTTAAGAAAACAATTCTGAATTCTAATCTGCAGTTTTATTAGTTTCAGATTTGTTAACAGCAAAAGAAAAAGATTGATTTTATAATTTTTAATGGTGGTTGAGAGTAAGATTAATGCCTAAAGTATTTACTGGGAATATGGAGTCTATAAGCCAATGATTTAATGAGCTTTTTCTTCAATAAATAGGGAATACTAGGGCTGGAATAAGCAAGCTACAACACGCTATTCTTGCTATCCAAAGCTACAGAAAATTGATTTCATGAAACCTAATGAAAGAGGATCATCTAGCATGCATAAGCATATGTTCAAAACTGAAGGATTTAATTCCCAACAAGTTCTAATTAAGAAATATGACATTCATTAACACTTTTAGCAGTACATATAAATAACTCTTGGGGGGGGGGTCAGCCACAAACAAAGTATTTTAGACAAGAAACAAAGTTACTCAGATTAAGCTCTCATAACACATTCTTACAAGCTTTCCCCACACATCAGCATGCATCTTCTCAATGAAATCCCTCAATTGAAGACAATCAAAATGACCAAAAAGTTCTTCTAGTCTAAACAATCTCCTATATTATTAATGATGCTGTAGTTAGTGTCTGATTTCTGCCAAAGTGTAGCTTGTTGTCCGTACACATTGGCCATCAAGATATCCAAATCATCTGATCACTTCAGATTGTGAAATATTTACTTGGTACTGTTAGAACCTTTCAGTGATATTCATACAAAAAAAAACCCTTGGTTCATACTTTTGATTTCACACAGTTTCAAAACCTACAAACGTGAACTGATAGTACAATACTTTTTGAATGTTGCTATTGGAATAAATGGTTTTCCACCACAAGCAACAAAGTAATGATGCATTGTGTGCATTCATAAGCATGCAAAAATATCCATCCCCTGAGGCATCTTTTAGCAGTAACAATGTTAAGAATCAAGATCACAGAAAACCATGGAATCCAAGCAAGGCACTGGTCTTACTGGTCTAGGGTTGTAAAATAATTTTAGTTCTATCTCATTTAAACTTGTGACAAGGATGTTTTCCTTTGGGTTTATGATAAGTTTGAAATATGAGACTCAAAATTGCTTGTGAAGAGACCTAATGTGTGATTGAGGTATCAAATCTAGTTTTGAAAGCGCCTTAGGTGCTACTCTGCCATCCCAAAGTATCATAAAGACTAAGTGAAAGATACATGAAGAAAAAGTTTCAAATAATTATAGCAAAGAAACCCCTTTCAAAATTAATCAGCCATGTGCAAGCTGGGTTTGATAGTGTTTTTCAATAGGAAAAATAACAAGTATGACAACTAGAAGAGAGGGAAATCATGAGGGCTTTTCCAAACAAATACTGGGAAAAATAATCGGCATATCCTCTGCTTAGAATATTGTAGTATGAACAACAACAGTTATTGGTAAGAAATACAATTTGTATAGTGATGCACATGCTGTAGAAACTTAGATCTAGAAAATTGCAAAATCTGACCACCAGAAGATAAGGTTTGGATTCATGTTTTGGAAAGCACCGATCAACAGTTGGAAGGGTCTTTTGTTTAAAAGTGACAGAGCATCCAGCTTTGGAGGAGTATTATACACATATTTATTCCATCCGACTCGCTTTGTGGTTAGGACCCCAACCGAGCAAACCCCTTCCCATTTCACCATAGCCAGTTTTGATTTTAAGAATGGGTCCATAAATACAACGAGGGCTAATGCCCCCTACCAGAATGAATGGAATAGCCCAGTCCTTGTGGAAGGAGTATTTACATAGTATAACTACTAACACAATATAATAAGTGTAGAGTTTAAATGGATTTACATTGTACATTTACATTTACACAGTATTTACAGGGTTTAAATGGATTTAACATTTACACAGTATGATTGAAGTGTAATAAAAATCCCCTTACCCTGAATTCCAGATGATTCGAGATGTGCACAATAAGCCTGTCCAGATCGAGCTTGGCATTTTCTTCTGTAGCTATCTTAATCATACGGTCGGACTCCATTGGAACTTTGTAAGAGGAGGGTGGATTCCACTGAAGCTGAGAAGAAGAAGTGACACCACCTGCAACATCAGGATTGTGAAGAAAGGGGGAATTTACAAGGTATAATTGAGGAAGCGACTTCTTTACAAAGCATGAGAAAAAAATTACCGCAGAAGCTTTTTTTTTTGCATTGTGGGGGAGAAAATAATCCCTATTGTAGCCAATGGGAATAAAACCCTGGACTTGCTGGTGGTGGTGACGAGCATTATTTTACACATAGAGCATCATCTTAACAAATCAAAATCCCCAAAAACCCTTGTCGAGAAAATAATGGGAACTACAAAATAGGAGATTGTGAGGGTTCTGGGATTGTAAAGATTTAAACTTACCTAGTTATTGATGCTGAATATTTTGTGTCACTCCACCAAATCCCTCCACCTCAGTGAGATATCTAAACTACTTGCAGCGAGGAACTAGCCCGTTATGCATATGCTAGTTATTCGAGGCAGTAGGGATAGGTTCTTTAGCTCGCTAGTGCTAACACATGCTTATCAGTTCCAGACAAGTAAGAAGGTAAGTAAAAAAGGTTATATCATAATTTCATTTCACGCAAGGTGCCTCTTTTGTAGTTACTATGTTTTTTAAGATATGCTCAAATGAGTATATATACGTATATAACAATTTGTAGTAACTCATAATGGGATGGTACTTTTATAGGTTATTTTAGATCAGTTCTAGTCTGTTGGGCTTGGTGGTCCTTTAGTTCTAGGCTTCTATTGAGTGGCTCTAGCCCTTGGTGTAGGTTAGGTATAGTGTTATGGGTGTTGTTGGACTTGTGGTATAGTTCTAGGTTTTTTATTCTCTGAAATGCAAATTCATAAACATATCTATAATTCGTCGTAATCGCAATTAGATTTCATCTTTAAGAGACATAAATATTCAGATTGAGAAGCTTAAAGACAAAAAATCACAGAATTACGCAACATTTTTTACTATAAGCATTCCAACATCCTTGAAAAATCAAATTTATTTGTAACCTAAAAACTAAAACCCAAATTAAAAACAAAAACTCATACTCACGCTTGGCGATCTTATCTCAATAACATTATCTGTACATTTGATATCCTTTAGAATGGAAAAATTGAAGGGCCACCTAACTTTATCATAAGTTTGTCGAAGTACATCTTGATATAAGTGATAAACACATTCGATACCTTTCCAAATTAAAATAACATTATCTATACATTCGATATCCTTACAAACTAGAATAACATTGTCCAATGTATCTCTCATAAATCAAACCAATATATTTTTAGGAACAATATGGTTATGGATCAAAACCATGGCCTAAGATAGAATCTTGTAATAAGTATTTAGAAAGGGAATGGACTACTAATTCATAATTACCTTTAGCTCCCTACTTTAGAGATAAATCTAATAAGCTGTCCATTTATTCCCACAACTAAAGAGCATTGGTGCAAGGATTAATGTTTCACATCCTTGATACACAAATTAAATTAGGCCCAACATAGTCCAATGTAGCTTTCTAAAACTTAAAAGGGAATCCATGGACCCCTAAGGAATTATCATCCACAATTTTAGGAAGGGCCATGGATAGCTCATCCAATAGTAGGGATAGGTCAAAGGTTTTCCTTTTATCTTTTGATATATTGTATGGCACGCCATCAAATTATTTACATGTAGCCTTTTTCCTATCTATTGCCAATTCTCTAAGAATGAAAGGACTCAAATCTCTCTAATGGTTGTGAATTCCAATAGATGTTAAGTTCCAAATCCACTCCCAAACGTCCAACCTTTGATCCAATATGTATAAGTTTGAAACAAAATGAAAATAATGACAAATGATTAAGTTATTATTTTACTTCAAAGTTTAGAGCATTAGCACATTATTTGTATAATGATACCAAATCTAGACAAAATATTTACTATGAAAATGCTAATGTACATAGTGAGAAAATTTGCTCGCACTTATCCATAGTGATTCAAACACCTCTCTTATGGTTACAACTACTACAGTAAATGGGTTTCCATTGGGTAGGAAACGAATTGATCTTTGGAATGCCTTGGATATATGCCCCAGACAATCCCAACTAGGAAATCATTGCTGGTCTTCGATGACAAATATTGGGGTTAGACCCAAGCCTAGGCATGTGTATTTCCTTGATGACCTAAACATGGGCCTCTCAACCCCATAAAGATATGATATGGACCAATTCCTTCATACTGGACCATGGTGTGGTAAATATATTGTTTCAATTATGACCATAATTAGGGACAACTAATAAATAGTGTAATTTTCAATCAATTTAAAAAATTTATGATGTTATAATGTACTTTTTCTGTCAACATTAAAAAACAATGTCAAAATTTTCACCTAATTATGGTAGTGATTAGAGACAGCTTGAAGATGCCTAGAGCCATTTGTTACCACTAACAAACTATTAACTAAGTGGTCATTTTTTTTATAAAAGGAAGTCTTAGTTTCATTAAGTTAACTAAAAATAAAATCTTAATTCCATTAGTCTTAGTTTTATAAAAGGAAGTCTTAGTTTCATTAAGTTAACTAAGTTAACTACATTGGTGAAGGTTTTTCGAAAGTTTTATTCCACTTTAGAAAGTTTCAAAGTGGGAACGAAAGGACGCAAAAAAAAATGCAAAAATTTCAAAGTGGGAATGCAATGACACACAAAAAAATGCTTTTTCAATCATAATAAGGTAAAAGTCAATATATGATATAGAAAATTGTGGATCACGATTAATTACCACCTGCAAACAAATTAAATAACTAGTCTTTTACAGAAAAAGTACCCAACATATAATATAATATCGAGAAAGTTTCTAATCAATAGAGGATTGTTTCTTAATCAACATAGATCTAGAGTAGATCTACAATGGTTGATTTTATTATTATATTTTTTACATTAGAATAATAATCCACTTTTTAATTTTCTTTTTTTTTAGATTACAAAACTCATTTTTTGCATTTTAATTTAAAAACATGCAAAGCAATGAAATACCTTTATTCAATAGTGTCGACTTAGCCACAGGACATGTGCAATACTTTTTATGTGAAATGCATTTCACGAGAAAACTAAGGGAAAACCACGAGCCACTTCCCTCATCCATGGAAGGAAAACCACTTCTATTTCGGTTGGGTTGAAATAGAAGGAGAATTTGGTCTTCCAGGAGATTTAACAATTGATCAGAATGTTGTTGTGACTATCTATTTGTTGAAGGTAGCTCATTCACTTGCTTTTCTAGAAGGAGACATTGAGTGGTACTGCAAGTCTTCATTGCTTTCAGATGATAGTGACGAGATTAGGCAGCAAGAAAATGGCTTGGCTGTGGATTTTGTAAATGGGTCCAAGGTTCAAGTGCATGTCGAGTGGCTGAAATTTTCATTAACTCACACTAATGATATGCTTCGTATAGATGTTGTAGAATTGTTGTTCTTAAATCCCAAGACATCAAGCTTGGTATCCATCTTAGAGCTGAGTCTGATGTGAATGGCAATTCCATTAAACATGTGTTGCTCTTCTACAGCTTTTGGAATGAAGTGGACTATGCTCTTCAGAAAGTTTTTTTCACGGGTACGTACTGCAATTGAAAGGAAAATGAAACAAATTGCATCCAAATTATGTGTTAATGGTAGTAGCAATGTGTGCATATATGGTGTAGAAACAGGTTATTCACTTGCATCAAATTATAAGAAATACAATAAGAGTATATTGGAAGGTGTAAGGGAACTCAACTGGTTGATGAAGTGGTTGGGCCACCTTCTTTTTTCATCTTTGTATCCTTCAGCTCCTTATGAAAGGAAGAGCATGGCTATGGAGCTATTATTGGTGATGATTAATGTTTGTTCCATTCATCAACTGGAAAAGCAAGAGTCTAGTCAATGTGCATCGTCTTCATCTTTAGGTACTAGTTACTACCATCCATATGATCAAGGGCTGCTTTTAGTAGA
>LPNX011204999.1:572976-589222 GCA_001517045.1 Pseudotsuga menziesii
TTGTCATCACTCTCCTCATTATCAACAACATTATCATCATCATCGTAGCCATCCTCAATATCATAATCATTATCCTCATTGTTATCTTCAACATTGGGTATCAAACGAGATGCAAAAGTGGATAAAAACATGGATGCAAAAAATGATGCACCAAAAGTAGGCACAAAAGTGGGCGCATAATGGAATGCACCAAAAATGGATACAAAAGGTGATGCAAAAGTGGATGCAAAAAATGATGCAATCGTGGAAGCAAAACATAATGAAAAAAGTGGCACAAAAGTGGATACAACCATGTATGTAAAATTGGATGCGAAAGTGGATGCAACAAAAGTAGATGCAAAACTAGATGCAAAAGTAGTTGTAACACCCAACTCAAAACCCGATGCAAAAGTGGATGCAAAAATGGATGCATAAAGGTATGCAATAACTGATGTAAAATTGGATGCAAAAAAATATGCAAACGTGGATGCAAAAGTTGAAGCAAAAGTGGGTGTAAAAGTAGGCACAAAAATGGGTGGGAATTGGGACGCGACAAAAGTGGATGCAAAAGTGGATGCAATAGTAGATGCAAAAAAAGACGTAAACATGGATGCAAAATGGGATGCAAAAAGAGATGAAAATGTGGGTGCAAAAGTGGACGAAAAAATGGATGCAAAAGTGGATGCAAAAATGGCTGAAACAAAATGAGATGCAAAACTAGACTCAAAACAAGATGTAAAATTTGATGCAAAACTTGGCGCACGAAGGGATGCAAAAAAAAAGCAGAAATGGATGCAAAGGTGGATGTAAAAAAGTATGCAAAAGTGGATGAAAACAAGGGCATAAAAGTTGAAGCAAACATGGACGTAAAAGGGGGTGCAAAAAGAGTAGATGTACAAACTAGGCGCAAAATTAGGTGCAAAACTAGGCTCAAAACCTGTCGCAAAACCTGATGCAAAACCTGGCGTATTACCAAGTGCAAAACCTGGTGCAAATTACGCCACAATTTGCGCCAGATTTAGAAAAAGGACGCAAAAAACGCCTAAAATAGCACCAACCCGTGAAATTGTGCCATTTTGTCCAAAAAATGAAGAAAAATACACTAAAAGATGGTCTAGATGCAAAAAAGGATGCAAAAAGAAACGCTAAATCCAGTTTTTGTTGTAGTGCAGGATAATGTGTCCAAACCCACACCCAAAAGCAAATACCCTTATGACATGGATAACATGAAAAAAAAATTGCAGAATATTTCGAATGACATGGTGTATCTTAAGAGAGCTAGCAGTGACAACTAGGTGAACAATAGAGGTTTGGCATGGCCACCGCTTAGGAGACCTTACCAGCCTCCACAAAATCAACCTCCTACAAAACCTGGGGAGACACTCACCTCTGATGAGATCTATTCTATCTTTAAGGCCTTGACTTCTACACCTCAAACTATCCACGATGATACTAGACAAGAAGCTACAAAGGAAATGCCTCCTACTGAAGAACAAGATCCATATGTAAACATTGTTAATTGTTTTTCAGAGCTTCCCATGGAAGAGGAAGAATATGATGTTGAAGCTGTATTTGATCTGCATCATTCCTATAATACCACAAGTAAAGGTCTGACATCATAGGACAATCCACCGTCGACATCTACCTTGAATATAGGTAAAACAACACCGCCAAAAGAAAAGGTAATCCCTGAAGTTGAGTATAATTTGGTAGATGATTTAAAAAGGGCTAAATAAAATATTTCTCTTTGAACTTCTCAAAATACAATACATTAGAGAAAATTTACCTAATAATATGGTGTTAAATAAATCTAGAGAAGCTTAGAATAATAATTTGGAAGTCTTCACAAATCCCGATGCTCAAAAGTCTAGTACAAAAAGGGTCCCACCTTTTTTGCTAACTTGGTTTAACAGAAATGTCCATAATTGTATGATCGATTCAGGGGAATCATCAAATGTTATGCTTATGTATTTTTGTAAAAATTTTAATGCAACTTGGGAGTCTTTTCCTACTCAAATAGTTCAATTAGACAGATCTAGAGATAAGGTCCTAGGGGAATTCAAGAACATCCTTTTAACATTGTTTGTGGACCTTAGAATACATCAGACAGTGGATATTGTAGTAGATGATGTTCCTGAGAATTATGGTATGTGGTTGAGAAGAGACTGCTCAGAGAAGTTGAAGGGATACTTTGCCACGGACTGGTCCCATTTATGGCTTCCATATAATGGAAGGCCTAATTAGATTAAGATTAATAGGGAGAATTTCATGAAACAAACAGTCACGAATCTAAATGATCCAAGTGATTCTGCAGTCTTTACGAATACAACCATTGAACACTACACCCTTGACTCTTACTTTGGAAATTTGCATGTTGATTCTAACCCTAATCAAGATGTCTATAGATTGTCAGAAATGGATAGTTACACAGTGGTCCCATTTACTGGAGAAATTGTGCATAATGTATATAATGTCAATACGAATTTTAGATTAGATTTTTATTCTTGGACACTTTTCTTTGATGGGTCTAAATCCAAAGATGGTGTCGATGCAGGTTGTGTACTCATAGATCCTAAGGGAACCAAATGGATGATTGCTTGCATACTCGAATTCGAGTGTACCAAAAACATTGTTGAACATGAGGCTCTAGCACAAGGGCTCAAGAAGGCAATAGACTTGGGAGCTCAAATCATTGAATGTTATGGAGACTCTATAATCATAGTCAAACATGTGAAAAAATAAGATCCATTTTTTGTCTCCACATTTGTTGAATTATCATAAGTTAGTTAGGGACATGACAAATTATTTTAAGGATTTTAATATCCAGTCTGTCCCCAGGTCACAGAATTTCAATTCAGACCTTTTAGAAAACACTGCATCTAGGGCACTCATTCCACCAGAAGTTATGTCCCCTGATACCTTTTGTATTGAACTCATGTACAGACCTTCCATGCCAGATAATGCAACTACTTGGAAAATATTTGATGATGATGTTCATATTTTGGAATTCCTGATAGCCCAGGACACTTTTAAAGACTTATCTATTGATGAAGTTGAACATGGGAAGTATATGTCTGATAATAATTTTCCTCTGACTTGATCCCTAAATCATTCATTAATTTAGAGAAATACTATGACCTACAAGACAATTTTAAAGGAAATCCTAATTGCAAAACTAATAGTTATACTTTTAATTATAAGATTGTTAATCTTGGTAATGAGAAAAACCCCCAGCTTATTAATATAGGGCTTACTTGTTCTCTTGAAGAGGAGAGAGCTCTAGTGAAACTATGTAAATATTTTAAGAATGTTTTTGCATGGACCTATGATGATCTGAAAACCTTTGATTCTTCTATCATGCAACATAACATACCCCTAAATCCCAATGTAATACCCTACTAACAAAAGTTGAGGAACATGCATCCTAGTCTCGAGCCATCCATCAAAAAAGAGCTTGAGAAACTCCTAAAATACATAATCATATTTTCATCTAGACACACACAATGGATCTCTAACTTGGTTCATGTCTGCAAAAAGAGTGAAGACATTAGACTAAGTGTATACTTCAATAATTTGAATAGAGCATCCGAAAAGGATAACTACCATGTTCCTTTAATGGAACAAATTTTGCAAAGAGTTTCAAGTGCATAAATTCTTTCTTTGCTTGATGGCTTTGCAGGTTACAATAAGGTTTTGGTCGCGACCTTTGACCAGGTTAAAGCTTGCTTTAGAACACCCTAAGGCACCTTGGCCTACAGGAGAATGCCTTTTGGGATAATTAATGTCGGTGCAACTTTTGAGAGAGCTATGGATATAGCTTTTATATGTTTGATGCAGAATTTAGTTGTTTACTTAGATGATATAACTATTTTTTCCAAAAAACGACATGCTCATTTGTTTTCATTAAGCCAAGTTTTTGAAAGATGTAGGAAGTATGGCATTTGTTTGAACCCTAAGAAATCAGTTTTTGCAGTTATAGAAGGAAAAATTTTAGGCTTTATTGTTTTAAAGGATGGAATGATAATTGACCCAGAGAGATCTGAAGCCATTGCAAAAATTGCTCTCCCAAGCTCAAACAAAGCTATGCAATTCTTCCATGGGAAGATTAATTTTGTTAGGAGTTGTGTTCCCAATTTTGCACAAACTGTTATACCACTCCAGGACATGATTAAGAAAGATGTTATGTTTAAATGGTATGACATCCAAAAGGATGTTTTTGTCATGATTAATAATGCCCTAATATATGCTCCTACATTGATGCCTCCTGATTTTTCAAATGATTTTATTTTATATACTTTTGCTACTGTTTTTTATTATGTTGCTATGCTCACATAGAAAAATGTAGAGGACACAAAGATCCCAGTTTCATTTATGAGTTCTACATTCAAAGGGGCCGAGTTGAATTATACACAGGTTGACAAGCAAGATTACACTGTTTATAAATATGTGAAGCATTTTAGGCCTTATTTGTTGAAGTCCAAGACAAAGGTGATCGTCTCGTACGCAACCATAAGAAATGTGTTGGTTCAAAAGGAGCTAGGAGAAAAATAGATCATTGGATGACTGCAGTCTAGGAGCATGATTTAGAGATTAAACCTGCCAATATGGTCAAAGGGAATGGCTTATGTTTACTGGCATCCCAATCAAATAACCCAGAGAAGGAACAACAATGGGAAGAAGAATACATGTTTGTTGACACTATTAACATTATTTCTTCTCCATCATTTGAATGGTATGATGATATTAAATTTTATCTTACTCATAGGTATGCCCCTCCAACCCTCCACTTTAAGAAGCGTAGGACATTAAGATTGAAAGAAACACCTTATCAATTCATAGATAATGTGTTGTTATGAAGAAATTATGGTGGTGTCTTTCTCAGATACCTAGAAAAACCAGAAGCTGACAAACTTTTGTTTGAGATGCATGCATGACCTGCAGGTGGACACTTCTCAAAAGAAACTACCGCCCATAAAGTGTTAAGAGAAAGATACTATTGGCCCACATTATTCAAATATGCACATACCTTCATCAAAAAGTGTGATTCCTGTTAAAGATGTGCTGGTAAGTTGAAAAAACCAGCCTTTCCCCTCCAACCTATCACTGTCCAGTTTCCATTTCAACAATGGGTACTGGATTTTGTTGGTCCCATTACTCCTCCCTCCACATTGTAGCATAAGTACATATTAACTGCAACAGATTATTTTAAAAGGTGGGTAGAAGTGATTCCCCTAAAAGTTTCCAATACCAACTCGGTTATATCCTTTTTGGAGAGTAACATTGTTACCACGTTTGGGGTGCTTGAATATTTGGTTTTTGATAATGCCTCGTATTTTAATTCAATTCATTTGACACAATATTCCCTTGAAAATGGGTTAAAGTGAAGTACTTTGCTAACTATACCCATAAGGTAATGGTTTGGCAGAATCTTCAAACAAGAATCTGATCAATAGTTTAAAGAAAAATGCGGCCACCCACCATAGAGATTGGCGTATAAATCTCTTCAATGCCTTATGGGCATATCGAATCACTCCTAAGGTTTCTATAGGAAATTATCCCTACTTCCTGGTCTATGGCAAAGACTCTGTTTTACCATTGAATCTTCTTCTTCCATCATTACAAATTGCACATTCTTATTCACAGGATGAAGAATCATCCCCTCTTCAGGATTTAATTGACACTCTTCTTAAATTAGAAGAGGAGAGGGAGAAGTCTAGGAACATGTTATAAAACATCAACAACTAGTAAAAATATGGTTTGATGATAATTCCTCCACCAATCGTTATTTCCATATTGGGGATATGGTGCTGAAGTGGGACAAACCCCACAAAGACAAAAGATATTATACAAGGTTTCAACATCTGTGGTCAGGGCCATTCATTTTAACATAAAATATTGGCCTCGGTACTGTCTGATTACAGATGTTGGAAGGTCTTTCTGAGACTTATCCAACAAACATCCAGCTTCTCAAGAAGTATTTTTCTTGAGGTAAGCTTTGATTACTTGTATATAGGTGTGTTGTTTTGATTTCTTTTCTTTTGGATTTGTTTGATTTGATTGATTTCTTTTTTCTTTTGTTTACAAAACATAGCATGCTTACAACAACTAGTTGCATTTGGTCAAAGTGGTTTATCCCTAGAATGTTTTAAGTGAGGAATTTTAAATTGGATGTGTTAGAAATCTCCACTTGGTTTATACCTAAACCAGTATCTTTAAGGGAATGCAATCCAGAATCTATGCTAACTCTTTAAATTGAATCTTCAACTCCTATAATCATGATCTTTATCTATCCTCATAATGTTGATTGAGTTTTTAGGAGTACTCTCGTATTCTTGTCAGGTTCCTTAGTGATTATTGGCAGCATATCTTTAACAGCCTCTTTAACCCTTGTTCTTTTCTGATCTCACCTTGATCACCTTGGAATTAAAAAAATCACCTAAAAAAGTGTAAGATGCAAGATAGGGGGTCTTATCACAAGCCAACCTATCATGTTCATAGACATGCTCAGTGAATGACCTTACCACCAGATGGTTCCCAAGCCAGGGTAATGGCTTGCAGTATGGATTTGTAAATTGTTTTTATTTTTCTTATACAACTCGTTGTATTCAAGGACATGGGGTCTTATTATAAGACATCCTGACCATGTTCATGGACCTTATTTGGACTAAAATTACTAATAGGCGGTTACCAGGCCATGGTAATTTGTTTTGGTGTAAAATCCAAAAGACAAGGAGTCTCTTGATAGATCTAGCTTGTTCAGCTTCCAGGTAAGAACTGTGTGTGGCATTGTACCTTAACATGGAAATGGTCTTGTTGCAACTAAGTTGTTATTTATTTACAAAAAAGGGAAGAAAAAATGTTGTATATATTCCTAATAAACAATCCATAATCAAGGTGATTACTGATTTGATGATCATGAGATAGATCCAAGGTTTTTACCAGAAGCTTATCTAAAACTGCCCTCACTACTGACATATTGCTTACAAGGATGCCTTATTGCTTCTAATACTTATTCATTGGTTGAGTATCATTATCAGTGGTTATGGGATTGTAAGATGACAATTGTATATATGGTTCTGTTAGGTCTGGTTGTCTTTTCATGAGTTTACTATTTGATTATGAACTGAAAATATTTTTACATTGACATATATTCTTTGAATTTTTTATGTGAAACTATACAGAGAAAAATGCTTGCCCAACGAGTTGCCATTTTTTGTTGGCAGCAACAGATCCGATTTTAAGTTGCTAAAATGGGAGCCCCACTCATTCTTTTTTGGTCTCTAAAGACATAATATTTCTAGGGGATTTTTGAATTGTAAGTATTGTGTTTTGGACTTAATAAAATTTCCTTATAAACCTTGTTTTTTTTTGTTTTGCAGAGTGGGGAAGCGCTCTTTTCTTTTACACATATTTTTCATTTCCATAATCTGCATTGTGGAGTGTGGAAGTCCTTTTTTTTGGAGGTTTTAGGAAATATTTTACCTGCATCCTGCAACCTGCAAATGTGTATTGCGAGAGATAGAATTTTCTTTCAATAAAAGTTTGTCTTTTCGCAACCCGTAATGTAGATTGAGGATTGTGGAAATCTTTTTTCAAAATAAAACTTTTATCTTCCAATTCCACCTTTCGCATTACGCAATGATGGTTGCAAAAAGAGAAAAAGTCATATTTTGCACATTTTTGTTCTTTCGGTTTTGCAAACCACAACCCACAATGCAGATTGAAGAAAGCGAAAATTCAATAAAATCATCATTTCCAACATTTCTTACCCACAACCCGCAAATCATTGCGGATTGCGGATTGCAGAACTTTAACAATTCTTTCTTGAACAATAATTTCATCCCGCATTATGCAACCCACAATGCGGATTGCTAAAATCATAAAATACAAAGTTTTCCAATTGTTTTCACTTTTGCATTTTGGTTTCCCTCCTTCATCTCATCCATCCATTTCTGCAAGATCTATGGCCTAGATATATTTTTTCGTTGAATCTTGGATTATTTAATTTCGTCCCAGTTTGCAAATTCTTCACCATTTCAATTGTGATTTTTACTGCGTCTGATATTTTACTGCGTATTTTTCTCGTTCGAGCCCATTAATCCTCCGGGATCCAATATTTCTATCGATAAGTTTCTTACCCTTCGCAGTCATTTTTACTGTTATTTTAAAACTGCGATATCTTGTAACCATGGTTGCCAAATTTCAACTAGAGTTTACCTCCAAAATGTCCATGAACACCAGGTCTAAGACTGCTCTCCAAGAGGAGAAGAGCAAGGACCCTAATGTCGGTATTTTCACTGACACTAGTGGGCATGTTGTTGAAACGCTTCACCTGGATTGGCTGAGGATTTACTCGATATTCAACAAAGATAATTTATTTGCAATTCCCCATGACTGGCCTATGTATGCAAAAATTAGGAGATCTCAGCTTCATTACATTGTAGCTCGACCTTCGTTCATGCCCTATACCGATCCTTTCAAGTGAGAAATGGACCACACAAACCATAAGGAGGATTCCTTCGATGACCATACTCATACCCAAGTGGCGTCTTTCCATCCTTATGTTTTCTCCATAGCTTACACCCTTGGGCCTCCTCAACAAATTTCGATTTCCAAATTCCTTGATGAGGCTATGTCCCAATTTAAATTTCAATAAGTAGTCAAATAATGGATGGAAAACCCAACTGAATACATCTCTAAGGAAACCAATTCTTACCCTATTTCCTGGTTTAGGGAACCTTTTTCTGTGCTTATGGCCATGTTTTTTCAGTTATATGGATTACCAAATTGTTCGATGTTCAAATATGAATGGGTTCCTGTATCCCACCATCTATTTCTTACAGGCGAGTCTTTTAACTGGGAACGGATTTTATCTGTGAATTTGAAAAAGGAAATCGAGAAATATCAAAAGACTTCAGCCTCAAGGAATCCAGATTTCTATATGTCAGGTTATGTTATGGACGTATTTTGTGCCACTTCTTCTTTTCCGAACCTGGCCTTGGACTGGAACAATACTTCACCATCGGTACATGTCTATTACTTAGATATGTGGGCAGAAAATTTCGTTCCCCGAATTTATGAAATTTGCGACCTGTTTCAAGGGTCAATGTACCTGAATATTTTCAAGGCATTTGCTCCAACTTTCTCTGAAAGAGCCAGAGCTTTGATTATGCTACATGGTTATTGGTATGTAGAATAATATTTCTCCTACATTTGAATTTGGGGCAGCAATACAGTCCACATGTTGTTTAGAATAGACCCGGATCGAATGGTTTTGCAGGAGAGAGCGTATCAAATTGTTGTCGATGGGGTTTTTACTAAACTTGCATCATCCAAAAGGAAGTCTTGGCCCAAGTTTCCATTAAGCTTAGTATTTCTCGTTCTACAAAATTCCACTCACATAGCTATCTCGAGTAGAGCGATTGTTGATATGAACCTACGGGAAGCACCAAATAAGATGCATGACCCTAAGTCATATCTGGCTAGTCACTTTGAGTAGGAACATGCTAGGATGCAATATGCTCATTAGGATCAACCTGATGATTTGGTTTATAGAGAAGCTATTGATTTCCAGGAGGTATTCAGTAGGATTGTTGATCCCAATGTCAAAGATCATATTTTTAAATATCAAAAGGATCTGAAGATTTCTGTGCTCCATTTCAGGCAAGTAAAACTACCAGTGGAGGATAACATTCAGAGGCAGAATATGGAAAAGGTGTTCAAAGAGAAAGCAACTAGCTCTTCTTCTTCTCTTGCTAGTAAATCAAAAGAAAAGGGTACGGTTGTTCTTGAAAGTCCTGCAAGAACCCAACATTCTTTGATGATAGAAACCCTACACAAAGGGGTTGAGTTTAAGAAAATTATTGCAAAAATTAGCTTGCAGATACAAGCACAAACAGAAGTGGCTGAGACTCAGCCTAAGAATAGGAACACTCAATGGGTTCCTGAACAGGTACAGGTACAACAAGCAATAGCTATTGATCCACAACCAATGCCTCAAGAGGTGCATAGGGAATAACAACCAGCACCACTAGTACAACTTGCTCCATAGGAACAAGTACCCATGCAAGTTCCTCCAATTCAGCTGGTAGAACATCTGCCTCAAGATAACATTGAGATTCATGAGATACATAGTGACTTGGAGGAGGAAAATATTCCTTCCACATGTCCTATTAATGTTTATACTTCCATGACAACTTCCATTACCACCACCCAGTTATCTCAGAGTATTATTGATTCATCATTTCCCCAACTTTCTTTTTCTAAGATCAATTTATCTTGAATTCTTTTAGCTACCACCAGCACTCCTTCGATACTAATACATGTACCTAGATCTACCTCCGCCCTTACTTCACCTATTCTTTCGACCTCCTCACCACCTCTCAATACCCCAACATCCCAACATTTTGTTTTTCCTCAACTAGACATCCTATATGCAATATCTTCCCCTAAAATTACTGCACCTATCCCCACTTCTATTCCTTCATCCCTTGATCCTCTTATTCCTACACCCCCTATTATTATTTCACCCCTCAGTGTGGAAGTCCCCATTTCTCAATCTCGAACTAAGCCTCTAGTCACTGTTTAAGAGGGAACTATGTCAACTAAAGAGGAGATGGCAGATTTTGGTGAGGATGCAGCAGTTTCTCTTGGGAAGTATTTTTGGAGCAGAAAAGAGAAATTTGTAGTTAAGAAATAGCCAATAGGACAAGAGAAGGCACAGTTAAGAAAGTAGCAGCCCTTAACCAGATTATTTGGAAAAAAGACACCTCCTACACCAAACAGGAAGCCTTGGATACAACAACTTCCATGGGAGATTTTGTTGGGGAAAATTTTGATTTAGTATCTCAGCTGAATAAAGAATTTCAAGACAAGGAACAAGAGATACAAAAGGCCAAACAAGACCTAGTGCAAGCTGAGGAACACCACAAGCAGGAAAGGAAACTTCGCAAAGAGGAATATGAAGAGAAGTTGAATCATTTTCAAAAGAAGAACGATTATCTAAAGAAGCAACTTGAGAAGGTCGATCTCTTAGCTCACTAGCAGGCAGACAAAATTTCCATGTTTGAACAACAACTCAAGGACCTGGAGCTTACATCCTCTACCTCTTCATTCTCTAAATTCACAGAAGAGGAGCTTAAACAATTAGCATGCAAAGTACATGATCAATTTTATCAAGGCATGGTTAATTTGTATAAAGGATTCAATCAGATCCAAGAGTTGTATAACTCATTTGAGCATCAATTGGATGTCTTCAATGACCATCGCAAAAGATAGCAGGAAGCCACCAAAGCTTATGATTCCATTATAGACTGGAAAAAATACATTAAACAAAGACCAAAAGACATGCCAATACTCGATAAGCTTAATATTAAGAAAATTGTGGTGATAATTGAAACATGGGAAGGCATCTGTGATATCATGGAATCCATCATCAAATATGGACAAGCCGCCTGCAAAAGGAGATGGTTTGCCTCAGAAACATTGCTTGAGTATCTGGATCTGCCATTCTTAGATACTATCGATGAGGCTATGCCTCCGAAGCTGAAATTGGAGTAGATTGAGAGAGATTTTTCCAAAGAGAAGGAACATACTATGGAGATGACTCAGCTTACTGTGGAGGAGATCAAACGTTGGTTTGAGACACTTCTTACTTCATTGATGAGGATTGATCTCTTCCTCAAAGAATGGGCGAAGATCAAGAAGAAGGATATTGCATCCTTAATATGTAAAGATCAATTGCATTTGGAAAATGCTCAGTTTAAGGACATCTAATATTTAATGGATGCTTATGCTAAGTGACATTCCACCCTTGGAAAACCATAAAACCGAAATATCTTGTAATCCCACATCTTGGGAAATTTACCTTTTTTGTAAATTTTGTAATATTATTTAAAGGGAGGGTATTTCCCAAGTAAAGGGGGACTAGAGGGATTAAGCCAATGAGAACTATACATGAGACAAGACTACCAACCACATACTAGGAAAGCTTGTGATTTTGTACTTTGTAATGTTTTGCAAGTGAATAAAATTACACTTTTTTTATGCTATGTTCTATGGTTATTCATTAAATGTATTTCATGAATTTTAGTCTTTCTTCCATTCTTCTAGCATACTGATCACTAGTTGTTCATCTACTAGATGTGTTAGTTTATGTATTGATTTTTCCTTACAATTTTAACACATTAAATTTAAATAAGGTAAATAAGCTCTATGATCCTAGATATGATGAAGAACACAATTTTAACACATATCGTACCCTCTAGATATGGCGTTGCATAGGGTACCTAGATATGGTTTTTTAATGTGTTAAAATTGTGTTGCATCCTCCTCTAGAGGGTATTTTAACACATCATCGTACCCTCTAGCTCTATGATCTGAGGTGTTGCATCGATTGCCTTATTCCTTGATATCGTACCTTGAATTTGATTTTTACAAGCCACGCTAAGGTATTATTCTTTGATTCCAATATCTCTTGACTTTCATCGACTTGTATAGAGAAATCCTCCCCATCATATTTCCTAGGTCAATGATCCATTCCTTAAATTCCTCTACCTTTTGAATCTCTGGGATGAAATTTTGATACGTTTGAAATTCATGCCCTGCCTCCTCAATCTCAATCTTAATGGAGGCTGATTAGAAGCTAGACTGGTAGTATTTAGTAGTATGCCTCACTCGATTGCAATCTCTATTCCCCCTTAGTGTCGTCCTTGTTTGAGTTTTTAGATGAACTCAGCGAGTCCTCATTCTAGTCTTCAAATAGCTTATCTTGTTGACACTTACAATCTAACTAATCATAATCTTAATGAGAGTAACAATACTATCAAACTATCATAACTCTTTAGACCCTTATGGGGGAAATACTTTTTCACCCCCCTGGGTGCTTCCTTGGATATGCTTTTAGTGCTCTTTGTGTGCTCCTTCTGGACGGTGCAGATTGTTCACTGAGAGAGATGTTTGGCTCTCTTTGACTGCTTGGGGTTCTTGTATCACCTTTTGGTGCTTTGGTTGTTTGAACAGTTTGTATGGCTGAGAGATTGTCCTACTGTGCATTTTGTAGTTTCTTGACACACAAGGATACACTGTATCGTGGATTTGTATATGTTACCTTTGATTCCATTTAATTTCAAGGAATTGTTTTTTTTTCTTGAAAAAAAAACTATCATAACTCCAACTATAAAGCCAACAATACTATTAATAATTAATTTCAACTTAGTTATTAATTATCATTACAAAACTAATATTGACTTATTGTTTTATTATTAACTTAACAATACATAATCCAATATATTTTATTTTTAAACAATAAATTCTAAATATAGCTCTTTTAATTTTCAATACCATTATCATTTTAAACCTTTGAAAAACACAATGTCTTAAAGATAAAAAACATCATAAAGTCTTGGACTATATATTTATTTAAAGAAAAATAAATACTCTATTTATTTAAAAAAAATATTGGCATATATTAAGAGTTGCTAACAACTCAAATTGACTATCTTAAAAAGAATTGGCCCACCCGTTCTATGTATCTATTGCCAACAACTAAAAATAATCCATGGACGATCTAAGTCCATATAAAGTGTTAACGGAAACCGACCAAACCATTCCTAGTGGGTAAGGTATTTGTTATTTGTCCAACTATGAGCAATTCCATTTAGCTCATTATATTTATATGCATCGAAGAAAAAGTAAACAAATCTAACCAGTTGATCCTTCGCCGGTTGAACGTGGTGTTTACTGTACCAATGATGATGAGGATGGATTTGGGGTTGGTGCAAACTAATATTTCCTTTCTCACAACTTTGATATTTGCGATGGAAATTAATCATACATCTATGCATGGAAACTGAATAAATAATTTTTATTTATACAAAATTTAAGCATAACAAAAATCTTATGTTTTTGTGGAAGTGGTATATTACTTTTTCTTTAATGTATATACTCATATTGAAACATGAGTTTAGTATGTATATGATAAAATATTTTGAAATAAATTTGAATATTTTTTGAAATTAATAAAGTGAATTCTTGATATTATAAGGTTGAGCACTAGCTTCGAGTGTCTCCACAAAATTAAAGTTACACCAAAAACAAAAGATTTACGTACTTTTGAGTTATAATATATGTACGAACAAAATTCAATAAAAATTAGAAAACATTAATTTTTGTAATGTTTTTTTAAAGATTTATATATAATTAAAATGTGTTTAGATAATTTTATAAGTGTGTCCAATTTCATCATTAATGAATATGTGGACTATATTTAAAAATTTGATTGAAAATAAAAATAAAGACAAGAATTTTAAAACAAAATCCTATCTTCTTCTGTTTTTAATTTACAAAATATAATATGCACATGTTTTTTACATAAAATGATAACTATGCAAAACTCCCTGGCATTTCTATGTTTTATGGGAAACCATTAACAATAAAACATTCTTTTAAAGACAACCTATTTTCTTATATTGGGCATAGTCCAGGGGGTTCACTAGTGAGGCAATATCATATCACGTCCATTCATATTGGGGGTTTGAAAACTCCTAAAAACCTCAAAAATATATTGCTTCGTATTAAGGGGCCAAGGGGGGTTTTAATTTAACATAGTAATATAAACACTGGGGGTTATTTTATTTTTGTGGGATGAGGAATAACATTCAAATTGTGGAATGGATTCAAATATATAGCTTCTTCTTCATATATTTGGAGGTCGCAAGGAGAGACCTTCCTTCCCACCAATTCCTCTTATATCTCACACAAGGTTGCGCCTTATTGAATTCCTCATCAAATCCTCTCGGCGACCTATTCCTGGTGAACAAGAAGGAACTACGAAAGCTTTTGGCTTGGACTACTAATAGCTTTGCTCCCCTAGCACATCTTACAGGCATCAATTGGAGCCTCGATTACTGTTTTTTGAAATAATAACTTGCTATATATATATATATATATATATTATGTTTGTGCATGTCAAATATAATGTTTTTGATATCTGTTTTTAAAATATTTAATATTTATGTTGAATAGAGTTTTATGTAATGCTAAGTAAATTTAAATGTAAAAAGTGATTGTAACAAGATGGCCATTTAAGGTAGAGGAAAGTTAGCACAATGGATAAGAATTATTTCATTGGGACTCAACTCTTTTCAATGGATTGTTTCAAGTTTTTAAAACATATTTAAAATTTTCTTAATACATTTTCCCCATGAATCAATAATATTTCTTTGTTGTAGTTTGTTCTTAGCGAAAATCAAGTGTGTGTTCACAGCTTGTCTCAATAAATAAAATACAATGAAATGTACGAAAGTCCATCCATGAAAGGGTTTCAATTTTGCATTTGTATGGAGTTTAGTTTATTAAGCTTATAAAAAATATGAGCTCTCTATGGCTATACTTATATTTACATGATTAAAAATTAGTAGATTGGCAGGCTATAGTGTGAAACATCTACAATTATCATCTTTTCTAAGTGTTGCACTCACTATTGGACTATTAGTGTTTTACATTCCTTGTTACATTGATATCTTTACTGGGTTTCCTTTTACACATTTTGCTTTCCCCATTACTATTTCATTGGATCTTCCACTATCCAACGTTGTGAATTGATCAGTCACCCCTGCAATCCTGGTGGGATAATTAATAACATTATAATATTATTTTATTTATAATCAAGTTTGCATATACTAAGATGTGTTAGGGTTCCTTTTTGTTACAACTTGATAATATTATATAAAGGGGGCATTGAAAATAGGTTGATAAAAATGGATACCTACAATATCTAATGAAACTAGTGGTTTTCTTAATTGAAAAGGTATATTGGGAAGGGGGTTCAACAATACAATTTGAAGAGGCATTTTCCAATATTCAGTGAAATTAGGGACATTCTTTAATATCCTACAAATGGTCATGCTATGTAGCAAGTTCACTGAGTGAACCCCCTGTGAAGGTCCCTAATCCCTTGTGAAAAACACCTAATGGAATTTGAAATACTATTCGGGGGTCAAAGACCCAATATAGAAGGCATGTTTTATTGAAATTTTTATTTTTGGGTGCCATGGGTACCTCAGAAGTATGCGGTGTGGGTATGGGTTGGATGCAGAATTCTGTATCCAAAGAGTCCCCATACTCAAAAATTGGGTGAACCGATAAGGAGATATGACAAAAATATGTTGATGTATATGTAACTTCGGAATGTATTCTTCTATGTATTTCATATATTGTAACCTGATGTTTATTCCGGGATGTTTCTATTATGCATTTGAGTCATGTG